>CM076578.1:1134880829-1135100829 GCA_034641835.2 Pinus albicaulis | reverse complement strand
TATATATATCGAGTGCTTTCTGTATCCATGTGCATCACAAGTTCAAAAAATATGTTTGTTTTGTTGCGATCCCGAGACATCATGTCTCTCAAAAAAATATGCGAGAATAAAAGCCTATGTGTCCAGCTTGGCATGATGCTCATGGTAGCATGTCACTGACCATCAAGCCGCCCGAATAAGCGGTGAACACGGCTGGACACCCTACAGCGTGTCTTTTGTATGCGCGAGGAAACATCATCAAATCTCGCAGAAATCGGTGGATTCTCATCGGTAGTCCCTCTCCGTGTTGCGTACGATTTCCTTTCTCCTCGCTTCCCTCTTCATGAGGGCCACATCAAAACTCACGAGGAATCCTTCGTGCTATTGGATACATTTCTATAGGTCTTTCCGCCCACATCCGCAAAACACATGGATTAACATTAGAACGTATATAATAAAAAAATCATAATACTCATCAAAATCAAAAAATGAGTCTTACGATGCTTCATCCCAATCCTCTCTCGTCGGGAGGGAGATCTGCATCGATTGTAAATTTCGTGCCGTAATAAGGCTAGTCCTCCATGACAACCGCTTGTCTACGAAGCCACTCAAAGAACTCTAGTCTCCAAGACATTCGTTGCATCGCCCTCCCGTGATCTTGGCATCAAAGTCGCTCAACGACCATCCATGGCTCGTCGGTGGTTTAGGGAAACTATCACTTCGATATTGAAAAAATTGGTAATCTGTTCCAAGATGAATGGTACCAAGATGGACCCATAGCCAAACTATTTCAGCCGTTCTTGCATTTTTTTCGCCTGGCATTTCATATCGCTACCACCTCGCCTAGTTGTATATATTTGGTGCCATACAATCTACCGCAAGAAGTAGTTGTGTCTTTTGTGGCCTCATGCGAAGCTCAATATCCAGTAGCCTCGGGTGATGGTGTGAAACACTACCTTTAGTGCCAAATCGAGAAATGGTTTCGATATTTACCTTCCTGATTTTGGATCATTTCCCTGCCTCGAAAACTCGTCGATGACCATGTTGATTTTTTCCATCGTGGGCCGTGCCCGTCGTAGATTTGCAGGCCGCCTCTCATGATAATCCGATGATGAAGTAAACATCCGAGACTCAATTTCTAGTTCCTAATCGTGGATTATGAATCTTCCCAATCAATGTCCCATATGTTGATCGTATTGTAATAGTTTCGGTTCGGCTCGGAGACACTAGTGCCATGAAGAATTTTTTAAGCCCGCAATCCCCGAGAATGTCCATGCATCTTACATTTCCCAAGGCTTCCTCATCTTCCCTATGTTCTCTCTCCTTCCATTCGATCACCATTTTTCTTTCACGCACCTCGCAAAAAGCATCAATGTGGTTGTCATTAGTCAAATTATTTTTCCATTGAAGTGTTTAAAACGGGCTAATTAGTTGAATTCTAAGCCAAAATTAGTGTCGCAGTTGGCGCAACTGGTTTGGAAATGCATTCACGCCAAGTGGAATGCCCCCGTTCGGATTCAAGGCACGGCGTGAATTGCGATCGAACTCGTCGCACCGACCGCCATGCCCTAATTTGAACAAAATCCCTCCACAAATCTAAAAAATGGGTTGCGGGCAATGAAAACTATATCAAAATGCAAAGCAAGGATATGAGCTTTCACCTGGAAAAGAGACGAATTCACGATTAGTCACCCGGATTTACCGCTATCGCTCCGTAAAATCGCAGCGAAAAAAGGGGTAAAGTGCTCACAAGAGGTAAAAGTGAAAAGCTAAATTATTTTTACTATTTTTGGCATTTTATAAACTTTTCAAAACCCCAATTAGGTTTTTGAGCATATTTTTCGATTATTTTTCTATTTTTATCTCAAAAATGGGTTTTACGTGCATTTTTATGCAGCAACACAGTCCTCAACGTGACGACTGATGAAGTGATGAGTTTTATTTTATAATTTTTTCGACTGTAAAAACACAAAAAAATCTCCCCCCGGAGTCATCTTTCAACTCTTTCTCAACTCTCGAAAATCGAAAAGATTTTCGAGACTCCTGTCATTTTGAACTCGTTAAAGGCTACAAAACGACATCTTCCCAAAGATATGTTTACCCCTTTTTTGGGCTGGGATAGATTATTTACGAAAAAGATATACCTTAGCCTATCGCGACTAAGAGGTTCTCTCCGTACATAGTTTTTTGCCTTTTTCGTATCTCGTGAGACTACCTCTCGAAAAGGGACTTGCTTGGAGTTTTATTTTTCTCTATTTTTTCAAACTCTTTAAACATGAAAAATATTTCTAGTTCTTCGTTTGTCGACTCGTTAAACCTACATGACATCTGAGACCGTCATCATGACGTAACCGAGTTCCTCCTTCCTAGGGCTCATAAAAATGTACTAGGATGGATTTGTCTTAAGGAAAACTTATATGGAAAGCATATGCTATCCCCTTCAAGTTTGTTTCCAAAAATAATTGGGGTACTCACCAACAATGGTTGGGGAAAATGGAACTAGTTCTCGCCGTGTCGGCAATATGTCACTTCTGAACATGACACTTATCCGCATTCGTGTCGTGTTGGGAACATCCCATTTCGTCATTTTTTTACCTCCATGGGTTTGGGTAATCTGCTTTTGACCTCTCATCTTCTCTTTTTCCACGCCATCATGACCTCGTATCCCTTTGATGTCAAATACTACCAAATTCCTGGGAGTCATGTCATCAATATGTTCAAGAGAAGTTTCCTTCTCGCAATTTTCAACCCTCTCGATCCTCTTTTTTGGTCCCGATTCACCTGTCATCTTATTCTCCTCGTCTCGTGTCGATGATGTGGGAAATATTATGGCCCTCCTTCAACCAGGTCACTTCTTGTCGACTTTATCTCATTATCCAATAAGCTAATCTAGAGACTCTCTCCCAATACCTTGGAGCTTGCATGCCTCAATGGAAAGTTCTTTTAGCATTCGACAACAAGTCCTCACTCATTGTCCTTTGATCGATCGATTCCGCGTGGTGTTCGACGCTAGATCACTATTCAAATTTTGTGGATTTTACTAGTTGTACCTTGAGATCCATTGCCATTATTGGTGGTTCTCTCGGCTCCTGTTAATAGCGTTTATCATTGGTCGGTAATCGAGTGACTTTCTTGCATGTTCGACTTTTAGCTCACTTATTCGTGATGCTTGAATTTGTACTTGTTCAAAGTCGAGATGGAATGCAAGACCTCATGCTTTAGGGGGAAAATGTTACACGAGTATTTTTTCATCATCCTTTCAATCCCCATCTTGAACATTGGAGGACCATTTCGGTTGACTTATGTGTATTTTCATACCTTACAAAAAATTTTCACTGCATCCCTTGCCATGTGAAGAAAATTTCTCTCCGTTGATCATTCTAAGTGAAAGCCCTCTAAAGATATGATTTTGGGTCAGTCGCTGGTAGGCGCTCATGGCCTCGTGCCCATAGATAAATTATCACTAGGCCTTGCACCCATTGGCACTATGTCTCAATAGATTGCCTCCGTGCCAAGCTATTTTTTGCAATTTTTTTTAAAATAGAAGCGAATTTTCTCCATTCCTAACTACTTCGTGAGCGGATTCATCATGGTTTGTTTGATCGAATAACGTCGAAGTCCTTCCTTTGGCTTCTTGTTTCCTACATTTGAGAAACTCCCTGTAAGGATAAGGCCTCCCTTCCACCTTATGAGGGATCCCGAAACCACCTCCTCCTCTCCTATAAATACATCCTTCTCACATAGTTACTAGCCTAGTTGAATAGTCCTTACTATAGCTCGGTGTGAGAATAAATTGGGAGAGGAATCCATTATCGAGAGAGATTTTAGGTCGATTGCCTTACCAAGTCCAATCGACGAATTCTTGAGACGCACTTTGACTGGACATGTCGAAGGAGGTCGCAACGTCAAGTATTTTTTGGTTGTAAACTTCTTCTCTCTACTTATTAATACATGACCGATTTTTTTTGTTCCCGCTTTTGTATTTGATATGTTTAATCCTATGCAATATGTTTGATTCTCCTTGACCAATCAAATAGTTATGAATGCAATTATGTTTTTTGTATTTTTTTCATCGTTCTCTCGATCCTTGTGCACACACAGTATCATCGTCAAGGACCGTGGGCGTAGTAAATATGAATATCGGGAGATCGCTACCAAAAGATATGACAAGAGCGTCTTTAACAAGGTAGGTCATATATCCCAACTCATTTTTATTCATAAATTGGGGAGTCCAAAGTATTAGCATGTTCCCTGTTGCTAGACCCACACCAGGGCTAGAGGGATCGCCTATCCATAGAGGGGATTTACCCGCACAACAAGGTGCTACTATTTTCTAACATTCATAAAAAACTTGTGGTAATATCTTATCAAACTAAAGAGTCCTCTAAGTTTCTTTAAGGTCCTGGGGATTGGTCATTCCTTTGTAGTTTTGATTTTGTTAGGTTCCACTTTCACACCTTCATGGGATACAATATTACCAAAATATTCCACCTCTTGAGCCCCTAAGGAACACTTGGAAGTATTTTCATATGGTTGTTGCTCTTCCAATAATGTTAAGATCCTATCAAGAATTTGTAGTTGATATTTTAAAGATTTTCTTTAGATTAGTATGACATAAAAAATAATAACACACATTTTTCTAAGGAAGGGTTTCAAAATAGAATTCAACGGGATTTGAAACATTGAAGGTGCATCAAGAACTCCCAATGGCATATAAAAAAACTCATAATTACATTAATGACTTCTAAACATTATTTTTGGAATGTATTCTTGCCTCATTATAATTTGATGATATATAGAAGGGACATCCAACTTAATAAATAAATTTTATCCATGCAATTTGTCTAATAATTCATCAATGACAAGAATAGGAAATTTATCATTGATTATAATTTCGATTGTTGTTCTATAATATGGACACATATGCCATGAAAAATCCTTTTTTAATAACCAATGCCATCGATGAAGAGAAATCACTTTAGTTAGGTTGAATGATGCTAGTCTCTAACATTTCCTAAACGATGCAATAAATCTCACTTCTTTCGTGCATATGGATACTTGTAAGGCCTAATGTTAGGTGGTACACTTCTAGGTTGCAAATGAATAACATGGTCATAGTATTTATTAGGTGGAAGACCATTAGGAATCTCTCCAAATACCTTGGAATGATTATTGATATCTTTTTGGAGATCCATCTGGAGCAAAAAATATAGATGTTTGAAAATTTAATGAACACAACTATGCAATTACACCATGGTGTCCCTTTTATAGAAATGTTTTCATGTTATTAGAGCTTATCACCTTAGAGGGTTTCCTTGGGATACCTCTAAGCTCACTTTACCTCCTCACCCTTGTGAGTGAGCCCTCCACCCTTTATCGTCACTCATGATATTATACCTTACTCCTCCCCTATAATAGCTAAGGGGGATTTAAGGTAGGTCCCTAAATATTACATGAGTTAGAACTACCTTTCCTTCGGGCCTTTCTCTCTAGGATTTACCTTTCATTTAGTTGATACAAGTCCTTTCCTTCGAAGGAAAATATCATGAAAATATTTTGAAAATTAAAGACCATTTCTCCCAATGCTTGTAACCATCGGACCACTAATACAACCTTAGCACCACCCATTAGGATTGGAATCATGGGAATATCAAATAAATATTTGCCCATATTTAGCTTAATACTCATGGAACTTACCTAAAAAATTGATGTTACCTTCATCTACAAATATTACTTGAAACTCTCGTTCTATATATACAAATTAATTAAGAATTTATGCCAATTTTTAATGTGAAAATATGGTTACTACTTGAATCAATCAACATTGTTACTCTTTAATTTTTGATATAATCTTATATATTTAGGGTTTGTGGAGTATTGATGTTGTCCAATGCATGACAAGATGAGAAATCCATTCTTTCTCTAAACCTTGTGATGGTTATGATCCTTGTTCTTCTTTAACTTCGTAGTCTAAGTAGAGTAATTTCTCCTCACCACATTTATGCACCTTACTATACTTGCTATCACAATTTGAAACATAGTCCATTTTATCTTCTTTTTAGTATCACACACCCAACCCCCTAATGCCTTATTAGATATGAATTGATTCCAAGACGAACCTCCAAGGTTACTTTATGGAGATGGGGTTGTAAAATTCCTCTTTACCCAACCTCCTAGAAACTCATTTATGATATCACCGTCATCTTCTACTTGTCAAGGGCTTTCTAATGACATAAAATTTGTCCAAAATTGAGTTCTTGACAATAATTTTTGCTCACTTAGATATTTTCCCTTTTAGAGCCACCTCATCTTCCCATGTTACCAAGTCGTCCCCACCTCGGTGGACCACATGGTAGACCTAGCCAACTCAAGCATATTGGCCATCCGGCTCCTCACCAAACCTTTGTTGGTATAAACCTCTTGTCTTCATTCCACGACATGAAAATTGGTTTACATATATTGATCCACATTTATGTCTCGAATGCAACATAATACACAAATAACCATAAATACAAAGATGTAGTGTAAATAACTAGCTAGGGCATTGGTAGCTTATCTCGCAGAAGAGATGTGGTGGCTACGAGCATCCGAACTATGTTAAATTGAGGCTCGAGGGCCTATTTATTATTAAGAAACAATGGAAAACCCTAAACATCCAAAAACCCTAACCCTAGGAGATGAAGAGCCAAAACTATGGGCCACGTTTGGGTAAATTGGGACATCAACTTCAGGGGACGTAAATTTTGCATACGATCTTTGTTTGACGTGCACCATACCTCATTATAAAGATATATCCGAGGACTAAAATTTTTGAGTGGGAAACATTAGTCCATCGAAGAATTTTTCTCCCATTTTTTTCCAAAAAAACATCGTTTAGGGCCTCAAAACGGCTTCGAAGTTAAAGACCCAAAAAAGCTGCTAAAAATAATAAATTGTGC
Source organism: Pinus albicaulis (assembly GCA_034641835.2). NCBI lineage: Eukaryota > Viridiplantae > Streptophyta > Pinopsida > Pinales > Pinaceae > Pinus > Pinus albicaulis. The sequence goes on along the minus strand of CM076578.1, from coordinate 1,135,093,912 downwards.
TATAATTAAGGAAAGCTGAAAAAGCGAAAGAGACAATGGTGGGGCCCCAAGTGAAATAGGCGAGTGGCCACCAATATCCACCTAGATCATTCCTCCTCATTAGAAGAAATGGTGCCCATTGTGTTGAGTTCATCCATGAGATGAGGAAACTTCGCTGAACTTGGTCACTGGTGAACCATTTTTCCTTGGTGCGGGGAGTTGGCCGACTTTGACAACCCGATACGGCTTGGATCTTTTGCTACCTAGAGTGTTCTTGATTTGTATGTCCATGATACAATATTTTGTGGCATGTTCCATGCAATTTGGGTTTACCTTTTTTCATGTGAGTTGTTCTATAATGTCAAAGGTGTCCAATATAGGTAGGAAGTAGGGTCGAAGGTGGTCCACATTGAATATTGGGTGCGGACCAAGGAATGGTGGAATCACTGAGCTAGAAGGAATTTTACCCACAGCCTTGGTGAGGGTGTACAGCCCATATTGGAGCGAGTGAAGCTTGCGGTGGGGTCCCGATGAGGCACCCCTTCTACAAATGTAACCACACTTTGTCGCCCACCTTGAAGTTGTGTGGCACCCGATGTTGATCATCTCGTTGCTTGTACTTAGTATTGGCTCTATCCAATATGTCATGAGCTTTCGTTGGAAGATGTGTTTAATGCACTCAATGTAGATAGTCGCTTTGTCGAGCTTCAAATTGGACATAGAGTCGAATCGCACTGGGGTAGCTGCAAATGGCATGGTTACGTCAATGGGACATAGTGGTCGGAATCCCAAGCCCACCTAGAAGGGGGTTATGGCGGTTGAGTTGTGGAGAGCCCGAGTTATAATCGTGTCGATACATAGGGGAGGCTCTCATCCCATGTGTGTGTGTGCTTTGAATTTTTACATGTGCGAATGTGTACAATCGTCACATGTGACAACCTCTGTCTAGCCATCGGTTTGGGAATGGAAAGTTGTGGACTTGGTGAGCTTAGTGTCCCAGGCATTGACCCGAGGCTCGACCAAAATGTGATGAGGAACATGTTGTCCCAATCTTAGATGATAGACTTTGGGATCCCAAAGTGCACCCACACTTGTTCAAAGAAGATTTTAGCGAGTGGATTCGTATGTGATATTCTTCTTACGAGATACCATAATGGCCATCTTCAAGAATCTATCGATGACCATGAAAAAACAGTCATTTCCATGCTTAGTAGAAGGAATGCTTGACATGTAATCTAGGGAGATGGAGTCCCAAGGTCGATTAGAGGTAGGTAACGGAGTATAGAGGCTCTTGATTCTTGATGGTCGGTTTGGATATGGCGCAGAAATGCGACATCGATGTACTTCCCAACATCCTATCGAAGGTTCAACCAATAGAAATACTTCTGCTGATCGCCACTAATTTCTTGACCACTGGAATGCCTAGTGACTCGACTATAGTGTGCTTCCAAAATCATCTTGGCACACTCACTTGAAGGAACACAAGGATTCCCGAGGTGACATAGCAGTTGCATCTTGGAGGTGAAATTTTGGAACTTGCGTACTCTCGAGATTGTGTTGTATGTGTGGCATAATTATGGATTGCTCTTGTAGAGAAGTGGCCAATCAAAATTCTCATGCCCACAAGAGTTGATAACGGTGGTTAGTGGCACGATCGGTGGTCGACTAAGGCAATCTTCAACATTATTGGTGATACCCTTCGTGTACTTGATGTTTAAATGAAGTCGTTGCAGATATGTAGACCACTTTTTATGGCAATCGTTACGAAAATTCCCTTGTGTATGTATGAACTGTAGGGGTCGGTGGTCTATGTGGATGATCGTTTCCTTCCCCAAAATGTAATCCTTCCATTTTTCGACAAGCCTACACAACGGAATACATTTCTTTGTCATAAGTGGGCTACTTGACCCCGTGTCGGGACATTGTCTCACTGTGATATGCCATTGGATTCCCCCTGTTGAGTAATAATTGCCCCCAATAGCATAGTCGAGGCATCTCGTCTCGATCTTAAAGGGTTGTTGCAAGTTTGGTAATGTGAGCACCGTGACTGAACATAGGCGATGTTTCAATTCTACAGACGCCTTCGTTGAGATTTTTGACCAAAAAGAATTTTTCTTTTGCTCCTCCCTTGGTGACTTGACTCAAGGGCCAAGTGATATGAGATAATCCCCACATGAACTCGATGTAGAAATTAACAAGACCCGTAAAGTTGTGAAGCTCGCTAGAGTGGTTGGGGTTGGTCAATCCTGAATGACTTGGATCTTGGTTGGATCCACATGCACCCCCTTTCATCAATAATGTATCCCATATACTAAACCCGGGTCATGAAAAAAGTGCACTTCTCAAATTGGAACACAACTTGTGTTGATGCGAGTGTTTGAGGACCTGTCGGATGTGGTGAAGGTGATCTTCCCAACTGCGGTTGAAGATCGTAATTTCATCCAAGCACACCACTACAAATGAGTTGGTGAATGGTTGCAAGATGTCATCCATCAACCTCGTGAAGTTTGTGAGAGTATTATTCAACCCGAAATGCATGACCGACCATTCAAAAAGGCCCTCTTGGCTTTCAAGTGCGCTCTTCCACACATCGAGAGGGTTTGATTGGTACTGGTGATACCCGGACTTCAAGTCAAACTTGCTGAAATATTTCACCCTTTGATTTGGTCCGAGAGGTCATCAATCCATGGGATCGAGTACCTATTCGGGACGGTCATCTTGTTCAAGTGCCCGATAGTCAATACAGAATCTCCAAGTCCCATCTTTCTTCTCGTAACAACACGATCGAGATCCCACTGAGCGATGAACTCATTCGGATGTGACCTTTCTGCAGACAACTCCTAAATCTACCTCTTGATTTCATCATTCTCCATAACATAGCGTCGATAGATCGGTCCATTGGGTAGTGGTGCACCTAGGGTCGGATCAATGGGGTGCTTGACCGACAATGCAGAGGCACCTCGTGGGTGAGGTGAATATGTCCCCGTACTCCTCCATGACCTTTTCCATTTTTTGTTGTTGTGCGAAGGAGCCATGCTCGGAGGTACGTGACACAAACTTCTTCATATGCCCACAGGGGTGGATCATCGGGAAAAAAATTCGCAGATTTGGAAATGAGCTTACTACATTTTTTGTAGTAACAAAAGCGATAGCTGTGTGTTGTGGTACCTCTGGTATCTTGTATAACTTATTGCCCAAAGTAAAAATAACAGCTGCAGGTCGAGACTATACCACGGCATGTCGCTTCCACAAGTATGGTTGGCCTAATAATACATCACAAACATCAAGAGGAGCAATGTCACATAATAACTCATCATGAAGGGGCTTGATGTTGGTAGGAAGGTGGCACTCATCGGTTGACACGGAGATCCCGTCTCATGGTGAAGCCACCCGATGGTGTATGGTTGCGGGTGTCTTGTGGTCGGCAAGACCAACCTCTTCATGACCTTTTCTAAAATGAATTTCTTTTGTCTCCCACTGTCGACAATGAAGTGTAGACGGGAAAACCTTACCCACATTTGGGAGTGGAAGAGACGCTTCTCCTCCTTTGGATCATCCGATTCCTCCTTTTGGATATTGCGGTGGCAATAGTGACATTGGGCTCGCATCAATAATTTGCTTCCCTTTTTTCATTCACTTTGTTGAGGTTCTGATTCGGATTCAGAGCATGCATCGATTCGAAAGCCCTCATCTCATCCACCGATTTCTTGGCCCAACACTCACTTGCGTTGTGAGTGGAGCTCTTATGGAACTCACACCACTTTCTCGTGTCCTTCTTTGGCTTCATGGTGTTTTTCTTTGCTTGCCACTTTGGCAGGGTTATCTTGGTTGCCATGCCTTGTCTTTGTCCTTTGTTCTACAGCTTTTGGGTCCCTTTCTTTTCATTTGCAAATCCAAATTCTTGCTTCTTCCGTTTGAATTTATGCTTAATCTGGGCAAGATACCCTGGGTATTTCGTACCAAGTGAGGAGAGATTTCGAGGAACTTCATTTCCTTTTTGAACGTATCACGTGAAGACAATTGTGATACTTTAGCACCAAATTCTTCTCTAAATATTTGATACCCAACTTTGTGCGTAGGGTATGGAACAGATTCGTCATCTCATGCACATCTTGATCCCTTTTATTGTCGCAATTTGGTCCATTGTATGTACTTGTCCTCATAGGTCCCCATAGGATAGTATTTTTTACTTGGTGGCATCTCGGAAATAATTCCCGGTGAGTACAGACCAAGAATAGAGAGGGTTATCTCTCATCCTTTTTCTCACAAGAGCTTTCCCACCGAGTCCTTGACATGGGGGTATATTTGAGGAGTGAAAAATAATCTTCTCCCTAGTCGGAAAAAGTCATGAACCAAGAAATATCCTTCTAATAGATTCAAGCATCTATGTAAGGCATCTACATCTATTTGGCAATCAAATATGGGAATGCCAAAGTTTACTTGTATCTTCAAGGGATTCGCGCCTCCGCAGTTGCTTTCGCTAGATGCGGATGCGCCACTCGGTGGGAAGTCGTTGAAGGATCTAGGCAAAGTTATCCATCAACGCGTTCCTTTGTTTTTCGAGGCCTCCTCGAGCAATATTTTGATAGGATCTCATGCTCCCTCATATTTATTTTCTTCCCCCATGGGGAGGGTCGTCGTGGTTTGCGAGGTCGACCTTTCAAATGTTCAACCATATCGAGCCCTAACTCCTTATACCCCGGACCTCGTTGGGGACATGCAAAGAAGGATCGAGAAAAAATCATACTCTGCTCGATACCACCGATCCGGATTTATGCAGGGAACGAAAAAAATACACATATAACCATAAATACAAATATGCGAGTGGAAATAACACTTCGTTTCATTAATATCAAAGAACCGAAATTTTCTTACAAACATAATGGAAATAAATTAGCTAGGACGTTGGTGGATTATCTCTCGAGAAGATATGTGGTGGCTACAGAGCCTCCCGAACTATGTTACAATGAGGCTCGAGGGCCTATTTATTATTGAGAAACAATGGAAAACCCTAAACATATAAAAACCTAACTCCCAGGATATTAAGTTCCAAAATTATGGGCCTCGTTTGGGTAAATTGGTACATCAACTTCCTCGGGACGTAACTTTGGCATACGATCTCGTTTGACACGCACCATACCTTGTTAGAAATATCTATCTCGAGGACTACAACTTTTGAGTGATAAATATCAGTCCATGGACACTTATAGCCCCCGAGTGTTTCCAAAAATCATCGTTTAGGGCCTCAAAACGGTTCCGAAAGTTCAGGGACTCGAAAAAATGCTAAAAAGAGTAAACAAGTGCTATAATTAAGGAAACGAAAAATTGAAGAGACAATGGTGGGGGCCCCAAGTGGAATAGGCGTGTGGCCACCAATATCCACCCGGATCATCTATTGAATTTTTGGTTCCAATTAACTACCATCCATATGTTGGATTCCTTGGCCCACCAATCACTAGATATACCTCACTACTATAGTTCTCGAATCAATTGATAATCACCACTCGATATGTCAATAGGAAAATAGAGTGACTCCTAATAGGTTTATAGTCAAGCCACCAAGCTATCTGCCTCGAGAAAACTAAAAATACTCACCCACTACTAATTCTCGACATCCCAACATCCATGTTATATGGTGGATTTTGTTGAGAAAGTGAGAAAATTCCACTAAGTTGCAACATTGTTGTTACCTGTAACAACCACATAAATGGTTAAAAGAAATAATAATTCAAATAATAACTAATTAGATTATTTTTAATTCATTTATGTATGATCAAATGAGTAGGAAACACAAAGAGAAAATTTGAAAATATATGGGAAGCAATGGCTTTTATTTCCAATGGAATGAAGAGAAAATAGTCTACTAAAAGACATAGAGAGAGAGAGATGTTCAACAATGTAAGCCTTATAAAATCTCCCAATTGCAAGATCTCTCTCTCTCTCTCTCCCTCTCTCTCCCTCACTCTCTCTCTCTCTCTCTTCAAAAGAGAATTAAAAAAATATATGGGAAGCAATGGCTTTTATTTACAATGGAATGAAGATAAAATAGTCTACTAAGAGACACTGGAGAGAGATGTTCAACAATGTGAGCCTTCTACAATCTCCCAATTGCAAGATCTCTCTCTCTCTCTCTTTGCAAAAGAGAAAATTAAAAAAATATATGGGAAGCAATGGCTTTTATTTCCAATGGAATGAAGAGAAAATAATCTACTAAGAGACACACACGGATATTTTCAATAATGTGAGCCTTCTACAATCTCCCAATTGCAATATCTCTCTCTCTCTCTCTCTCTCTCTACAAAATGGATTGTATCAAATTCTCTATCCCTCTCCAAAATGGATAGTATCAAATTCTCTCACTCTCTCTCTCTCTCTCTCTCTCTCTTGCACTAAGGTTCTCTCCTTCTAGCACACTTGTGATACGCTTATTACAAATTTGGGTTTGTTTTGGTCCCATTTAATTCCTACATTCAATTATGAATTGAAATGGGTATGAAATTTACTCTCTCTCCCTATCTATCTCTCTCTCTCTCTCCGTCTCTCTCCACGTAACAACCTTTGGTGAAAAATACATGTAATAAAACTTAATAAAGGAACAAAAAAATTAACCACGATCGATGGGACACTTATTCCAAGCTAAATGTTGGGAAAAAGCATCCTAGTGGGTGTTTGTTCGATTTGTTATGGCTAAGGAAATGGCAAAGGATTTTGAAAGGAAAAATGGCATTTTTGGCACATTTATTTATGAAAATAATGGAAATTATGAGAAAATGAAGGTGAAATGTCACAAGTTTCATGTGAGGAGGAAAATGGAGTAAAATAATGTAAAATGAAGAAAAAGAGTCTTGTTGAAGCCCCGAAATTCCGTTGCAACAACATGGGGTTTAACCACCTGGTCTTGACCTTAAAAGAAGCTCCTTTCCATTTGGTATAGTGACTTCATTTGGGGATAATGGGACCGATTCCCAAAGAAAGAAATTGATATGATGATGATGGGTTTGATACAATGTGAAATGGAAAATGATTTTGAACTAGTGGAAATAATATATCTAAGTAACAAAACATGTGCATCTATTTGATCTAATTATTTAACTTAATATTTACCCCGGAATAATTTAACCTATGTGATCTACAAAGATATCTTAAAGCAAAAGGTAATAAAGATCATTCAATTGCTAAAAGAGATGAAACTGTTTAAAGGTAATTATTTTGACTAAATAGTTAGGAAAAAATAATTGTGAAACTAGATCGCATATATCGATTGATTATATACTCAACAAGGAATTATAGCTGAAAAAATCAAGCAATAGTACTTTAATGAAAAAATAATAATCCAGATCTCATACACAATACAATATAAAGAAATTTCATCGCTAAATCATAAAGATAATAGTACCGGATATGATAGGTTATACTCATGGAATCAAGCAACGTTGACCTTCTCTTCTTTTCAATCAAATACATTGTACGTAAATGAAATTTCAGTAGAGAGTATGCTTCAATATTCATGAAAATAAAGATCTGTTTCCATGTATTTCATCAAAAAGAATCACAAAAGTACAATGAATGCAAGCTTTTGCAAAGTGTTTTTGATAAAATCTTGGACCCCTCTCTAAATGCATGAGAGAGGTTTAAATAATATTACATAGTACCAAAAAAATAATATTACATAAAATGCCGAGGAGGATTCAAAAAACCTTCCTCAGAATACTAAAAAATAAAAAGATAAAAACTAAAAGAAAGATAATGATGTGTTAATCGGGTTGAATGGTCCTTTTCCATTGAGCTTTTTAGTTCGCATATATCCAACATTAGCTTCACTTGGGATGGTTGGCCGACTTTGGATCTTAGTTGTCCCATGAGTACAACATCGGAGAGAGGTGGCATAATCTTTTGAGTGGAATTGGTTAGACAACGTAAATCCATCTGCATGATTGTATGGTTTTGCTAGAAACGCGCCAATAAGATTCATAATCAAGCTTAGATAGCTTCTTAATTGCTTCAATTTTATTCTTAGCAGTTTCCTTCCACTCGTCCCTCTAATTGTTTGATATATGGGAAAACTCTAGGCTCGCATTCTTTAATAAAATTAATATTAAAAAAAATTTTTCTTTCACAGACTTCGAGTTACTTTTAGTTTCTACATCATCTCGCTCTAGATGTTGCCCTTTCTGCTTGCTTCAATTGCATATCTCAATCAGTAAACGTAATATCTCTGTGAGTTCTTCAATCTTCGGCAATTTAGCTTTTCTTCCTTCCTCGGATTCTTGTCGGGAGATAAACTCGAGATATTCTTATCAACATCTTCATATTCCAATCTCTCGATCAACCATTTGTTGGACTAATGTATCACTTGTTTCAAAATATGGTTTAATCATTGAGATTCTCTCACGAGAATATTTCTTGTTGTTTTGAAAATTAAGTATTTAACTCAAGTGTTTCTTTGATAAATTCTTATGTTTGATGTTGATTTTTGAGTTTATCTACTTCATTATGTATTAGTCTGAATCTATGTATCTTTTTCTATAATGCTTTCTGGTGTTGTAACTTCTTTTGTTCAAATTCCTTTCGAAATTGTATCATCTCGCGACTCGTTTTCTTATTGACATTTTTTCCTTTCTGTTTAATTTTTATTCTCCAACAAATTTGAATTCGTGCATCTTTATCTTTAAGTAGAAGACTAACTTATGTTGCCTTATCAATTTTATTTGTTGCATAAGCACCCTGTGAATTATGATAGCTCTTGTCAAATTTTCTAGTGGATCAATGGGGTTGTCTTTCCGGACAACCTCCATTAATTCATTCTCTAGAGTTGTTGATGATGAATCAAGCTTTCTTTTCTTTCTCTATCTTCTTACCATTGCTTTGTGTGTTGGACTATAAAAAATATCTAAAGGGGGTATTTCTTCAATTCTCAAAACAATTTGTGACGTTGGGTAGTCGGGATGCCAATTTCAATATCTCGCTATGTATTTACAACTTGTATGGTATGTTTAGGAGTTCGAAAATTAGGAGTTCCTTCCATTCCCCGAGTCTCGTTGGTGGTAGGCTGGAGCTTTTCTTTGAGCTGCTCCCATTCTTTATCCATCTCATCTATTATGATTGTCTCGTGTCTCGATACTGTGTAGTACTAATGTTCAATTGTTCTTCAACCAAGGTTTCTTTGGTTGTTTCTCCATTATTTTTCTCTTTGTAGTCTCTTCAAAAACTCTCCTTAGGGTCTTCTTCTTGATTTTGAGATTGATTCTCGAAAATTTTTGAACCCACGACTGGATTTCTCTAGTGGTTCTTGATCGAATTTTATTATAAACTAATACTGGGAGTAGTTTCTCTTCTTTCCTTAATCTACAATATGGCTAACGGAACCCTTGCCAATATTTTGTTTCGTAAATATGAAAACGATTAAGGTCGTCTAGAGTCAATTTGATTGACACAAAATTCAAGACTTGCTGAAAAAGTCTCGGCCTTTTCAAATAGGTCATCAAATTCATCTTTCTCATGCATGAATTGTCTAATTTTAAACAAAGTGGTAGAGTCTTGAGCAATTTTTTTTGGGATCATATTATCTCCCTAGCATCGTAGCTAGATTCAAGCATGTAATATTTTGCACCTCTTTAATCGTGTGTCCAAAATCAAACAACGAAAAAAGAACCACATTGAACCGGAAAATTTGGCCCTGGTAGATTTATTCGCTTCTTTTTAGGGTTTTGGTAAGACCTTCCCCTACTGTCTAGTATGACATTTCTCTAGCCAATAACTTATCTAGAACATAATAAGGAAGATCATGGGGAGCAACAATACCGCAAAAAAACTCTAATATAAGTAAAATTTTTCTTCACCAAACCATCCTACCACTGACAAAATATCTATCTTTGCTTCTTACGAAAGCTCGGGGTCTTTTGTATCAAAAGTAGTTAGATGTATGAACATGATACTTTGATCAATTTTATAAAAAATGGGGGACGAAATTGAGATTCCCATAAAATATTATGATACACTTGGATAGGATTAGGGTCTCCGAGAGTCCAATTCCAACCCATATTAGGAAATTTTGTACGAAACAGAGATGACATCCATTACATAATCACTCATAAAAAATGGAGGGATGACTAGAGTAGAAACAACTCTATATTGTCTATACTATCCGATAGCCATAACTAAATTATCGGATAAAATGTTACCCCAATTCATAATCATGGAGTTAACAATCGCATCAATTAATGGAATCCATTCCATAGAAAACTTAGTACTAACGACTTTTCCCAAAAAGCCTACACATCATAGCAGACTACATAACTATGTGGAGTCGACGGAGGTGCAATTGGGTACATACTAGTTTTCTCCCATTTGAATTTTCTCGGGAGCCGGACCTCCAAGTCCGCATGGCATCTATTGGGTCTTCATTCTCTTTTGTGAATTGTTTGAGGAAAGCTCTATTGTAGAACTTTTGAGGTTACGCGCAGATGATACATTCGCGCAAATTGTTTGTATAAAATAACCCCATGACCTCTTGTCTTGAATTCTTGCACGTCCCGTCCGAGATATCCACATTGTCGATAATCCACTTCACCATATTTGTATATGGCATGATTTTAGGTCTTGCAGCTATTACTATAAGAAAGAACAGATCGCTTCAAAATAGGAAGCTTCGACGAGACTTTAGTATCATTCGTTGCTCGACTACCGGCCGCTTTTGGATTTTCATCCTCTAACAGATTATACATGGCTTCCCATGATGTAGCTGCGATGAGATCCATCATTAGACATATTTGGAGTGGTTAATGGTCACCTTTTTTGCCTTTGTAGATCTCTTTTTCTTGAAGTTTTATTATTATTTGGTTTTATGATGCTAGTATGGGTGGTGATTAAGGCTAACATACTGCGAGTGCCTAACATGAGGTTGAGTGCAGAAAATCATGAATTATTAAGAATTTTTATAGGGATTTTATCATAAAGACTTGGAGGAGACAATGAAGGAGAAATTATAGGAGGATTTTCCACCCTCCTTAACTCTCAAAGGCAGCCAAAGGATCCTAAATATTCTCTCCAACAATTCGAATTCCAAAGGCAGCCAAAGGATCCCCAAGGATTCTCTCCGAGCAATTCGAATTCCCGAGAGGCAAACCAAGCAACTCAAAGAAGAGTGCAGTCAATCTTTGTTTACTTGGATTCAAATTGACTCAATCACTATTTTCTAGGGAGTCGTTGGTAGCTGCCCTATAGAATAAATAGAGCAAAGCTAGAGCTAGGAAGGGTCGGAACTTTGTTGTATGTTTAGACTAATCCCAATATTTCCATTTTTTTTCTCCTCCCATCCCACCCATGGGTTTCGAACCGGTGACCTTGCGGACGGAGTACCTTAAGAATGCACCCCATCACAGATTGTTGTACACCACGTGGGCCCAAGGTCGAACTTTGTTGCAAGCTATTGAGCATTTTATTATTTTACTCGGTGATCAAACTTTCGTAAATGTATGAGGCTATCCTTTTATGAAATGAGCAAATTGTTTTCATTTTACTGATTTAAGTTTCAAAGAGCTAGGCACGTGGGTTAGGGCCCAATCCATGTGCCTCAGCCTCTCTATTGTATTTGTTCTATGCTTTATGTCATTTCATTAGTCCCGCTTCGATAATTTCGTTTATGTTTCAAGTTGTTGTTTAGTTTTGCTTTCAGTTTGTTGTTGTAGGTTCCATTTTCTTGTGAGTAGTAGAATAGAGGAGAAAAAAAATTGTGGATCAAGACCCCCTTCTCATCTCTCGTCGATAGAGCTCTAGGAGGGTGAACCTTCCCACGGGACCCAAAAAACTTATCTCCGTTCATCTGTTTCGAGATTAAAACTAGAGTTGCATTACCATCTTTCGGTCTCCCTTTGCACTCGTATTTTTTACGCATTTGTTTGTTTCTTTGCGCATAACTTAGCAGGGGTTGATTGCGGTAATTATTGCTAAAACCCCAATAGCAGCTCTATGGTGCCTTCCCGCTTTATTTTCCATCTTTGTCTTCACGGCTCTGAACATTGTTTTTACGCCTCCATTTCCCTTTGTTTCTCTTATTTTCAATCGTTGTATATATCTTTTATTCCCAAAAAACACTTAAAATATCCAATCGCCTTATTCCTTTGATTTCATTAGTGATGGCCACCGCACCTTTTTTTTAATGCAAAACACTTTAAAAACCATCAAATTTCGACCTTCGCCTTTTTTTCCTCGAAACTCCCACTCACCGTAATTCGCTCATCGCAAATCACGGATCTCTTGCGTTCTTTGTTTATGCTCTCCCATTCCAAGCCCGATTGTGATATTCTTATCGTACTCCTTTGCCACGTTATCCTTTTCGAAATCACACTTCAAAACCTTTTCTTTTCCCTAATAATTATCGCTCCTTTTTTGCTGATTGCGATAATTCTACATACCCCGCATTTCGCACTTCGCAACCTTTTCCTTTTTCCTTTAAGACTTACAACTCCCGACGTCGATTGCAATATTGTCATCGCACTTCGCCACCGGTCCCTACCGCCACATCACCCATCGGACTTCGTAACTTTTTCCCCATTGCATTTCGCACTTCACAACTTTTACCCCCGATTGCATTTCGCACTTTGCAACCTTTGGAATATTTGCAATCACATTTCACAACCTTTTCTTTTTTTTCTTTAAGACTTACTTTCGCTCCAACCATTGATTTTGATATCCTCCCGTACTCCGCCACAACGCACATCACAAATTTCATCTTTCATTGGTTTCTGTTAAACCTTGCCGCACCCCCACCGTCGATTGCGACATCACCGTAGCACTCGCCACGTCATCCCTATCGCAAATCACATTCTACAACTTTTATCCCCATCGCAAATCGCATTGTTTATTTTTTTCCCGTTAACACTTACCGATGTTGCCTCACCGATTGCAATATCGCTCCGTACTCCTCCACCGGTCCCCATCACCATGTCATCCGTCGCATGGCACATCGCAAATCGCACTTTTTATTTTGTTCCTATTAACCTTTACCGCTTCAAACACCGATTGTGATCACCCTCCATCGCAACTCGCCATCTCACTTTTTAAATCATTCCGCTCCAAATAATTTTTTTACGCCATAATAAAGCTTTAATAAGGTTTAAACCCACTCTTTCCACCTCTAAGCCTTGTTTCATGTGTTGAGCCATCCATTAGCACCTTTAGCTTTGTTTTCCTCTAAACCCTAAGCGACACTTTGTCAAGTTTATTTTATCATGAATAGTTGCATGGTTAGAAGCATGATAGCATGGTAAATAGACCCGGGAGGATAAGTAAGTTGTGTTTAGCCAATTGGCCTAGCTAGGTATAACTTAGTTTAGATTCTTTTCAGTTTATTTCCTTTTGAAAATTAAATTAGTTTCCTTCCTATCATTTCCTTTTTGCACTTTAAATTAGTTTCATTTCTGTCATTTCCTTTTCGAAAATTAAGTTAGTTTCCTTTCTATCATTTCCTTCCAGCAATTTACTTTTCAGTTTTTATCATAGTTTAAGAAATAGCACCCATTCATAAAGCGTAAGAGGATGACATGAACAGTAATGCATCTATTGTGTATATAGCATTTGTCACCTCCAAGTTTTTACGAACCCCGAGTTCATAAAGTAAAGTAGGGCGACCCCGGGAGTTGCGAGACTCTTGGTACAATACCGAGGGCTCACCATTTTTTTGGGCATCGTTGTCGGGGAGGTGTCTAGTAGATGTTTTGATTTTGTTTTAGCATTCTTTTCTACTTTCTTTTTCTTTTCATGTCATTTCAGAAATATTGAAAAAATACAAAAAGATATGATTTTCATGCCTCGTAGGAGTAGGAATACTCAAAGACAAATCTTACCTAAAACCCCCACATCCCCTCCTAGCCACCCTTCACTCTTCTTCGGTGGCAGTGAGACTGAACTTCCTATAGGAGAGCCTTCCGAATACTCCGATCATAACACGAGAAAGCCACAATTTTCTTGATCCACCACTCACCTAGTAAAGGCAAAACTTACAAATAGAACATAAAAAGAGCCTTAGAATCAAAGTAACATATGCATCATGTCTCACACACCATGCATTCCATTACCATCAAGACAACTTGATTCAAGAAAATATATGCATACAACATCAATTCATTAAGGAAATAATAACTAATAAATAATCACAAGTATTGCATGGGGTCTTGGATAGATGGTGATCGGGTGCTTTGTTAAGGCACTCCTTGATGTGAAGTCACTGGTTCAATTCCCCACCCTCGATCGGGGTGATATATTGGACATGTTGAAGATATAGTCCCACCAAGCTTACAAAAAAAAATAATAAGCACAAGTATACAACACTCCCATATTTTCAATAAAACATGATCAATGGATCTTTACAACAACCTTCGACTCACAGTTACACTCGTGCACAATAACCAACATTCTCATATTCATAAAGCATTGAACGACAATATCATTTCATTAACAAAGAATAATTACACTTGTCTCGTATAACTTAAACTTGCAAGAAATTTAAGAAGGGAGAGGCACTCTCCACCCAACCTTAGGCTTTAATACATTGCGTCTTTCTTGCATTTGTCCATCTTAATATAGATTTTATGCCTTGAGGGAAAGTTTAATGCGAGAGTTTAAAAAGCTTAAAAACCGGGTATAAGGCATGAAAGTTACTTTTCTTCACTTAGAGGATTCAAGATTTTCACTACAACTCTTGAGTTAGGACCTCTTAACACAACGACATATGGCCATCTAGGGCCTCCATAACATAAAATGGGTTCCTTCACTAATCGAACAATTCCCCAACACTTCCCCTCTTTAGTGCCTTATGTGCCTCAGCCAGACAAACAATCTAGAAACCCTTCCAAGCCTTGAACCTCAAGTGAAGGTTTCCTCACTCATTCTTGGCCCAACTCACTTGAAAAATCTCACTCCCACACTAAGTGGTTGTGACTCACAAAGCTTCCCACCACCCCTATTAAAAATCACAATTTACGCACCCATGTGTGGATCGATCTTTTTCTCTCGATTCACAATTCACGAGTTCTCTAGTATGAAATCTCTCAAGTTCTCATTTCTACTTCTCTCTTCCACACTATGTCTACACTTTTTTCTCTCAGTACCCTTCTCCCATGACTTCTAATCCCAACATGATAGATTGGGTTCTCCTTAGGTTTCATGGTTAACTCTTGGAAGATCCCAATGGGTACAAAACCCATACCTTTGGGGTTGTCTAGTACCACTTCCTGCTCCTCTCATAACTATTGTTAGTTGGTGGTTCAACTACTAAATTAAGAAATCAAGGTGTAATTAAATTTAGGAAATATAATAAGTTTCCTAATCCCCTCAAATATTTCCCTTGAATTAAGTTTCTCTCACGAGCATCAATATCTCGTGTTTCTTGCCATGTTCTTCAATTTCCCCAATGTGTGTGTATGTGTGTGTGTTAATTTAAGTGAATATTTACATCATAACAAAGCATGGCATAATATCCATGCTTGTTATCCAACATTAACAACCTTAATTACATTTACAAAATATGAGGAATAAAATGGATAATGCATCCTCTATTTTTTGAGGTGTCATCCTTGTCAATTTGGGAGAGGGAGCATGATCTTCTCTATAGTTATTACTCGAAAAATTTTCTAGTAGCCATATTTTCACTTTCAATTTCCTTATGGGACCTGAAAACATGATCTATAGATTTAGGTTCAAATAGACGTTGTAGAAACTATACAAACAATATATATTCCAATGGATTCAATCCGATCATGTGATATGCTAAAGCAAGATATCAAATCCTTCTACAAATTAAATGCAGAAAAATAAACATGATCGCACAGATCACACCAAGTAAAACAATGAATAAAATCGAGTCCACAACACGGATATTTTTCCCTGTGTAAATATTGTCTGCTCAAAAACCCCTCTATCTACTTTTGTATATTCAACCAAGGAATCATGAAACAATATAATGCACTCTTCTCACAAGAGTCTCTTTCACTCTACCAATCTGTCTCACATTGATCCAGACAAAATCGACCAACACTTAGCCAACTTCCTCGCATTTTCACAGCGTACCTTGCTTGCGCAATTCCTCTAGAATTAAATCCCTATTAAGCGAGGAATTTCACCTTCTAAAACTGCGCAATGCTCATGGGAAATCCTATGGGTGTATTACCGCATGCGGGCGGCTTTGCTAATAATACAACCGAAAGTTAACATCCCTTTAACCTTTGTCTCAACCTGGGTCTTCATCGGAAACCGACATGCATGCGACTATTAATAGTAAATCATTAGTTACTTGACAAATCACCGCATGTGAATTAAATCACTTGACCTCTCACTAGTGCAACAATCGGTTACAACTAGTTAAATTGATTTTAACTCAATAATTGAGTTAATCGATTTCTCATGCATTAAACTAATGCACTAACCGCAACTTGGACTCTAAAACAAATAGAATCACTCTACATGCCTCACCAACCACCCTCACCTTGAATTTCATGAGCTAACTAAATTTATCACACTAATTTAACTATTACATTGTGATTATGAGAGAAGATTACAATTTATTTTCCAATTTAATTAAGGGAAAATTAAATTAGACACGCATTTCTTGTTGACTTTTTCAACACTCCCTCTCAAAAGAAAGGGATTATCGGCTACGCCGATCCTACCTCTGTGGTTTTCGAATTTTCTCTTAGCAAGCGCCTTCGTCGAATATCTCGCATCTTGATCCTCCGTGGGAATGTACTCGAAGTAACATAATGCGTATTTGAACATAATCTCGTTGGGCAATATGATGCAATGTGTTGTCACCGTGCTTCTACTTGATAAGTTGTCCTTGATGGAAAGCGACTTGATGAGTTGTCTTTGGATAGCAACCTATTTGTTAATGATGTAAATCTAATGTATCTACAGAGCAGTTCAGAAGTAACAAAGAAAGAAATTCCAGTAAGTGCTAGAGTAATGATGAATAAGATATGTCACAAAGCATACGCGGGTTTGTAAAGGCAAAGTAGCGTATGTACGCGTAAAAGTACGTACCAAGTAGCGTATGCCTATTTGCACTCTAAATTTATAAAACCAGGGGACATGACCATGGTATTGGCCCACAGTATTGAGCGTTGGATTATCTATTTGATCCCATCCAGGAATACCATCAGTGGTTAAGTGGTTTTGACTCATGGTATTGATAAAGGCTAAAACTATATAAGGAGAAGAGGATCATAGTGCAAGGTGTGCATGAGTAAGGGTTGTTGATGAATAAATTTCTCTAAGGAATATCTGCATGGATGAAATATGTTCTTAATTGATAGATTTGAATCTATGATGCACCCATGGATATAATGATGGTTCAATATCTCTAAATCTAATGATGATGAATCTCTAGAATGACCTATTGAAGGAATGATAAAGAACCGGCGCAAGTCTACTGAAGGAAATGAAGAAATCTAGGTAAGTTTTATAGATCTGGTCTGTTATGCAAAATTTATATTTATAGATCCATACGCTAGTTGGTTTCAACAAAAGCACATATATACGCTAGTTTGCTTCATGAAAAGTGCGTATGATAGTTAGGGTTTTTTGAAGAATAATATACATAGAAGTATACGCAGGTTGGTGTGCAAAAAAGTCCGTATGTATGCGGCGTCAGTAAATCAAAGTAGCGTATGCTATTTGAATCAATGACTGTTTAGGGTTGAGTTTGTATCTCCATATCTATTCTGAAGTCTGGGTATTGAATGAATGCTTCACTTTGAAGTATATCTGCATGGAATGGGTAACAATTTATTGATTGATCTGAATTAATAATGCACCTATGAAGAAAATGATGAAGAGGGATCTCTAGACCTGAAATGACCATGTCTTTTCTAGATCTGTTTATGGAATGTTTAGATCTGTGATCTGGCAAATGGTTGCTGAAGTGAAGGGTAAGATCTGAACTGATTATTTATTCTAAAGAGTTGCGCAATCCTGAAAAATTTGCAGATCTATACGCAGGTTTGTCTCATCAAAAGCGTGTATATACGCAGGTTAGCTTCATCAAAATCGCGTATACAATCTAAGGTCAGCCTTGTAAAGTTTGCAGATCTATACGCAGGTTTATCTCTGTGAAAGTGCGTATATACGCGGGTTTAGTAAAGTAGCATATGGTTTTAAGAGAAAGAAAAAGTAAAATGTTTTCAGTCAGCTCTAAATACTGATTCACCCCCCCCCCTCTCATTATTTTTCCCAACAATTGGAATTAGAGCAAGTCCTTCTGCAAAAGCTTGATCACTTGAAGGAGATCTGTCACAATGGGAAGTCATGAAGGAGTATTTTCTATAAGGCCACCTCTATTCAATGAAAGTAATCTGTTATTCTGGAAGATACGAACAAAATCATATTTGCAAAGTCTTGGTGCAAAAGTATGGGCAATCGTGGAAGAAGGTTATCAGTATCTGACAATTATTCCTACTGATGCAGCAGAAAGGAAGAAATATGAAATCAATGCCAAAGCAGTCAATGTTTTATTAGGAAGCATGTCTGAATCAGAATTTGTTAAAGTGATGCAGCTAAATTCAGCAAAAGAAATATGGGACAAAATCATTCAAAGCTATGAAGGAGATACAAAGGTAAAAAGTGCAAAACTCCAAACTCTCAGAATTGAATATGAAAATTTAAGGATGCATAGTGATGAGAGTATTGCCAGTTTCTTTTTACGTCTAGATGATATTGTAAATTGTATGAGAAATTCGGGTGAAACCGTAACTGATAATACTCTGGTGGAAAAAATCTTAAGACCTTTGACTTCAAAATTTGAGTCAAAATTATCAGCTATTGAAGAAAAGCAAGATCTTCAAACTCTTACTATTGTTCAACTACATGGTATCATGACTGCTTTTGAAATGAGAAAAGGAGGTCCCTCTCAAATCTTAGAATTTGCCTTTAAGGCATGTGCAAAAGGAAAAGAAAAGGAAATTGTCAAGGAATCAAGTTATATATCAGAAGAAGAAGAAGCAAATTTTATGAGAAGACTCCAACCAGGTACTAGAAGATTCAGAGGTAAGCTTCCCTTCAAGTGTTTTGCTTGTGGAAGAGTTGGTCATTATGCTGCTAAATGTCCTTATGAAGAAAATCATGATAAAGGGAAACAATTTGAAAAGGGAAAAAGTTATTATACAAATGAAGATAATGATGAAGTGTCAAATGAGGATGAAGAAGATTCTAACCAAGATCTGCAAGTGCTCATGGCATCTACCATGGATAATAATAATTTCACAAAGGGAAGGAAGCAAAAGAAGAGGGCTACTCAAGGAAAGAAGATATCTCAGAAATCGTGTATGACAGAAAATGAAGATGATGCAAAAGGTATTAATCCTTGTTCTTTTGATTCACTTCCTTATGCAAGCAATGGTGAAGATAGTGAAAATGATAGTGAAAGTAACAGTATGGGTCTAGAAGAAAATCTCAAGATTAATGTTGAAGATCAATTTAAAAAGAAGGAATCTATCTACAAAGATATGATCTCTAGAATGAATGGACAGATAGAAATGTATCAAAGAATGCAGGATAAAGTAACCAATCGAAGTGAAAGACTTGAAGCAGAAATCATCTCTCTCAAAACAGATCTGGAAAAATCAAATAAGAAGAATGAAGAACTTTTACAAACTTTTGAAGAGCAAGAAAATGGGTTGAAAGAAGAGATTTTAAAATTGAATGATAAAGTAGAAGAAGGAAGAAGGGTCAAAGAAAGTATGAAGAAGCAATGCCAAAGATTGGAGGTTGAGGTAAACATTTTAAAAGGTAAATTAGAAGAAAAAGATAAACTCTTGAGGTTTCAAGATAGTACTAAGATTCTGGACAATATTCTTAGTAGTCAAAGGTCTCCTTTTGTTAAATTTGGTCTTGGTTTTCATGAAACTATTAAATGAGAATCTAGTTCATAAGAAAGTGCTAAAGATTCAAAGGATATCAATGCAAAACCTGAAGTATTGAAAGAAACAAAAGGTCAACCTACAATCATGAACTCTCAAAAGAAATCATTCCCTCCTAACTATAGAAGCATCAATCGATTCTCTCCTTTGATCAATAATGTTGAATGCTTTAAATGTCATAATTATGGGCATGTTGTAGCCAATTGTAGAAGCAGGTTGTTTTATTCACAAACAAAAAGATTCTACACAGAGAGGTTCTCAGGTTTTTTTAAGGGATATTGTTTTTCATGCAGCAAGTTTGGTCATAAAGCAGCTGATTGCAATAGAAGAAAGAATAGAAAAACACATTATGATCCCTATGCTTACTTTTCTGGTCACACAAGATGTTATGCTTGTAACAAGTATGGACATGTAGAAAAGAATGCAGGATGAATAGATATGAGAAATTGGATAATTTCCAGCACAAAAATTTCAAGCAAAGATTTGGAAAAAAGAAAGGAGAGGTAGATCAAAAATGTGAAGTTAATAATCCTCACGAGTCTTAAAACACAAGAAACTTACTTCTCATAATGACTGCAGGAGTGATGTGAGATACATTAGAGGAATCAATAATGTATCATCACAGGGGGAGCAATATATGGTGATTCTCATGGTTGGTTTGGTAATTTTGTTTATTTTTATTTCTGACAGTACATCTGATGTGAAGAAGATAGGTACAGGTGGCATAATTTCAGGGGGAGATGGAGTTGTGAATTTTTCTTTACTTCACTTCCTATATGCGAGTTTCATGAACTAAATCCGCGTATACACGCAAGTTCTAATGAAGACAGAAGCGTATGTTTTTCTGTTAAGGAAAACAGTGAGATGGCTCAAGAACAGGAGCACAGTTTCAGGGGGAGCATTAGCCTTGCTGAGAGTAATGCATTGTTGGCATTATGATGGTTTTGAAATATGATCTCTCTCTTGAGGTATTTTTGGTATTAATTATAAAAGTCATATTTGTAATTTGATGAAAAGGTTATGTTGAGACCTATGATGTAAATTGTTATATTCAGTCATGTAAGGACTTCTTCAAATTTGTAAACCCACTTGGTTGGGTAGTTGAGTCAAAATTTGTAAACCCACTTGGTTGGGTACTTGAGTCACATATGTAAATCCACTTGGTTGGATCATTGATGTAAGTATGAGTCCTTGGTGATAGGAAAGGTCATAGAGTCATGTACTTCATTAAAAAATATGTTTGAAGATTTTGCATGAACTCAGGGGGAGCATGGTAGCTTCAGTGCACATCAGATCTACAGAGCTCTTCTTAATACAAGGGAAGGAAAACCTTGTTTTGGTTTTGATCCGCCCTTTGCCCTTGATGTCAAAGGGGGAGAGTATCATGGTGTTTGAATAGTGGTTATAATCAATGTATCTATCTCTGTGGTATCAAACACCAACATGGTTGCCATCAAGTCCAAAGGGGGAGATTGTTGGCAATATGATGAAATGTGTTGTCCTTGATGGCAACCTAGTTGATAAAGTTGTCCTTGATGGAAACCGACTTGATAAGTTGTCTTTGGATAGCAACCTATTTGTTAATGATGAAACTGATGTATCTACGTAGCACCGTAAGCAACAAAGAAAGAAATTCCAAGAAGTGCCGAGTAATGATGAATAAGATATGTCACAAGCATATGCGGGTTTGGAAGGAAAAAAGTAGCGTATGTTACACATAAAAGTGCGTACCAAGTAGCGATGACTATTTGCACTCTAAATTATAAAACCAGGGACATGACCATGGTATTGGCCCATAGTATTGAGCACTGGATTATCTATTTGATCCCATCCAGGAATACCATCAGCGGTTAAGTGGTTTTGACTCATGGTATTGATAAAGGCTAAAACTATATAAGGAGAAGAGGATCATAGTGCAAGGTGTGCATGTGTAAGGGTTGTTGATGAATAAATTTCTCTAAGGAATATCTGCATGGATGAACTCTGTTCTTAATTGATAGATCTGAATCTATGATGCACCCACAGATATAATGATGGTTCAAGATATCTAGATCTGATGATGATGAATCTCTAGAATGACCTACTGAAGGAATGATGAAGAACTAGCGCAAGTCTGCTGAAGAAAATGAATAAATCTGGATAACTTTTATAGATCTGGTATGTTTTGCAAAATTTATTTTTTACAGATCTATACGCTAGTTGGTTTCAACAAAATCACGTATATACGCGGGTTCGCTTCATGAAAAGCACGTATGGCAGTTAGGGTTTTCTAAAGAATAACATACACAAAAGTATACGCAGGTTGATGTGGAGGAAAGCATGTATGTACGTGGCTTCAGTGAAGCAAAGTAGCGTATTCTATTTGAATCAATGACTGTTCAGAGTTGAGTTTGTATCTACATATCTATTCTGAAGTCTGGGTATTTAATGAATACTTCACTCTGAAGTATATCTGCATGGAATGGGTTACGGTTTATTGATAGATCTGAATTAATAATGCACCTATGAATAAAAGGATGAAGAGGGATCTCTAGATCTGAAATGACTATGTATTTTCTAGATGTTTGTTTATGGAATGTTCGGATATGTGATCTAAATCTTTCTTGATAAAGGTGAGATGCGAGCTTCTCTGTCTTTGAAGAAGTACACATAGTTACGATATATTTATAGATCTATCATGTTCATCTCGGCGAAAACGCGTATATACGGGTTCGTTTCAGCAAAAGCGTATAAATCAAAGTTCGGTTTTGAAATAGTTGCGAATCTATACACAAGTTGTCTATGTGAAAGCGCGTATATACGCGGGTTAAGTAGTATGGTTTTAAGAGAAAGAAAAAGTAAAAAGATTTGGGTAGACTCTAAATGCGGATTCACCCCCCCTCCCTCTCGATATTTTCCCAACAAATCTCCAACATGGTGGTACCGGATGTCAATATGCTGGGCGTCATGGAATATTGGATTAACAAAGTTTTTATGTTGGTTATGCAATTTATCAGGTTAGATGCATGCAGCGGCTTCAAAAAAACCAACACAAGTATCTTCCTCATCCAGATTACCTCACATGCCGCCTGACTGGCTGCCATGTGTTCTAGCTCGGTTGAACTGAGTGCAACTGATCTTTGCTTCATGTTGTACCAAGAAACTGATGTCGATCCTATGTTGAAGATTCCTCCTGATGTGCTCTTCCTGTCTGATGGACTGCCTGCCTAATCTACATCGGTGAAGCCTTGAAGCTTCACTCCCTCTCTCTGTTTGTACCATAATCCATACTCATTATTTCCCATAAGATATCTCAAGACATGCTTCCCCACCTTCTAAAAGAGCTTGGTCGGCTTAACCATAGCTTGACTAAGCTGATTAACTCCGTAGCATATGTTTGGTCATGTGTTCACCAAGTGCATGAGTGAACGCACAAGCTACCTGTAAAAATAGCGTCCACTGCCTCACCTGATGTAGCATCCTCCTTCCTCCATTATCCTGCAAGAGGAGTCTCCATGGGTTTACAGCTCTCCATGCGGAACTTCCTCAGAATCTCTTTGGCATACTTTCCTTGAGAAACAAATGGCTCCCCATCCTGTTGCCATATCTCCAAACCAAGGAAATAGTGAAGGAGTCCCATGTCTTTCATCTCAAACTCTCTTGAAATATCCTCTTTGCAAGAAGTTATGAGCTACTCATCACCGGTCAAAATAAGATCATCAACATAAAGTATGATAATCAAAATCTTACCATCAACCACAATCTGGTACAGGGCTGAATGGTTGAGCAAAGTAGTCTTGGTAGCCTTCAAGAGCCCTCAATAGCCTAGAGAATGCTGAAAGAGCCTTGATTGTCCTCATAGAGCCAAATCAGTAGAAAGGAGATTATTGTCAAGACAACTGAAGAGAGAGGCTTGTCCCATTCCCGACGAGCTTTATCAAGACGTACTCCGCTGTCGACCCGCCGAAGGAAGATCCAGCGTCAGAGCACAGGTTGTATATTTCTTTGTTTTGATTAACGATAAGCGACTTTGGTTATGGTTCCACTCGTATGTTCATACTTTGTGATTATGGGTTGTATCTTCTCTGACTAATACATAATTTCATATATTGGGTTTTACGCTTGTGTGTTCGTCGTGTTTCTTGTATGTGCAGGTGTTCGATCATGCCAAGCAGGAGAATTGTGATCTGCCGGAGCAAGGGAATAGGAGGGCTATCTTCTCCATGAACAATAGCGTTGGACTTGAGGTAGGCCTTTCTCACAATTTGTTCTATTGCAATTAGGAACTTGCATCTTAGCATGATACGATTGTTGCTAGACCCGATCTGGGCTAGTAGGGATCGCCTCTGTCCGCAGAGGGGATTTGCCTCTACAACACCAACCTAAAAATAATAATGTAAGGGCACAATAATAACAATATTGGGGTTACATGGGTACAACAATAACAATAAGGGGGTTACACTAACAACAATAAGGGATTGTAATAGTAATATAGGGACCTAACAATCCCCTCTCCTTCAAAAAAGTGTTGTCCTCAACGCTTGAGTAGCTCCGGATGCTTTCGTATAAAATTCTCATCCTCCCATGTAGAATATTCAATGGGTAAGCTCTTCCACTTGATGAGATACTCTAAAATCGATCGATTTCGTAGTTATCAAGTTCTTATTTCCATGACTGCTTCAAGTTCCAATATGATTTTTCCTTCCTCATCAAGTTCTGGAAATATTGTTTGAACTAGAAGTTTGTCACCTATAACCTTATTTAAGCATGAAACATGGAAAACTGGATGCACTCGCGAAGAAGCAGGAAGCTCCAATTTTTATGCCATAGTACCAACCTTTAGCAACACCTTGTAAGGACCATAGTACTTTGACGATAATTTATTATCCTTCTTATCTTTCTTGAGGGACATTTGTTTGTATGGTTGTAGCCATAAAAATACCCAGTCTCCTACATCAAAAATTCTCTCACTGTGATGTTGATCTGCCTGTTGTTTCATTCGATTTTGTGAAAAATTTAGGTTATCCTTTAAGAATTGGAGAACTCCTTTTTGATGCTCGATGTGATCCTCCATTGCATGAACCTTAGAATTTTCTCTTAAATATTATGTGATGGACGGTGGATGATATCCATAAAGTTCCATAAATGGGATCATTTTTGCTACAGTATGGAAGGAAGTGTTATACCACCATTCAACGAGAGGTAACCACTTGACCCATTATGTTTGCTTATCAGATACAAAACAATGAAGATATCCTTCCAAACATTTATTCACTATCTCAGTTTGACCATCAGATTGAGGATAATAAGATGAGCTATGAGCTAGTTGAGTACCCAAAGAAGAAAATAATTCCGTCCAAAAATTTCCAGTAAAAATGGGATCTCTGTCACTTACAATAATCTTTGGGTTTCCATGTTTCTTTTCAATTGTTTCCATAAATGCAGTAGCAACTATACTTGCTTTAAATGGATGAGATAATGCACAAAAGTGTGCATACTTGGTAAGTCTATCAATTACTACCATGATGACACTCTTTCCTTCAGACTTAGGTAAACCTATGATAAAACCCATTGAAATCTCCTCCCAACCTTGACTTGGAATGGATAAAGGTTGTAGAAGACCTCGAGTCTTAATTGTCTCAACTTTATTTTGCTGGAAAACCAAACATTTCGCCACAAAATTTTGAATATCATATTTAAGGCCATGCCAAAAAAATTATTTCTTCACCCTGTGGTAAGTTTTTAAAAAGCCTGAGTGTCCTCCTAAAGGAGAAGTGTGCAATTCCAAAAGAACCTTTTTTTTAGTTGGGAATTCTTACAAATATATAAGCAATCTTTGTACCATAAGGAATCATTTTTCCAAATAAATGTATCAGTTGTAATAGGATCTTGCTACAGCTTTTGAATGAGTGTCCACACTTCTTTTTCCTTCTTCCATTCATCCCTTGCTTCGGTTATACAATCTGGTTGGATAATAGAAATGGCACAAAGAAATGCTTCCACCTCTTCATCATTTCTTGAGAGTGCATTTGCAACAACATTTAGCTTCCATTTTTTGTATATGATTTCAAAGTCATAACCCAACATCTTTGTGACCCATTTCTGTTGCTCTTCTGAAGATAGTCTTTGTTCTAAAAAGTGTTTAAGACTATCATGATTAGCTTTTACCTTGAAGTGTCTTCCCATTAGGTACGGTCCCCATTTCTTTAGTGCATGTAGTATTGCTAACATTTCCTTCTCATAAATAGCTTTATGTAAATAATTTCCTTTGATTGGACGACTTTCAAAAGAAATTGGTCTTCCTTCTTGCATTAAAACAACACCAATTCCATTTCCTGAGGCATCACATTCCATAATAAATATTTTTGTGAAGTATGGCGTAGCTAAGACCAGTACTAGGCACATTGCATATTTAAGATGTTCAAAGGCCTTAGTTGCTTCAGGAGTCCATGAAAATGAATATTTCATCAATAATGTTGTTAGAGGTGTTGCTATTCGCCCATAATTCTTAACAAACTTGCCATAATACCCTGTTAGCCCCAGAAATCCTCGCAACTGCTTTATGGTTGTGGGGACTTTCCATTCCTTGATGGCTTTAATTTTGTTAGGGTCTACCTTAACACCCTCATGAGATACAATATGACCCAGATATTCCACCTCTTGTACTCCAAAGAAACATTTGGATGTTTTTGCATATAATTGTTTCTCCTTCAATAGTTTGAGCACCCTGTCAACATGTTCAACATGATCCTTCCAAGACCTGCTGTAGATTAGTATATCATCAAAAAATACTAGCACAAATTTTCTAAGGAAGGGTTTGAAAATGGAATTCATCAGCCCTTGAAATGTAGAAGGTGCATTGGTAAGGCCAAAAGGCATGACCAAAAATTCATAATGACCCTCATGAGTTCGAAATGTTGTTTTTGGAATATCTTTAGTCTTCATTCTAATTTGATGATATCCTGAACGAAGATCCAACTTTGTAAAATAAATTGCTCCATGTAATTCATCCAATAATTCATCAATCACAGGAATGGGAAATTTATCTTTAATGGTGAGCTTATTTAGCTCCCTATAATCCGGACACATGCGCCATGATCCATCCTTCTTGTGCACCAATACGACTAGAGCAGAGAAAGAACTTTGACTAGGTTGAATTATACTAGCCTCTAACATTTCTGCAATCGTACGTTCAATTTCTCTCTTTTGGACATAAGGATATCTGTAAGGCCTAATGTTTGGAGGAACACTTCCTTGAATCAAATGAATAACATCAGATCATGATCACGAATAGGTGGGAGTCATTTGGGAGTTTCAAACATCTTGGAATGATTGTCCAAGACTTTTTGGAGATCTAGAGAAATAGATGATTTTGATGTTGGAACTTCTAGTGAGCATAATTGTGCAATTACGCCTCGTTGTTCTTTCTTCAGAAGAATTGTCATGACATTAGAGCTTATTATGTTTCTTGTCTTCCCTATGATACCCCGTAATTCAACTTCCTTTCCTTCCGAAAAAGAATTCAAGAAAAGTTCTTACAAATTAAAAGATATTGTCCCCAAATATTGTAACCATTGTACTCCTAGTACAACATCAGCACCTCCCATTGGAATGGAAATAATTGGACTATTCAATACATATTCACCCATGGTTAGCTTGATATTATGACATTTTCCAGAGCAACTTATAGTTCCACCATTTGCAACCATCACTTGACATTCTGGTGTTGGGTATAAGAAACAATTCAATTCCTTGGCTACCTTACAATGAATAAAATTATGGGTACTACTCGAATCAATCAACACTATTACTTTTTTCTTCTTGATATGTCCTTCTATCTTAAGGGTTTGAGGATTGATAATACCTTCCAATGCATTACACGATATGGTCGGACTCAATTATTCTTCTTCTACGGTTATTTCTTGGTGTATATCCTCTTCTCTTGAAGTTTCTTGTTCATTTTATTCCTCCTCTTCACAATCTATGTAAAATAATTTATTCTCAGAAAACTTATGACCTTTAGTGTATTTGCTATCACAACTTTAGCAAAGCCCTTTTTCTCTTCTTTTTTCGAATTTTTGTGGTGTCAACCTTGTAGGTTTTGGAAGTCTAGGAGTAGCAACACTTCCATATTTATAGATGTGAGTGGTAGGCTTCCTTGTCGCCATAATGTTACATTCATTTTTTCTTTCCAATCTGAATGCCTTCTCCAATGAATCAGGTTCCCAAATGCAAACTTCATGTTGGATTTTATCCTTTAAAGTATCTATGAAGACATAAATAATGTGTTCCTGTAGAATATCAGTTACCCTATATTCAATTTTTGGAAGTCCTCAATGTGTTCCACCACTGAACCCTTTTGTTTGAGATTTATCAATTGGCTAAAGAAGGTGTTTCTCTTTGTATCCTCATAATGTGCTATCATTTCCTCCATAAAAACTGACCAAGTGACAATTTTTGTACGGGAGCAAATCCATCGATATGATACAAATGTATTTTGTTCTAAATGTAAAGTTTCAATGCGTACCTTTTGTGTGTTTTGCACATTATTGAGATCAAAATATTGCTTCATCTATAGTATCCATGTTACGGGATCCTTGCCATCAAACTTCCTCATATCCATCTTTGGAATATGGTGATTCTTCCATCCAACATTAGAGTTTATAAAATCATGATTAACATTTATTTTGTTATCATCATGAGTTTCCTCTACTATCTATTCGCCATTAGGAAATATTTCTTGTATCAACTTTTTCAAACCTTCCATGCCTTATTTTAGATCATTCTTCATGTTTTCCATGTTTTCTTTCATTTTTTCTTCCATGTCATCCCTCTTAGCTTCCATGCCATCCATCTTAGCTTCCACGCTTTTTTTCAAAACTTCCATTTCATTTTTTGTTGCTCTTTGCGAGAGTGAAATTTGGTGCACTTGCTCTTGTAGAGCCTTCTAAAGTATTAATGGGTGTTGAATTATTTTTACGAGGAATTTTAGAACCCAATGCTGATATATATTCTAAAATATGCCCTTGGAATCAATTCAAACTGACTTTTCACACAAGACTTATTCAATTCGAAAAAAAATACACACATTTTTCTTGCTTTTAAGGAGCTCGATAACGAAACTGAATTATCTCTGTAATTGGGGATCTTCAATATCTGAAATTCAGCCCTGTAGTATCCCTTTGAAGCTTCTTTCAAATGCCTTAGGTATGACCTAATTTTGATTCTTCAAGGAAAAACTATGCCCAATCTCCCACAATGACCTATTTATGGACTGGTTTAGTAGAGCGAACTTGTACGGCGTGCCACATCTCACTGTTTCATCCTTCGGCTCTGAAATTGATACACAGGAAACTATAGTTCATGTGCTTGTGGCCACTTTTTACAGAATTCCAATCCAATTCTTAGAGAGAGTTACGATGATTTTCCCACGGTCACCTCTTTGAGATGAAATTTGGGAGCCTGAAAAAACCCTAAATTCCACAAATCCTATCTCTGAAAATATTGCAAACCAATATCTGAAATTTTTGCAAGACGTGCCTTAGGATTTCATATTTTCTCTATAAAAATTTCAGCTTCTGAAACTTATCAGAAAAAAATTTATAGCGGAATTTCCACGATGGCATGTTTTAGGTGAAATTCGGGAGCTTGAAAAAACCCTAACTTGCACAGATTATATCAACGAAAATATTGCGAACCAAGATCTGAAACTTTTACAAGACGTTCCTTAGGATTTCGACTTCACTAGGTAAATATTTCAGCTTCTGAAACTTCATAGAAAAAAATTTATAGCAAAAATTCCACGATGACCTGTTTGGAGCAGTGAAACCCTAGAATCCAAAGCTCTAATACCAAATGTTATGAAACCAGCTCCAAAAATAGATGAAAAGAGAGATCAACTCCTTAGAAAACAACCACTTTGAGGGGGAAACCTCCAATACATTACATAAATGAACAAATCCTGGATTATACAAATGAAAAAACCTACTTCTAAATATAGGAGTCCATGGGATCACAATATAATCCTAGTTGACCTAACAAGAATAATGTAAGGGCACAATAATAACAACAATTGGGTTACAGGGGTATAACAATAACAATAAGGGGGTTACACTAACAACAATAAGGGACTATACTAGTAATATAGGGACCTAACAGACTCTTTGACTTCCCTCATGACCTTTTTACTTCTTTACATAATGAATCCCCATATTCCAAAATTGACACTTGGATATCCACTTACAAAAATGTGTAAATACAATATTACATATACCCATATAAGACAAAATTGGGTAGAGTCAAATAGACAAGCCTAATAAGATAAACAACATATCAAGCTTGAGTTTGGGGGAAATCTACTCATCCAATTCAACTTGTAGCTTCTCAGTTACATAGTGATGCCAAGCTTTATATTATACGATGATTTCCCCAAAATTTGCAATGGAATCAGGTTGGTAGTGGACTCTAGCCTCCATTGCATCTAGGTACACGGTCTTGGAGCCAGATTGAGAGATTTAGAATTATCCTTACACTTATTTTGCATGCCGTGCAAGCAGAAAACTGCTTTGTGCACGGTGACAAGCTCCTCATAGAGGTTCCTCGTGGTTTCTCCAAATGTCGATACGTCATAAAGTATGATTGCCTTGAGTTCTTCTATATACACTTGTGCGGGAGCTGCTTTTTGGAACTCTACCTGGAGCTATTAAATTTTTTGCCTCACAACCTCTAGATTATTTTCCATCTCTCTATTCTTGGCCATTAGATACTTTCTATTTGACTTGGAGGCTCTTGTGAAGGCCATGTTGGCTGCGGAAATAATTTCTGGATTTTTATTGGTGTCCATCACGATCACCTTTTCTTTGATAAAATCAGGATGCACGAGATCATCCAGGAAGTGTTTCTTCTTTGCCTGTATGATACTCTTTTGTAGCTAATCATAGGTCAAGTTTTATATATTCATCAATGGATCTTCATCAAGAGGATAAATTTCCTCTTCCTTGCTTGGAGCTTGATCTGTTGTTGGAGGAGGGGGAGACTTTGTAGTGATCTACTGCATGCACAACATGAGATCAACATCTTGGTTTAGTTGCTCTGGTTCTACCTACATGTATTGGATTACTATTAGATCTTCAATTTGTAATATTCCAAATCTGGAATAGCACAGCAAGCCTGCTGAAATAACGCACTCCTGGGAGATTGATGTACAGAAATGAGTTTACAGCCCTTGGATCCCTTAGATCAGCAGATATAGGGTCTAGATCCAAAAGGGGAGAAAAAAAAAATCAAACTAGGTGTGGTAAACAGATCTCCCACCACCTAGTCTAGCTGGAAAACACCCTACAAGAGGGGTTGCAGTTATGCACAAAAAACTGCTTCAGAAATAACGCAGTCTTGGACAATATGAGTAGGAGGCCATCAAATATGATTACTTTATGGATTTACAGCAGCAAATCAGAATTATAATGAAGCTCTTTCAATATACAGTACAATACATGAGGCAATAGAGCAAGAAATCCTCAGAAAAGAGAGCTACAACACATATATAACTGCAGAATGGCTCAACAGTGTTATTTAAAGGAGTTGTAGCAGCTGAATATTACTACTCAGATCTAGGACAGATCTGTGGAAAAAACATCAAATCTATTTCAGATCTGGAAACTAGATAGTCTTATTTACAAGATCCCCTTGGGGGTTTGACCAAATCATTCATAAACAAGAGTAGATCTGAGTTTTAAGTTGCAGATCTGTAAAATGCTGCAATAATTTCTGAATACAACTTTACATTACAATAGATCAGATCTAAAGATAACATGGATCAACAAGCTAATCCATGGATCACCAAAGTGAAAGGCAAAGCCCAGCACCAGAGATCTCTCATCAAAAATGGGATAAAAACACCCTGAAGAATCACATATGAGAATAACACAATTCCTCAATGAAAAATGTGTTGTAGCTTGAATAACATGGATGGCCAACTGCCAAGATACAGATCTGAAGCAAAAACAGGAGAGGCACTCTTCCAGGAGGTTAAAAGACACACTCCATGAGAAGAGGCTCCCAAAACAAGCTAGATCTGCGGATCTATAATCCCACTTGTTGTAGCTTGCGAAAAGCAAACAAACCCTCAACGGATCTACGCTGCCCGGTGGAAGTAGAGATTGGCCTCAAGCTTTGATAGTGGATCAAATCGAGAAAATTCTCCTCCAAAGAATCACCTCGAAGAAGAAGGTGAAATCCTGCCTGTAACTCCAAGTGCTAAGCGACACAATTATATCTACTAGCTCATGAAGAATAGTATTTGTCCTAGCGGACAGATACTCGAGAAATATAATCGTACGACAACCTTTTCTTCTTGCCCTCCTTCCTTTTATAAGATGAAAGTCTTGCAAACCCTAAACACCTTGATGATTCGCTCCTTTCACATGAGGAGCCTCCTTCTCGGCCCATTGTCCCTTTTGGAGATACATTGAACCTAGGCATTTGTAGATTTAGTCGAGTTGACCCAGTCTTACATCTCAAACCCCTTTCACACCTGCAAGTGATTTATTTACATGGCCCTGATTTATCTTTGTTCACATGGGCATTGATTTATTCAGTCTTTTCAAGAGTTTTTACATGTCCTCCTTTATTCATTTATTCATGCAACAGAAAGTAAAACAAAAATGAATATTCCTCTTAGCTTAAGCTAAGTAGGAATATTGTAGTCCTCCCCTCCAAAATGTTGCTTGTCCTCAAGCAACTGATAGGGCAAGAGCTGTAGTACTTCTCCAATCTCTCCTTCATTGATGGCATCATCAAGGATAAAGTCTTCATCATAATCCAAGTGCTCAACAAGCCAATACTTCAGGAATTGTTCCTCCAAGGTCAACATAATATTTGCATAGTCCATCCCACCAGGAGTTAAAAACTCAAGAGAAATAAACATGGTTGGAGCAATGCTACATCTAAAACATGTATCATGAAGTACAGGTAGGAGTTCTAAACCATGTGGTACATCCACACTGCCCAACCTCTGTCCATACAATCCCATAAACAATACAACTATATCATCTAAGTATGGAAGCAAGACTACATATATGCAAACTAAAATCTGAACTTGAGGAGGTGGGTCAAAATCCCACATGTGATGCCAGCGCAGTGCATCACCTACCTGCATGATATCATGGTGTGGTAAGTGGTATTCCCACCACACAAATGCTACATGAGTCACCTTAACATAGCTGAAGATGATAGGTAATTTTGGTGCCTTTGGAAAACACCCATCATGATAAGGAACCTCCCTTTGCACAATAAGGGAGTGGCCAAGTTCAGAATTTCTATTGGCCCCCAACAAGCTATGAGATCCACATGATCTCTCACTCCCTTTAGGAGTCATATCCAGCAAAAACATGGCAAAGGAATGTAATAGATCAGAAAATACAACTTGCTCAGCATTATCAATTCCTTTACCATCATAGTCCTTCATACACATGGAGTTGTGCATGAGCATTCCCCTCCTTTCAAACCAAGGAAGAGCTGGCTGAGATGACTCTTGTAAAGAGTCCATTAGCTGCCCCAATCCTCCATAGTTGTTGCACTCTTGAAAGTGTTGATGTAAGTCCTCTCTCATGCCTTCCCAATAAAAATTCCTCAAGATCAGGGTATAGATCTTCATTGAATGCATATGGCTGAGGAAGAATTCCTCATATGCTCCTTGTAGGATCTTCTGCTTGAGTTTGGAAGATCTAGCCAAGAAGACCTTACCATGATAATAGATGACTCCTCCTTGGACTAAGTAGCCCTCTTCTAGATGCATGCCATCTAGTATCATACCTGTGTGGAGATCTTTGGAATACTCTACAAGCAGTTGAGATTTCCAATAAAGATCCACACTGCTCAATAATGCTTGACGTTGCTGATACATCCCTGGAAGTGCTATTCATGTTGATGATTTCCTTTTTGACATTACACATGCCAAAATTGTTTTTTGGAAGGCTAATCCTCCCATTCTTCTCCTCCCACAGCGCAGATTCAGAAAAGTGAGAGGGTGGTAGTGATGCAGGAAGAAGATCCTCCTCATTCTTGGGTTGTCCCAAGCCTTCCAGTGCTGTAACTTGGTCTCTCATTGCTCCAATCCTTCCTGGATCTAGATTTGGAGCAACACTTTGTGAGGCTTTCCCCACAAGATCTGAATCTGATGGCACTTCAGGTGGCTTGCCACTAGATAAGAATGTCCCTTGCAGCATCCTCATGAACATGAGAGAAGGGACTGTGAGATCCCTGCTTCCACTGTGCAAATCCATCTCTATTGTTTGTGTGGAAACATTAGGTGAAGGATAAGTGTGCATGCCTTGAATCATTTGTGGTTTCCCACTCTTCAATTCCACCCACTCCATCTGCAAAGCTTTCCAATCGGTGGTAACCTTCCCCAAGGTAATCAACCATTGGACACCCATAATGATGTTGGTGTCTGGTTTTTCAAATACAAATAAGTGATCCACCAGAGTGTAGGATCCCATAGTGACAGAGAGTGAGGGAACATATTGCATGCATTGCATGGTCCTATCTCCTGGGACCAAAACAGAAAATCCCTCAAAAGCCTCAGTATGGATTTCTCTCCTTTTCACAAGATGAGCATCAATAAAGTTGTGGGTTGCCCCACTGTCAATCAGGACAGATAATCTCTGATTCATGACTGAACCTTGTACTCTTAGGGTCAAATACTTAGGCACTCCTCTCAAAGATGCAAGAGTCCCACTTCTTGGAGCAAAGGCTCCCTTCCCATATCTAGATGGTGTTTGATCTTCCTCATCATCATCAGTGCTGTGACCCCTCCTAGGTTCATCATCTTCATCTTCCTCCTCAAGATCTGAGAAGACTTCTATGTAGTGTGCTTTCCCTGCAACACATCTATGTCCCGGTGCCCATGACTCTTAGCAAGTGAAACACAGTTTCTTTTTCCTCAATTCCCGGCTGAGATCAATATCAAGAGGCTTCTTCATAGAGCTTTCCTTGGGAGGAGCAGCTTTTCCATCCTTCCCCTTAGAAAAGTGAGGGGCCTTGCTTTGGAAAGTTGCCTTTGCTTTTGGTAAGGCATATTGGAGGTCTCTAGCCCTCTCAATGGCATCATGCAAAGTGATGGGCTTGCTAGATTTAACCAACCCATGCAAAGGTTCCTCCAGGCCATCGATGAACATGTAGGCTCTCCTTCCTATCGATAGATCAGGGACCATGACTGATAATCTTAGAAACTCAGAGATATAAGTCTCTGCATCTCCTAATTGATTCAGCTTTGCAAGGCTTATGAAAGGTGCTTTAGGATCCTTCCTGTCAAACCTCTCCACCAGTATTCTAGTAAACTCAGAGTAGGTAGTCACATTGATGTGTCCCAATGTAGACAACCCATGGAACCACCAATTGTGTGCTTCACCTTCAAAGTGCAGCACTACAATCTTGATGGCTTCAGTCTCAGGGACTTTGTTCAACTGGAAGTAAATATCCAGCTTCTCTACCCATGCCTTGCCAGAACTGGAGGATGACCCATCAAACTTGGGCAAAAATAATCTACCCATAGAGAGGTGTATATCCTGATTATGAAAGAACCCACCATCTCTATACTACTGCCTCTGTCTTCTTCTGTCCTTGAGGTGAAAAAAGTCTTGGAAACTCAAGTTATCCTTGAATCTCTGACTTTGAGAATCATATTCCATAAAGTATTCTTCAAGGGAATATTGTTCTTGTGTTCCTTCATTTTCCACAGCCAAGAAATTAGGCATAGTGGAGCGTTGTGAAGCTTGTGGGGCTTGTGGCAAGTTCACTGATTGACCAGTCCCATGATGAGACATGTTAGAGCTTTCTCCCGGATGAAATCTCCTAAGAGATTCCCTCATTCTGTCCACCCTCATCTCCTTGATCTCCCTGGCAAGATCTTGCATGGCCACCAAAAGAGTTCTTGCAAAATCTTTCCCTTCTTTGTCACTTGCAGTCTCAGGGGCTTTACCATTGTCTTGATCTTCAATAGTATAATCATACTTCTTGTGACTTCTGTTCTGATACCTCTTCTCCCTCTCAGTAATATTTTCATCTTCTTCTGAATGCAACATGGTTGTGATGCTCCAAGGAAAGCATAGGTTGTGCCAAGAAAGGAGCTCTGATACCACTGTAATATTCCAAATCTAGAATAGCACAGCAAACCTATTGAAATAACGCACTCCTGGGAGATTGATGTAAAGAAATGAGTTTACAGCCCTTGGATCCCTTAGATCAGTAGATATGGGGTCTAGATCCAAAAGGGGAGCAAAAACAAATCAAACTAGGTGTGGTAAACAGATCTCCCACCACCTAGTCTAGCTGGAAAACACCCTACAAGAGGGGCTGCAACTATGCACAACAAATTGCTTCAGAAATAACGCAGTCTTGGATAGCATGAGTAGGACGCCATCAAATATGATTACTTTATGGATGTACAATAGAAAATAATAATTATAATGAAGCTCTTTCAATATACAATAGAATACATGAGGCAATAGAGGAAGAAATCCTCAGAAAAGAGAGCTACAACACATATATAACTGCAAAAATGGCTCAACAGTGTTATTTAAAGGAGTTGTAGTAGCTGAATATTACTACTCAGATCTAGGATAGATATGTGGACAAAACATCAGATCTATTTCAGATCTGGAAACTAGATATTCCTATTTACAAGATCCCTTGGGGGGTTTGACCAAATCATTCATAAACAAGAGTATATCTGAGTTTTAAGTTGCAGATCTGTAAAATGCTGCAGTAATTTCTAAATATAAATTTACATTACAATAGATCAAATCTAAAGATAACATGGATCAGCAAGCTAATCCATGGATCACCAAAGTGAAAGGCAAAGCCCAGCACCATAGATCTCTCATCAAAACTGGGATCAAAACACCCTGAAGAATCACATATGAGAATAACGCAGTCCCTCAATGAAAACTGTGTTGTAGCTTGAATAACATGGATGGCCAACTGCCAAGATACAGATCTGAAGCAAAAACAGGAGAGGCACTCTTCCAGGAGGTTAAAAGTCACACTCCATGAGAAGAGGCTCCCAAAACAAGCTAGATCTCTGCAGATCTAGAATCCCACTTGTTGCAGCTTGTAAAAGCAGAGAAACCCTCACTGGATCTGCGTTACAATTGGAAGTAGAGCTTGGCCTAAAGCCTGATAGTGGATCAAATCAGCAAATTCTCCTCCAAGAATCCTCAAAGGAAGAGGTGAAATCCCTGCATAGGAACTCCAAGTGCTAAGCAGCACAATTCTCTACTAAACAGTAGAGAATAGTATTTGTCTAAGAAGACAAGATACTCAAAAATATAATAAATCAACAACCTTTTCTTGCTACCCTCCCCTTCCTTTTATAATATGAAAGCCTTTGCAAACCCTAAACCACCTTGATGAGTTAGCTCCTTTCACATGAGGGGCCTCCTTCTAGAACTGCGTTGTCCCTTTTGGAGATACATTGAACCTAGACAGCGTTGTAGATTTGGTCAAGGTTGACCCAGTCTTACAGCTCAAAACCCTTTCACACCTACAAGTGATTTATTTACATGGCCCTGATTTATCTTTGTTCACATGTGCATTGATTTATTCAGTCTTTTTAGGAGTTTTTACATGTCCTCCTTTATTCATCTATTCATGCAACAAAAAGTAAAACAAAAATGAATATTCCTCTTAGCTTAGGCTAATTAGGAATATTACACAATTTTTTGAGTAAGTTCCTTATCTTGCAACTCCTTGCTCTCTTCTTCAACTAGTTTATTATGTTCCTCTTCTTCGGCTTGCTCTATGTTGCTCTCTTCTTCAACTAGTTGATTATGTTCCTCTTCTTCGGCTTGTTTCTATGTTGGTTACTATATAATTTTCATCAGAGATTTCAGCAACATGACTTCGCCATTATTTGGGTTATTGGCCAAGGATTCTAAGTTTATTTGGTTTGGTCCTTGTCAAGAGGTTTTCAAGATAATTAAGGGAAAGTCGACTACTTCCCCCATCCTCTGAGGTCCAAATTGGACTCTGCCTTACCACATCCACGCTGATGCATCTGACAAAGTTGTAGGGGAAACATTATTAAAATTAAAGGAAAAAATCCTTCATGCCATTTATTTCATCCGCAAGAACTTGTCCAAGGTCCAGTTGAATTATATTGTTACTAAGAAGGAGATGTTAGCCATTGTCCATGCCTTGAACAAATTCAAGCATTATGTAACTGGATATCAGACCTTTGTTCACATTGACCATGCAGCCTTCAAGTATTTAATGAACAAACTGGATGTTAATGCTAGGATAATTAGATGGTTTTTACTTTTGTAGCAATTTGATTTGACTATTGTTGATAAACCTGGAAAGGAGAATGTTGTTGTAGATTTTTTATCCAAATTAGCTCTCCCTGCAGGTGAAGAAGGAATGGTGGATGACCAACTTCCAGATGAGCATCTCTTTGCTATATCATCACTCTCACCATGGTTTTCTGATATAGCCAACTACTTGGTTGGTGGGAGACTCCCTCCTAATCTTTCATTCAGGGAGAGGATCAGAATCATCAGAAAAGGCGCCCCTTTCACATGGATTCCCGGAAACCTTTTCAAGCTAGGCCCTGATCAAATCCTAAGGATATGTGTGAGGGAGGAAGAATTTTTTGATATCCTCTCTGCATGTCATGGTAGCCTATGTGGAGGCCACTTTGCTGCAAAGATAACTTCTTACAAAGTTTTGCAGGCAGGATACTGCTGGCCTACCCTTCACCAAGATTCCATAAGATACACCAATAGGTGTGACCAATGAGAAAGGATGGGGAAACCCATGCAAAGGGATGAGATTCCTTTTCACCCTCAGGTGGCTCTTGAGCCATTTGAAAAGCGGGGCATGGACTTTGTTGGACCTATCGATCCACCGTCTGGACAAAAGAAGTATATCATAGTCTGCACTGATTACCTGACAAAGTGGGCTGAAAAAAAGAAGTGAAGGTAGCAACCGAGGAGAAATTAGTATAATTTCTGAGAGATAATGTGTTTTACAAGTTTGGATACCCCAGATAAATAGCCACTGATCAGGGAACACAATTTACCTCTCACCTCATTGAGAATATTTTGAGAAAGCACAATATTAAGCATAGAACTTCTATTGCTTATCACCCGCAAGAAAATGGCCAAGTAGAAGTAACTAACAGAGCTTTATAGAGCATCCTCACCAAGGTTGTGAGAAGAAGCATAAAATATTGGGCAAACAGATTGGTAGAAGCTACTTGGGCCTACAACACTACTTGGAAGACAACAACAGGATTCACTCCTTATCAAATGCCCAAAAAGAGATGTTGTTGCAAATAAATGGATCGGATGAGTTCATAATGCAAGCACTTATTCACACAGAGGTAGTTCAGCTGCAAAGGAAGGTCTAGCATGACAAGAACATCAAAAAAAACACCTTCCAAGAATGATATTGGGCGTTGTTTTATGATTCAAGGTTTAAAGACTTCAAAGTAAAGTTGATGACACGATGGCTGGGACCTTTCAGAGTGGAAAAATGTTTTGATAATGGCACAGTTCAAATCACAACCATAGATGAGGAAGGAATCACCTTGCTTGTCAATGGTCACAGACTTAAAATTTACAAGAAGCCTTTGTCAAAGGCAGAGTTCATAAATTCAATAAGCAGAGAGGTATATGTGAGGGGAAACTCTATAGTTTCCCACACCTCCTAAAAAAAAGAGAGAGAGAAAAAATAATAAAGATCCATGGGTGAAAACCTATGAGGTGACCAAGGAAAGTTTGTGGGTTTAAAACCTCCATGGAGGCAGCCCATCTTCTTTCAAAACAAAAAACAAAAGAAAAAATACATCTACATCTCTGTGTTTTCCATGTTTGTTCTTTTGCAGGTTATTAATGGTTTCTGGAAACACAGGGAAGCATTCATCTTCTTTTCCCTTCTTCTATTTTACCATCCATCCCATCATTCACTCCATTCATTTTCATAACTTCCTCCATCACCTCCATACACCACATTCCTCCATTCATGAGCACAATTTAGCAATGAAAGCAAAACACAAACCGCTATAGACATTAGGGAATTCCTACAACACAAAAATATTTTCATGAACAATAAGAAAAAAAACAAAAAGAGGAGTTGATAAAGCAGACCCCAGGAAATTCAAGAGTGCCACCCATGGAATCTGAAGCACCCCCACGTAGCATCTACAACGGGAAGAAATAGAAAGAAAGATAAGCAGCTCACTCAGAGAGTTTCTCATTCAGCCAACTTCTCACTTAGAAAAAATGAGAATAAGGAAGAAAGCAACATATAAGAGGCTTGTCTCCAAATTCCAGCTATTGCAAACACCTTGAAAAAAATAGGTAAACTCAGGTATATCTTCTCACCCCTTGCTATGCATCCATAATAGCCATAAATAATTAAATTTGCAGACTTAGAGTTTAAAGGGCAGAAAGGTGGCCAGCTATCTTGTCCACCGCCGTGAAGTATGACTAGGGAGAACTGCAAATTCATGCCACCAGGGCATGCAAAAGAAAAATTAAATCAAGTGGAGTAGAGGAGAATGAGGGGAGGAGACACGCAGTATCATCCAGCTAACAAGAAGAGAGTCCAACTGTCTACAACAGAAACTGGAGCTGACCTGAGTTACATAAGCGCTCCAAAATTAGTTGCACAATCTAATAAAAAGAGATCTCGTCTTATCCAAACCAGTGAATTGAGAATTTTTTAGGGAAAGTGTTGGCAGAAACAGGTCTTGCGAAAAAGACCCAGGTTCGAGGATTGGGCCAACAAAGGAGTCCGTTGTAATCTAGCACCATGCTGGCATTTTCACCCTGCTCCGAAGAGCAGAGAGTCTCACCCGAGGCATGCCGCGACCACATGAAGGAGGGGAACAGATCGGTATTGGCGGATGGATCCGCAACTCGAACCCAACATAGGATCATTTGCATACATTACATCATACGTAGAAGATCTTCTCAGAACATTATACAGATACTAAGCAAATAAAATTTTAAAGTACCACAGACATCATGCAACACATTTGACTCCTACGATAAGACAACAACCTTCAAATATATTAATAACCATTCAGCAGGATCCAGAGTTCCATTGCTCGACAGAAAGGGATTTCCAAATTCTATTACAGAGGTCCCACAGGACAGAGAGAGAGATATACTATAGCCATGATAGATCGATAGAAACACAGGAAACACAGGAAATACAAGGATGTCACGCTCAGAATAGAGCTCTAATGCGGTGTCTCCTCTAACCTCTCCGATCTCTCTACATTTGTGCATGACTCCCTTTTCTGCTGGGTGACGGCCTGTTTATTCACCCGCCATTGCAACTATTAGTTTCTCTTTTTTTATTACTCAGCTGCTTTCGGCTTCTTCCTATTGCTCATGAGTTCCACTATCTGTTCTTTTGCCGCATCTTCCCTTCGTCTGCACTTGTCTGCGCCAACCGCGTCATTCATCTCCTGCTCCTCTACAACCTTGGTAGCTCCAATGCCTACTGTTGTTGCACCTGCCACATGCTGATCCGCAACCCAAAATCTATCTTCATGAAAAATTCAAAACAAGGGCCCCAACAAGCCTCGACTACAGTCTCTTGACTCGTCCCAATTCAATCACATATTACTGTCTCTACGTCCATAGCTCCGCTTGTTCCCGCCTCCTGTTCCTTCGGTCGTTCCTCTTTTTTCTCAAACAAAGGCCCCAACTCAAGGACCTTTGCAAGGGTTGTGGCCTTCAGTTCCTGGAAATAAGCTATAGCTTTCTGCCACTCCTACAGAATTGGGTCTGTTGCGGCTGTGATCCGAGTGACGGCTTCCTCTCCCCCTTCCATCGGGAGCTCGCCAAAGACGGTTGAAACCTGGGTACTGGCCTGAGCGACCATTTGTTGCATCTGCTGAGAACTTGCTAGGACCGGCTGCTTGAGCTCCCAGAGGGCCTGCTTGGCTGTTGCTGAACTAGCCTTGGTCTTCTGAATCTAGACTTCCAAGTTGTCGGCTACGGCATATAGCGGATCAAGGCCAACTAGGTCCTTTGTATTCTGAATTTCATGGTTGATTTGTAGAAGTTGTAGAGACAACGATGGGTTTTCAGAGGCAGGGTCGTCGTGTGTTCTTGTAGACCCTTTAGTAGGGCGTATGCTTCCCGAGCCGCAGTACTCAGAGTTTCCTGCACTCTCTCAACCTGTTCTCGTCGTTCTGTTACTTGATTGGCATAGGTGACCTGGGGGTCTGGCAGAGCTGGGCAGGGCGCTAGAGTTGCTTTGAGCTCAGTATTTTCCTGGTGGAGGTTGGAGTATGCCACCCTAAGGTGGATTTCTCGCTACAACATGTCCACTTCTTGCACATCCGCTGGCAGTTGGTTGTAATGAGCCATCACTGCAAGCCACACTTCCATGAAAACCCTGGCCACTTCGTCCATCTGGTTCTGTAGCTGCCCATGTGCCATTGTGAGCTGCTCACGCTATTTAGTAAGCGTGATTATCTGCTACTATTGTTGCTCAAATTTCTGTTGTAGTTCGGAGTGGACCCCATCGGCCACCTGTGCTGCCCGCTGTATGAAGTGGAATAGTTGGGGCATTCCCCATGTTTCCATGCTTGCTGCTCCTGACGTGCTCTGCTCTGGCAGCCTCGCTTGTAAAGGTTGGCCGCTGGCTACTGACTTAGCCGAATGTTCTGTGGGTGACGGAGGCGGGGTTAGATTCTTGGCCTGGTTGCTAGAATCGTCCATGTTGTCGTCGGGCTGTGATTCAGGTGCCGCCC
Organism: Pinus albicaulis; assembly: GCA_034641835.2. Lineage (NCBI taxonomy): Eukaryota > Viridiplantae > Streptophyta > Pinopsida > Pinales > Pinaceae > Pinus > Pinus albicaulis. The sequence continues at coordinate 1,135,051,273 of CM076578.1, read as the reverse complement.
CTGTGTCTTGGGGGGTTGTGGGAGCTAGTTGTGCCAGGGGCTGCACTGGAAGTTGGGTAGCTTTGTCTCTTGCAACCTGCTCTGCCTGACTGATAAGTTCAGCGAATGTGACTTGGGGGACTAGGGTTTGGCTAACCACGAGTACTTCTGCAGTACCCGAGTTAACTTCAGTCCCGAGGTCCCCACTGGTCCTTTATCTACTAATGATGGGTTCAGACACGGTGGTGGATGAAGTGGATGGGGCGGAGGTGTGAGGTTCCCGAAACAAAGTGAATTGTCGCAATTGGTAATTGGAGGTGGTGGGAGGATGAATATTTAAAAAGTTAAGTGGGAAGAGAGGGTTATGGGGTGGAAGCGTGCTAGTCACTGGGGTGTCTACGAAGGGTTCTTCTATGATCAGGACTCCCTAGCTGCTCTGTCGCGGTTTATCCTCGCCAGTGAGGTCAACCACGGAGCTGGAGACTTCCACCCTAGGTTTCTTTGGTTTTGGTGCTGCGCCTGGCTTTGCAGCTTTGGACTTCCACACCAGTGTTGTGGGCGCTGGGGTCGATGTAGTAAACACGATATTGGGTAGTGGGGTGAAAATAGGAGTCGTGAGGGGGAGTGAGGTGGAATCGGAGGCTTGGAGTTCAGGAGACTCATTGGAGATATTTTGAACAGTACGATTGAGGGTATGTACCTTGTCATTTAGTCGATCAATGACTGGATTTAGCTATAGTCCCGTCACCTTGGCTACATTTTTCTCTGGTGTCTCTCCTGGTAGTAGCACCGCCATCATTCCTCCGAATTCATAGACATATTCCCCCTCCCGAACCTCCATCCGCACTCCTGGCCATCCGCAGACTTCGGAGTGGAAGGTGTTCTCATCGATGTGCAGCTTTAGGGGTTTCATTTCAAACGGCATCGCCAGCATACCTTTCGGCCTGAGAAGACTGTGGTTATGTGTGACCCCGAACCAGACCTGTTCACTATACTTATCCAGTAGGACCCCCGGTATCCGTTGCTGGCTGGTGATCACGTCTACCATCATGCCATACCAAACTCAGAACCCCTCCTCGTTAGCCTCCTTTGACCCTGGGTTGCTGGATACCCTCCAGGGGGTGTATTTCATCACCAGTGGTTGGCTATCAGGTATCTCAACCGGTGTCCGCCTGCCGGGGAAGGCCCATTTCCAGATGGCAAAGGCCATGATCAAGTACCCATATATGAATCATGTCGCTCTCCGGTAGTTGTCTTCGCACGCCTCAAATAACTCGTGGAGAATGAATGAGCACCAATTAAGCTGCGCTCCCTGAATACAGTGCTCTGCCACCGAGATGGTGTCTAGAGTGCATTCTCCCTTCGTATAGTGCCTCATCATTTTTTTTGCAATGAGGTAGCATGAAAATTTAATCGGGGCCTGATCAATTAGGTCTATCCTCGCTCCCTTGCCTCCTCGTCGGGTACCATACTTGGTGTAAAAATTCTTCTCCCCCTCCTTCCAAGCTCGCTTCGAGACTGTCTGGAACGCAGTCGAGACTTCCCGACCTTCTTCTGATAATCCTGTCAACCAGTGAATATCCTCTGTGCATATGGGGATCTCCTTCCCCAACCACAATGAGTCGTTCTGAATCCGACTGAGTAAAAATTTTGTACACTGCATGGCAGTGCCTGTAGTGCCAAATACCGGCAAGTCTCTTAGGTTCAGCAGTGTGGATTGTCGAAGGCCCCGGAATTCTGGCTACGTTCGTCATGCAGGATTCCTAGCTGCCGTCTGGTAGTCCTCCATATACACTTTCCGCTTCATGGATAAGAATTTGAACCAGTCCGTGAGGTCTGAGTCTATCAAGGTGGCACTGTCGTATTTCCCAACCAGTGACTCCATCTTTACAATTCTTCCATCTATCTCTGGCTCAACAACTGATGGAATGTTTCTAACCATCTCTCTATGTTGGTATACCAATATCACTGCTTCACCTCTGCGTCCCTGGCTCGCTTCCTCCTGCAACCTTCCCTGTTCTTCTACGCTCACAACTTCCCTTGCTCCTTCAAATGTTTCTAACTCAGAAATCTTCGTCATTCTCACGATTTTCTTCCTGTAGGATATGTAATTAATTGGCACGAGTGAGGTTGATGAGACCCCATAACGAATTAATTTTTGCTGACATCCTCCGCAGCGATAATCGTGTGATCAGTCACCTGCTAAGGTGTGTTCTAACATCTGCTGACGGTGGTATGGGGAAATGAGCGAACGCGACGGCTGAGGTTACTTCTAATTATGGCAAAATGATTACTGCAAGGTTACTTCTAATTATGGCAATTTATGTTGCAAATCTTGGCGATCCTACGGACTGACACAAGTACTAAATGAAATGATGGGGACTGACACTTGACACGTTTTCTTATCCTACGGGGATGGCATGCTGGACGCGCCCCTCCCCAACCACTATCGGTTGCGTTGTGGTCCCCGCAAATGAGCGGTTATTGACGACCTATGCACGGACAAATGACTCTACCTGCGCTCATCTCAGGTGCAAGAGAGTTATTCAACTACGCTACTCTACTGACGTCTTTCGAGTGCGAGAGTTATTGAAGGAAAGCTAAAGAAACTTAGTCATGGTAGGGATTTAGGCGTGCACCATTCACCCAGCCAGGTAAAACAATACCGTCCAGTTGAGCCAACCGAACTGCTCTGGAATCCTTAATTTAGATGACAAAGTAGGGTCCCAACCAGTGCATCTGCAGTTTCCCTGGAAATTTTTGAAACCAGCTATCGTATAGCAGAACCTTGCTGCCAACCTGGAACATTTTTCTCTTAATGTGGTGATCATGCCACACCTTCTGTCTGGCTTTCTGAACTTTTTGATGGAACTCGTCAAGGAACCGTGCCTCATCAAGTTCCTGTAATTTGTGCAAGCATTCCTGGAGTGCCTCCTCCTCCAAGAACTTTAGGGAGGTGGTGATTAGAAGGCTCGGTATGGTGAACTCGGTGAGAATCATAGCTTCACGGCCATACACCAACTGGAAAGGTGTTTGAGTTGTCAATCGCTTCACAGTCGTTCGCTAGGCCCACAATGCGGCTGGCAACTGTTCATCCCAATCGTCTCGTGTCGCGTTGCAGATCTTCGTCAAGCCTCTTTCAAGGATTTTGTATAACGCTTCGACAGTGCCATTAGCATGTGGGTGGTACGAGCTGCTTTTGTGATGTTGTATCATGAAAGTGTCCAGCAGTGATTTGATTTTTTCATTAAGGAAGTGTGTACCTTGATCACTAGTTAAGCTCCTTGGGCAACCAAATCTGCTGATGATGTTTTCAAAGATAAACCAGGTTGCCGTCTCTACTGTAAAATCCCTTACCACCACTGCTTCACCCATCTGGTGAGGTATTCCATGGCAGTGATGACGTACCAGGCCTTTGAATGCCTAGCTACAGGTGCTATGGGGCCTACGAAGTCGACAGCCCACTTCTCGAACGGTTGCAATACAGTGACCGGGTGTAGTGGGAGCTCGTATATGTGATAGGGCCTCCCTGTTCTCTGACAAACATCACATTTCTTAACAAAATATTTACTATCGACATGGACCATCGGCCACCATATTCCAGCTTGTAGCACTTTCCTGGCTGTGGGTTTCGCCCCCACGTGTCCTCCCGCGATGCCGCTATGGCATTCCCACAGAATGGCTTCACGTTCGTGGTCGAGGACACACCTCCGCAGAATCTCTTCAAGCCCCAATTTGTATAACTGCCCCATAATTAGTTGGTAGTCAGCGGCGCGGTCGACCAGGTGTTGTTTCTGGATCAGTTTATAGTGCTGAGGACACTGCCTCGTGGTGAGGTATGTGGCTATGTCGGCCAAATAATCTGGTATGGCTTCTACCTGGAAAAGATCAGCATCCGGCAACCGATCATCGAGAGAGCCCTCATTTTCACCAGTCTCCAACTAGGATAAGTGATCAGGCCTGACATTCAGCCTCCTCGGTTTGACAATCACTTCGAAGGTGAATTCTTGAAAGAGTAGGAGCCATCGGCATATTCGTCCTTCCAAAACTGGCTTATTGACTAGGTATTTCAATGCAGAGTGGTCCGTGAAGAATTTGAACTTACCTCCTAGGAGATAGTGGCGAAAATTCTGGAGCGAGTGCACCATGGCTAATGCCTCCCTCTCTGTGGTGGTGTAATTCCACTCTGCATTAGACATTTTGCGACTGGAAAAGTACACTAGGTGGTCAATTATCGTCGCCCCTGGTTGCGCTAAGACAGCCCCAAGTGCAATACCGGAAGCATCGATATGCACATGGAACTGCTTATCCCAATCTGGATGGACCAGAATGGGCGCAGTTTCCAGCTTCTCCTTTAAAGTGTCGAGGGCTAATCTGTAGTCATCCGTCCACTGGAACACCTCTGATTTCCACAGTAACTTTTCCAAAGGAGCAGTTATCTTCGCATAGTTCTTGATGAACCGCCTGTAATAGCCCATGTGCCCCAGCAGCGACCTCAACTTCTTCACAGTTTCTGGGGCTGCCATGTGAATGATCACTTCCACCTTGGCGGGGTCGACACAGACCCCTTGCCTACACACCACATGTCTTAGGAGCATTCCGAACGGAACTGCAAAGATGCATTTCTTCAAGTTCAAGGAAATTTTCAATTTCCGACACCGATCGAACATGATGCGTAGCAGGGTGGCGTGATCCTTCAGCAAGTTGTAGATTGTCCAGTCGTCCATGTATACTTCCAGGAACTTATGAATATATTCCTGGAAAGAAGCTATGACAATCCTAGAAAACACGGCAGGTGTGTTCTTCAACCCAAACTGCATCACGTGATATGCAAAGGACCCCCACTCTGTGGTGAACGTCGTTTTCTTCTTGTCCTCTTTCGCGATGCGCACCTGATGGTATCTTGAGAACCCATCAGTGAAGAAGTATGCCTCATTCCCCGCAACATTGTCGAGTACTTCGTCGCTGAATGGGGTGGGGAATGGATCATGGATGCAGGCATTGTTCAAACTTCGGTAGTCCACACAGACGCGGATTTCTGATTTGTCTTTCTTATTTTGAATGACGATGGGATTGACCCACTCTGCCTCTTCCACCGGGAAAATTAGGCCTACCTTCATCATTTTGTCGATCTCTAGTTTGACTTTCTCCTTTATCCGCGGGTTCAGCCGGTAAGGTCGATGCTTCACTGGTCTGGCGTCCGGCTTCAATATAATCCTCATCTCTCTGAGATCCCCTTTGATCCCTTTTAAATCCACAACCGATGAAGGGAATAGGTCTTCGTATTCTTGGAGGAGACTAAAAATTTCCTTTGTCGTCTCCTCGTCCCAGTAGTCCCCAACTGTGGCCAGCTTGGGTTTTTCCTCTGTGTCGATGTTTAGTTTTTTTGTCTTCAGTGGAAGTAGATGGACTCCTTCAGTGGTCGGCTCTTCTTTGATGTTCTGCTCTCCTTCTGTCTCTTCAAAGTATAGGTGCCTCAGGTCCTCCATACTGTCATCTTCTGGCTCGCTATCAATCCTTTGGCAAACTAACTTGTTTCTGCCATCAGGTTTCACCACCAATGGCCCCCAGTCTGCGCTCTGATCGGGGAAAAACAGTATTCCTTTTATGGCCTATAATGCTTGGGATATCGGGTCTTTCTTCCCCTTAAAAGAGAAGCACTGAAAAAATTTGTCTGCAACCTCCTACCAAGAACTGGTCCCTCTCTTCCTCTCTTCTTCGAAGTACCAAGCATGTGGGATGGTACCCAAGGAGTGGACAAACTAATGTACCCATAGCTCCTCTGGGTATCCCACACTTCGCCACTACTCCTTACAGACTCTCAGATGGTCTTCCAAATTGGAATTTCCTTGGTATCTTTGATTTCTTCGAGGTCATTCATCCTCCTTAAACTGCGCCCTCAAAGCCATCGCAATGCAATTCCACCGCGATAAGGAGTTGCAGTGATTTTTCCACCACATGGCTGATGTGGAATGTAGTGCCATGTCCAAGAGTGGTATCCTGTTTTCCTCTGGTACTTTGTCTTCTACCTTTGCAATGAAGGTATTTACTGCTTGCATATTGGACAAGGTGGGGTACTCCCTTATCTCAGCCCCAATCCAATGGATTCTTGCAATATTGGCGCATCTCCTTGTGTTGGTCTCATACCCGCCTTGCTGCTAGTCTTCCCAAGCGATTTTGGAGCCTAGCTCCGAGCTCTAGATACTTCGCCAGCTCACGGAGCCGGTCGTTGTCGGGTTAATGTAATCTTCCCTCTTCCCTGCTGTCATCTGATAGAGGTTGTCCAATAGCTGAGCATATTCCCTGTTATCTACTATTTCTGTATGTCTCGTACCTTGATACGGGTCGAGAGGCTGAGTGACTCGAACTTCCCCATCTTCAAAAGTCATCAACTCCTTCTTGAGATCAATGATGGCATAGTTTTCGAAAGCCCATTCGATCCCTACCAATGCAAGGTATGGATCTTTGTCTCCCATAATATTTATTACCTTAAAGTATGTGTAAGTCTTTACCCCTGCGATGTCGACCTCGACATCTTCGAGTCTGCCGATCGACACAATGCAGTACTAGTTTGCCATCCTAAGCTGAATCAGCGAATAAGTCAGCCGTGGCCGCCCTAGAGCTTCCCAAGTCTTCCAGGGTAGGATATTAATGTCGGATCCCAAGTCGAGCATGGTGTCCCTGATTTAAAATCCCGTAACCTGCATGTCTAACCGGAACTCTTTTCTCGTTCTTCTTTTGTTCCTCTTTACACGTTGTACATACTGTGGCACTGTTTGCGGGGATTCCCTCGCTCCTATGTTCCCCTGCAACACATCCTCCAGGGTATGCTTGAGATGTTCCCGCATTGAAGCACTGTCAACCATTTTGAGGAATAGGTGGAGCCATTCCTCAATCAGAGCCCCCGTAGCACCCTGGTCTCCGGTATCCTTCTCCACAAATAACTTAATACATTTTTCTCCACCCATCTGGGAAAAAGTGTTTACAACCTCCTGGAAATATTTCTTCTGCATCTCCGGCCTAATCAGTTTTTTCAGGGATGCGGGCCTGATCACCCACATCGGCTCCTTCTCACGAGCATCCTCGCCCATTTTCTTTCCTCCTCACGTAAATATGGCTATGTTCGTCATGGTAGGAGTCTCTGTCCCTCGAGGTTCTGCATTCATCATATTCGTGCCTCTCTGCCTTGCTCGTTCCTCCCACTTCTTGATAAGTTCCGGACAGTCCTCTGTTGCGTGTGCATTAACGCGGCACTCTGAACACCACAGTCTTCTAGGTAGGGGACATTCTCGGGCCACATGTCCCTCCTAATCACAGTTGTAGCATCTCAGCGGACCCCGTCCGCCTGTACGGCCTCCCCTCATACCGCCTCCTCTACCTCTGGGAGCCTCATTCACTCTATAGGAGGGTCGTCCTCCAATGCATCTAGAGCTCTGCACTGTTCGGTGCTGTGAGTTGTCGAAGCACAGAACTCATAGTACACGTTGTTCGGAACATTGGAGTACTTCTGCAAAATCGGGCACATCTGAGGTTGATGACCCACTTTTCGGTAGATTTTGCAATACTTTGTTACGGCTGGGGTCGATTAATTTGGGAGTCTGGTATACAATTTTTGCAGCGGATAGACCCCTTGCGAGTTTATCTGCGCAACTCCTCCAATAGGTGGAGCCCCCTGCACTGTCGCTGCTGAGGTCCCCACTCCCTAGCTTCACAACCGAGGACACTCGATCGCCACGTGTTCTTCTACCAGGCAGTGTGTGCACCAGACATTCGGCCTGGCTGGTCTTATAGGCTACATCTCCTTAATTTTTTCAGTCAAATTGGAAATCTGATGTTGCAGTCCCAGTAGGGATGGATCTTGCGGGGCCGGCCCTCCCCTATATTCCTGAGGGTAGCCCGCCATCACCTTTATCTTCATAGCCTGTTCCAATTCATCCTGCAAGTTGTCGATCTTTTGTTGGGTGAGGGGGTTCATGTCAAGGGAAGCAGAGCCTCGATGAACCAGTCCCTCTAATGATTTGGGTCGATCGGGTAGCTGAGCTTTCCGATCGCATCTTTGAACCTACGCATCAGCTCCCACACAATATCTCCTTCTCTTTTCTTAATCTCCCATAGTTCGAACAGACCTTGCTGGTCCATTTGGGGTAGCTTAAACTCTCTGACAAAGTCCCGCTTGACATCAGCGATCGCTGGATTCGGTTGGGCTTCTGACCACTTTATGAACTAGCGCAATGCCCTTTCTCTTAGCGTGGTTTGGAATTTGATCAACTTTCCTGCATTTGGTGTCTGCCTTGTCATTCCATATGGCTTCATAGAGATACCAGTGTTGTTCCACATCGTCGTTACCCCGCCCAAAAAATTTCGGGTACCGAGTAAATGATCCTGCCATATTCACTTGCGCAGGGGTAAATAGATGAACCCTCGGGGTCCTGGTTGCGTAATTATACCACTAGTAATGCTACTATTAGAATGCGTCACTGCTGACAACTCACTGTTATTCAATCGACTCAACTCTTTTAGCTTAACAAAAATATCACTTAAGGGTTTATAGAGTACCAGGGGAAGGTAGGGATCCATGTTATTTGAACTTCGGGAAGTCAAAATACCTGGAGATATGAATGTCGTCCTTTCTTGGAATAGTTGTTGCATCGCGACATACCACTCGACATCAGAATCTTCTGCTGGGCGTGCATCTTCATCTCCTTCATCAGACATCGTCTCTCCCTTCCTCCTGGTTGGGCTCCCATGTACCCGCCGCACTCCTTTGACGGTCCCTCCCATTTCCTGGGGACCCACCTAGCCTTCCATGTCCACTACCTCCTGAGGTGCCTCCTTTTTATCCTTCTAAATACTCCCCTATCGCTTCAACTCTCTCATTACCCTTTCTCGCCACCTTTCGGTGATCTGTGCCCTTCGATGTGCGCGTCGCTCCCTCAACATCCTTGCGGTTTCAGCATCCATTCCTCGACTCCCCCACTTCACGTTTCATGTAGCATTTGTCCCTTGGGCCCTTCCCCCAGCACTGGAGGTTTATGCTTCCATGCTGGATTTCTGGAATTCCATCAACCCTTCATCCACCATCAGGGCCTTAATCCACAATGGAATTTCCTTCAGCAGCTTCCCTCTTAGTCCGGATCGGAATATAGCTTCGGCTTTGGAGAACGACTAGTAGCGCTCCGCTGCAAACTCCATAATATATCCATCCAAGGTAGATTCTACCCAGAAATATACAGCTTGGGTCAATTCGGTATCCAACCGATGAAGGGCCACCAGATCCCCGTGCACCCACTTGCGGTTAATCTTCCACGATTTTTCCTTAGTCACTTTGGTCTACAGCCTCCGCAACCAGTTATAGAGTTCGTTAGGGAACTTTCCCCAGAGGATCTCATAGGTATCACTGGCAGAATCCGAGAAGAGAACTAGATCTTTGATCGCCTTCTCTTTTTGACTTCTCAGCTCAGCTTGCTGAGTTATAAACTGGTCCAGATGGTTATCCCACCATCTCCGTATTTCTCCTTCGAAGATCCTTGATACCATGATCTAGTTCCCCTAATGAAGTTTAGGGTCCCGGAAACAGAACCATTTTTTGGCGAGGAAACAGGTCTCGCGGGCAAGACCCGGGTTCGGGGATTGGGCCAACAAAGGAGTCTGTTGTATTCTAGCACCACGCCGGCATTTTCACCCTACTCCGAAGAGCAAAGAGTCTCACCCGAGGTGTGCCGCGACCACATGAAGGAGGGGAACAAATCAGTATTGGCGGATGGATCTGCAACTCGAACCCAACATAGGATCATTTGCATACATTACATCATACGTAGAAGATCTTCTCAAAACATTATATAGATACTAAGCAAATAAAATTTTAAAGTACCACAGACATCATGCAACACATTTGACTCCTACAATAAGACAGCAACCTTCAAATATATTAATAACCATTCAGCAGGATCCAGAGTTCCATTGCTCGACAGAAAGGGCTTTCCAAATTCTATTACAGAGGTCCCGCAGGACAGAGAGAGAGAGATACTACAGCCATGATAGATCGATAGAAACACAGGAAACACAGGAAATACAAGGATGCCGCGCTCAGAACAGAGCTCTTCTGCGATGTCTGCTCTAACCTCTCTGATCTCTCTGCATCTATGCATGACTCCATTTTCTGCTGGGTGACGGCTTATTTATTCACCCGCCAATGCAACTATTATTTTCTCTTATGTTCTTACTCAGCTTCTTTCGGCTTCTTCCTGTTGCTCATGAGTTCCACTATCTGTTCTTTTGCCGCATCTTCCCTTCATCTACACTTGTCTGCGCCAACTGCGTCATTCATCTCTTGCTCCTCTGCAACCTTAGCAACTCCGCTGCCTACCGTTGTTGAGGCTGCCACGTGTCGATCCGCAACCCAAAATCTGTCTTCATGCAAAATTCAAAACAAGGGCCCCAACAGAAAGAGACCAAAGGGAGCCCGCAGCACAGAAGTACCGAGAGTGGGCTGCGTTATTTAACAGCGTTCAGCAACAACAATAGAACAACATCACTAGTATTCGAGATAGCTTCCGAATTATGCCGCATATCAGACATAGTGGCAAGGGACCAAGGGAAGCTTTTCTCCTAGCCTTAAAGAAGATAGAGAAGAAGGAGAAGAAGGGCTAGAAGAAGAACCAGAAGAGGAACAAGAAGAAAAAGAGGAAGAGATAGAGGGCCAAGGAGAAATAGAAGAAATGGAAATAGGGATAGAAGTCATAAAGGTAGCAGAAAGTGAGCAAGAAGCAGACTCACAGCACAACGGCACATCCCCTCAAGGCAAATAGGTAGTTTCCACCTTAGCTCCTCTAAGCACAAAGAGAAAAAGGAATACCCCTATGTATTTCAAAGTTGACAAGAGTCATAGGATAATTCATAGAGAGATAGAGACTCCTCCCATGAGCCCAACTATCATTGAAGAATCATCAAGGGAGGAGGAAAGAATCGAAGAAATAGTTCTAAAGGAGCAGCTGCATAAGGCACAGGCAAAGAATATAGCATTGAAGGAGAAATTGCAGCAAAAAGGGTAGCAAGTAGCCACCACGGCAGACTTATGCATAGAATCCCTTCAACACAGATTCCCTTCTCACTCATATGTTGTGTACCTCAAGGAGCAATGGCTCCTATTCCAAAACAAAACTCTAGCCTCCCATGGATCCCTACCTTTCCAAGATTGTAGGAAATTCATGGATTTATATAAGAAAAATAACATGGCTAATCAGGCAAAGATGGCAGATTTTTATGAGCATAACCTTGTGCTAACAAATATGGATACTTGGGACCCCAACCCTACAATGGGGGATATGTAGTTGATGGCTTTAGTACCTTGGATTATGAATGAGGGCACTAGAGCAAAAGAGATATGGAGGGTCATGAGAATAATAAATAGAGAACCCTTACATATCAGACCGGAATTGTTTAGCCCAAGAGGAGTCATCCTTAACTATCGAGAGATTGAAAGGGACCCTTCACTAGTTGAAAGCTACCTTCAAACTCAAACACAGGTAATAGGCCACTTTGATGATGTTTCTAGGAAGATAGAAGATGAGTGCATTATGGCCAGCCAGAGGAGATGGAACAGCCTCCCTCACAGCCTCAAGAACATGGATTACCATACTCCAGAAAAACTGAGGGGGGCATTAGAAAGGGAACCATTATATAAGAGGGCCATGCAAGTCAAAAAGATCCAATGGTTGGGACTAAAGCTCAACCCACCTTTTTTGTTGGGGCTGAATGAGAAAAAAGACAGAGATGCATAAGATAGATAACGAGAGAATACAGAAAAGAATAATGGTTTTTACCCCCTTGGGGAAACTCCCACACTTCTTCCTTAGGAAATCAAGGGGGTTGTCAAAGCCTTGAACGAAATGCAGGAGGAGGATTAGTTTCTCAAAGGATGAGCACCCATTCAGTAGGGGGTTGATGATGAGATCCATCATTAGACATATTTGGAGGTGTTAATGGTCACCCTTTTTCCTTCTTAGATCTCTTTTTCTTGCATTTTTATTATTATTTGGTTTTATGATGCTAGTATGGGTGGTGATTAAGGCTAACATACTCTAAGTTCCTAACATGAGGTTGAGTGCAGAAAATCATGAATTATTAAGAATTTTTATAAGGATTTTATCATAAAGACTTGGAGGAGACAGCAAGGAGAAATTATAGGAGGATTTTCCACCCTCCTTAACTCTCAAAGGCAGCCAAACGATCCCAAATATTCTCTCCAGCAATTTGAATTCCAAAGGAAGCCAAAGGATCCCCAAGGATTCTCTTTAGCAATTCGAATTCCAGAGGCAGCCAAGCAACTCAAAGAATATTTCACTCAATATATTTTTACTTGGAGTCAAGTGGACTCAATCACCATTTTCTAGGGAGCTATTGGTAGCTGCCCTGTAGAATAAATAGAGCAAAGCTAGAGCTATGAAGGGTCAGAACTTTGTTGCAAGCTATTGAGATTTTTATTATTTTACTCAGTGATCAAACTTTTAGAAATGTATGAGGCTATCATTTTATGGAATGAGTAGACTAATTTCATTTTACTGATTTAATTTTTAGAGAGCTAGGCTCGTGGGTTAGGGCCCAATCCATGTGCCTCAACCTCTCTGTTGTGTTTGTTCTCTGCTTTCTGTCATTTCATTAATCCCGCTTCTAATAATTTCGTTTATGTTTCAATTTTTTGTTTAGTTTTGCTTTCAATGTGCTGTTGTAGGTTTCATTTTCTTGTGAATAGTAGAATAGAGGAGAAAAACCAAAAAAAAATTGGATCAATACCCCCTTCTCATCTCTGTCGATAGAGCTTGAGGAGGGCGAACCTTCCCACAGACCCAAAAATTGATCTCTATTCACTGTTTTTTAGAGTGAAAGTAGAGTTGCATTACCATTTTTCAGTCTCTCTTTGCACTGTATTTTTACGCATTTTTCTGTTTATTTGCACATAATTTAGCAGGTTGATTGCAGGAATTATTGCTAAAACCCCAGAGTAGCTCTGTGGCGCCTTCCTGCTTTATTTTCCATCTCTGTCTTCACGGCCTGAACATTGTTTTTACACCTCCATTTCCCACCTTTTCCTCTTATTTTCAACTGCTGCACCCACCTTTTATTCCCAAAAACACTTAAAATATACAGTCTCCTTATTCCTTTTCTTTCATCAATCACAGCCACCGCACCCTTTTTTTTTAACGCAAAACACTTGAAAAACCATCAAAGTTGGACCTCCTACTTTCTTCCTCGAAACTCCCGCTCACCGTACCTCGCTCATCGCAAATCGCAAATCTCTTGCGTTTTCTATTTATGCTCTCCCATTCCAAGCCAAATTGTGATATTCTTACCATACTCCTTTTCCACTTTATCCTTTTCGCAATTGCACTTCACAACCTTTTCCTTTTCCCTAAGACTTACCAATCATTTTTTCCGATTGCGATAATTCTCCATACCCCGCCACATTGCAAATCGCATTTCGCACTTCGCAACTTTTTATTTTTCCTTTAAGTCTTACCGCTCCCAACGTCGATTGCGATATTGTCATCGCACTCCACCACCAGTCCTACCACCATGTCACTCATCATATTTCGCACTTCGCAACTTTATCCCAGTCGCATTTCACACTTCGCAACTTTTACTCCGTCGCATTTCGTACTTCGCAGCCTTTGGCCTTTTCACAATCGTATTTAGCAACCTTTTCTTTTTTTCTTTAAGACTTACAGCTCCAACCGCTGATTGTGATATTCTCCATACTATGCTGCATCGCACATCTCAAATCACATCTTTCTTTGGTTTCTGTTAACACTTACCGCTCCCCACTGCCGATTGCGACATCACTGTAGCACTCTGCCACATCATCCCTATCGCAAATCGCATTCTGCAGCTTTTATCCCCATCACAAATCGCAAAACACATTATTTATTTTGTTCCCGTTAACACTTACCGCTCATGTCTGTCGATTGCGATATCACTCTATACTCTGCCACTGGTCCCACCGCCACGTCATTCGCCACATTGCACATCGCAAATTGCACTTTTTATTTTGTTCTTGTTAACCTTTACCACTCCAAACACTGATTGCGATCACCCTCCATCACAACTCCGCCATCGTACTTTTTGAATCATTCCACTCCAAAGCATTTTTGCGCCATAATAAATATTTTATAAGGTTTAAACCTGCTCTTTCCACATCTAAGCCTTGTTTCATGTGTTGAGCCCTCCATTAGAACCTTTAGCCCGTTTTCCTCCAAACTGCAAGCCACACTTTGTCAAGTTTAGTTTATCATAAATAGTTGCATGGTTAGAAGCATGATAGCATGGTAAATAGATCAGAGGATAAGTAGGGTGTGTTTAGCCAATTGGCCTAGCTAGGTACAATTAGTTTAGTTTCTTTTTAGTTGTTTCCTTTTGCAGATTAAATTAGTTTCCTTCCTGTCATTTCCTTTCTGCACATTAAATTAGTTTCATTTCCATCATTTCCTTTCTACAAATTAAGTTAGTTTCCTTTCTGTCATTTCCTTCCAGTAATTTACTTTTCAGTTTTTATCATAGTTTAAGAAATAGCACCATTTCGTAAAGCATAAGAGGATGACATGAACAGAATGAGTCTGTTTTGTATATAGCATTGTCACCTCCAAGTTTTTATGAACCCTGGGTTGTTAAAGTAAACTAGGGAAGCCCCTGGGAGTTGCAGCACTCTTGGTGCAATACCAGGGCTCACCAATAGATCTGCCATCTTTGTTGCATGTAGTATCACTAAAGAGGGGCAGCATGTATGTATCTTCAGAGGTAGAAGGCTCTATTGTATTTTTTCCTTTCTTCATCATCTCTGAGCGTTATTCCCTGAGATTGAACAATAACGAAATCAAAATGACTGTAAAGTAGAGATAATATTAGAGGTTCAATTCCCATATGTGGGTGTTAATGCACAATCTAGTTAGCCGCCACCTGGCTAAGTTGATGCTTGGAAGCCGTCCTTGCCTAGAGGAGGCACATGGACTAGGCATGGTTAATAAAACTTGGGATGTGAGTGATATTTACTCCGCCAACCATGATCTGCCTTCCGCATCCTCTCGGCACCCGGTGAGAGAATTTATTTCGTCCTTTGCGCATTCAATCATCCTTCTGCAACTTTACTCCTCCTATAGCCTTATATGGATAGAGGCAATTTCTCTCACACATTCTCCTTCGGCCTCTCTGTCATTCTCAGCCTCGGCTCTGTCTCCTCCTATGATTTCTCTACTCCTGCCATGGTCCGGCATCACCCCCCAGCTTATTGTTGCCCTGTTGTCGGCCCTCCTTCTACGCCTACTTCGCATCCCTACAATTCGAACTCAGACATGATGCGTCACCACTGCATGCGGTGTTGTAGAGGGGGTGTTCATGGCCTTCCATCTCGTCCTCCCATCCTCGCCTCGGCTGGTAGAATTATGGATTTTTCTCTTAACTGGGTTGCTCCTGAAGTCCTGGACCCTCCTAACCTTTCCGCTCATATGTCCATGCATCTCCCTGAAGCCTCATCCGAGCCCTCTAGTTCGCACTCGAGGAATCGCAAGAGCAAATACACCATGTCCCCCACCTCCCCCAACCTCCCGCGCAAGATGGTGGCTTTGCTGGTTAAGCCAACCAAGCCAGACTTGAAGAGTGACAGCAGTGGCAGCTCAAACGAAGAAGGCAAGGACACTGAGACAAGTCCCCACTCATCCTCCTCTCTGTCATTAGATGCCCAGATTTCCAAGCTCGTGGATGACATCTCCGAGTACAGGTGCCGCATTGTGGAAGAGCCGCCTCAACCACCGGTGTAGGATGAAAAGAAGCTGCCAGATTAATCTCTTGGTTCCTACTTGTCTCTTTTCTATGTTCTGGATTTGTTATGGTTTTGTTCTCATGACTTGTTTTTCGTACTGCTTCATGATGTTTAAATCTGGTTTCCCTTCAAGGAAAACATTTTCTCTGATTTTTGGACAGACTTCTTGGGCTGGTTTCCCCTTCGGGGGCAATCCCTCTTTTGAATTTTTGAACCTGCTATTTTCCTCTGGAATTGGCTAACACAACAATTCGAGAGGATGATGAATGTATATATGTGACTTGTATATTATAATAGAAGTAGCCATATTTAGAGAGAAAAAAATAACAGAGGTTTAATTAAAACAGTAAATTCGAAAAGGATGGGACTTTTATTGCAAGCACAAGTAATCAAATACAAATCTCCTCGATCCTTTAATAGAGTAACTGCAATTAATTTCTGATAATTACGCATTATTTCCTTTGTGTGATTCGTTTCGGGTCTTCTCAAAACATCGCATCGCAAACCTGGATGATATTTAGAAATGTTAAGATTTAAATGAAATGTTAAATCTAATACTTTTGTGATCCATAATGTAGATGAATGTCTTCCGGATACATCACATACTTAGGATTTGGTCGACATTTCGAACCAGCGAATGTGGTTCATCCTTGGGACAAGGTGGGGCAACAAATCGATTCTCATGAATAAATAGTGGAAATGTATCATTACTCAGAAATAGTCGTTAAGAACTAGCCATTAGGACTAGTTGTTAAGAACTACCCGTTAGAAATTTAGTTAAGAACTAAAATAAAATAATTAATTAATTAAATTAAATTAAAGATTTTATTAAAAACAATTAATTAATTAATTAATTAAATTAAAGATGCAGCAAAAATGGGGGGTTAAGAAGTTTTATATAATCATAAAATATAATAAGGATTAGGGAGGGTAAATTTTTTTATAAAAATAATAAAAGAACTAGTCGGTAGTTAGTTAAGAATTAAAATTTTAATGATAAATTAATTAATAAGAAATTTTTTTAAAATGGGTTAGGAATTATAATTTAATAAATAAATAAAGAATAAATAGAATAAAGTAAGGTAAAATGGACTAAATTAATTAATTAGATTAAATAAAAAATAATAATTAATTAATTAATTATTTAGTTAGAAAATTGAATATATATAAAATAAAATAAAAGACATAAATATATAAATAAATATAAAATAAACAGAATTACCTTAAAAAAAGGATAGATTAAAAAAGGGGTTCCAAATATATATATAAAAAGTAGGGGCGTACGTTATTATAATAAAGATAAAATGAGGAAAATAAATAAATAAATAGAGTAAAGTAAATAAATAACATAAAATTAAATAGGTTAAAAAATATATAAATTGATTAATTAAATAATTACCGAAGTTGGACTATATATATATATGTGTGTGTGTGTGTGTGTGTGTGTGTGTGTATTATATCATCATAAAGATTACTGCTTAATTTGAGTCTAGCTCTTACTTCATTTCAATAATCATGAGTTAAAGTTCTTCGCATGGATTCGATTTCGATTGCACTCATGTGTTCCTGGGTGGAAGTGATCTACTTTGGCAACGACTTCTGAATCTTCAATAAAAACATGGTGACAAGACCTTTCCACATGCTCAACAAGAGCTGAGGTTCGGGATTGACTGTGCTTAATATTTGCAACATGTTCCTGGATTCTCTGCCTAATGGATCGACCTGTTTCTCCAATATAGGGAGTTCTACATGAACAAGGAATCATATAAACTCCTTTCATGTCCTTAGGGTCGATAGGGTCCTTAACAGACCCAAGAGAATTTCTAATAGTGCAGAGAGGTTTGAAATAAGTAGAGAGATTATTTCTTCTAAGGACATGGGCAATTTTGTCCGTTGTCCCCTGGATAAATGGGAGATGGACTTTGGAGATGGGATCCACCCGAGTAGATTTTCCACTCAATCCTTTATATGCCTTTCGAAAGGCTTTAAGACCTTGAGACCTAATGTAACCATTATTTTCAAAAACGTCAAGAAGATGAGACTATAGGTTCAGGACCTGTCTTTTCTTATGGTCTCGCGACACAGTCGCCAAAAGTGGCCAAGGACCTGGGAGTTGCGAGCCGGAAAATTGTGGGAACCGGCACGTAGGTGCTAATAACGATGTCGCTCTTCTTGCGAAAAACTCGGTGAGAGATGGAACCATCCTCATTCCTTGAGAGAAGGAAATCGAGGAAATGGATACAACCATCAATTTTACTTCCATCGTGAATTTGATGAAATTAGAAAGCGAGTTTAGGTGTCTAAGGAACATATCTAATTTCTCCTGACCATGGGGCCAGATGACACAAGTATCATCCATGAATCTATTCCACTTCCTAGGGCAGAATTTAGCAGAGGCCAGGGCCTTTGATTCAAAATCCTCCATAATTAAGTTAGAAACAATGGGGGAAAGAGGGGAGCCCATGGATACACCACAGGTTTTCTCATAAAACTCACCTTGAAAACTGAATAAAGTCGAGGTGAGGCAGATGCTAACCAATTTAGAGGTTCCTTCGTCAGAAATCCGCTTAATGACATCAACAACTTCCTTGATGGGGATTTTGGTGAATAAGGACACAACATCAAAGATAACTAAAAGCTCACCAGTTTGTAGCTTGATGTTCTTCCACTCCTTGATAAAGGAAGTCGGGGTCATGTGGAAAATGAATCGTTTGGACCTGCAAGGGTGCACAGCATGAGCTGGGGTACATCTAAACAATGAAAGACCACCATTATGTGCATAATAAATTATGGGCCGGGACTATGGACTCTTCTTTGAAACATCTGCCTGAATACGAGGTATGAATTTCTCTCAATCGCTTCCTAGAGAAGATTAAAGGAAGAATCGGCACTTGGTGGCGGAAACATCCTTACATACTGATTTAAGGGGATTATTTTTAAGCTTAAGATAACTACCACTATTGGATAGATGGTCAACCATCTTGCTGACATAGTCTGATTTATCCATAAACACTATGGACCCACCCTTGTCCACCTTAAGGATGACAATGTCAGGGTTGTCCCTTGGGGATTTAAGGGCGATAAATTCAAGATTACTCAAGTTCCTTTTGGGAGGCTTAGCCTTCCTAAGAATAATGGAGCAATCCTGCCTAATGGTCTCCTTAATATTATCCGGGAGATCTTGATGACATATTCAATGCTACAATTAATGTCATCCGTGAGAATATTCTTTGGGGTAAAGGAAAAATTAAGCCCTTTATTAAGGAGACTAAAAACAGAGGAATCAAAGGAAAAACTAGAAATATTAATTGCATTTTTACTATCTATGTTAACCAT
Source organism: Pinus albicaulis (assembly GCA_034641835.2). Lineage (NCBI taxonomy): Eukaryota > Viridiplantae > Streptophyta > Pinopsida > Pinales > Pinaceae > Pinus > Pinus albicaulis. The sequence continues at coordinate 1,135,032,150 of CM076578.1, read as the reverse complement.
AGAATTATTGTTAACAGGTCAATTATTATTAATAAAGTGGTCCTTTTTAACCCTATTTTCAATATTATAAATATTATTAATATCATTAACCTTAATTATGCTTTCTTTTATAGCGTTATTTTTAAATTATATGTTAATATTATCATTATTCAAATTATTATTAATAATAAAGCTACTATTATAAAAATTATTTTCCTTTATAGCATTATTATTAATAATTATGTTCATATTAGAATCCAAAATATAATCATTATTGAAGTTATTATTATGCCTAAGGCTACTTTTATTAATATCTGAATTATTTTTGTTAGATTGAGATTTAATTAGATTCAATTGGACATGTGAATTGATACCAATGGAATTGGAAACCACCGACTTACCATCGGAGGAGAAAGCCACCACCGAACCCAGAGCGTAATTCTCGAAATTCAAAAAGCTGCTTAAAGACCCCAAGCTCATAACTGAGGTTGGGCTGATGGTGGATGAAAACAGCGGAGGGTATGTAGAGGAAAGGGGACGTACGACAGACGGAGTCCTGGAATGTTGTGCGTCCATCCCACCACCCAGATTCGAGCTCCATTCAGAATTCACCATTACTGAAGAAGAAACCAAGGCCGTAATGCCCATGCTACCTGAGAGAGACGCCGAGGCAGAAGGAAAAGAGACACACCTGCTGACCGGACTCCTGGAATGTTGTGTGCCCATCCCATGATTGAGGTCCGAGTTGCACTCAAATTCCACTGTTGTTGAAGATGAGCCCGAGGCCACAATTCCACCGTTGTCTGAGAGAAACGCTGAGTCTGAAGAAACCTTCGCCTGAATCTGTTCCAGTCAGCAGTTGGCTCTTGTTTCATTCAACATCGACGTTTCTCTCAAATAGCGGTGGAATTGTGGCCTCGGGCTCATCTTCAGCAGTAGTGGAATTTGAGTGCAACTCGGACCTCGATGATGAGATGGGTGCACATCATTCTAGGATTCCGGCCAGCAAGTGTGTATCTTTTCCTTCTGCCTCGGTGTCTCTCTCCGGAAGCGTGGGCATTGCGGCCTCGGTTTCTTCTTCAGCAATGGTAAATTCTGAATGGAGCTCAGATCTGGGTAGTAGAATGGACGCGCAGCATTCTAGGACTATGTCCATCCTGCGTCCCCTTTCCTCTGTGTACCCTCCACTGGTTTCATCCACCATTAGCCCAACCTCAGTTCTGAGCTTGGGGTCTTTTAGCAGCTTTTTGAATTTCGAGAATTCCGCTTTGGGTTCAGTGGTGGCTTTCTCCTCCGATGGTAAGTCGGTGGTTTCCAATTCCGTTGGTAACGATTTGCATGTCCAATTGAATCTAATTAAATCTCAATCTAATAACAATAATTCAGATATTAATAAAAGTAGCCTTAGGAATAATAATAACTTCAATAATGATAATATTTTGGATTCTAATATGAACATAATTATTAATAATAATTCTATAAAGGAAATTAAATTTATAATAGTAGCTTTATTAATAATAATAATTTGAATAATGATACTAATAACATAGAATTTAAAAATAACGCTATAAAGGAAAGCATAATTAAGGTTAATGATATTATGAATAATAATAATAGCTATAAAGGAAAGCATAATTAAGGTTAATGATATTATGAATAATAATAATATTTATAATATTGAAAAGACGGTTAAAAAGAACCACTATATTAATAATAATTGTGTTGCTAACAATAATTCTATGGTTAACATCGATAGTAAAAATGTAATTAATATTTTTAGTTTTTCTTTTGATTCCTCTATTTTTAGTCTCCTTAATAAAGGGCTTAATTTTTCTCTTGCCCCAAAGAAGATTCCGGCAGATGACATTATTTGTAACATTGAATATGGCATCAGGGATCTCCTGGATAATGTTAAGGATACTATTAGGTAGGATTGCTCCATTACTCTTAGGAAGGCTAAGCCTCCCAAAAGGAACTTGAGTAAGCCTAAATTTCTCGCCCTTAAATCCCTAAGGGACAACCCTGACATTGTCATCCTTAAGGCAGACAAGGGTGGGGCCATAGTCATTTTGGATAAATTTGACTATTTCAGCAAGATGGTTGACCATATGTCCAATAGTGGTAGTTATGTTAAGCTTAAAAAGAATCCACTTAAGTCGGTTTGTAAGGATGTTGTCCTTTCCATAAAGTCGGATTCTTCTCTTAATCCTCTCTCTAGGAATATTATTGAGAGCAATCCCCTTACCCCCCGGATCTATGGTCTCCCAAAGATTCATAAGTCGAGGGCCTCGTTAAGACCTATTGTTAACACAATAGTTGGTCCCTCTTATCGTTTGGCTAAATTCTTAGCCCAAAAGCTTAAACCTCTTGTAGGTCGAACTGATTCCTTTGTTAAGGACTCGACTTCCTTTATCAAGGTGTGGAAGAACATCAAGCTACATCTTGGTGAGCTTTTAGTTAGCTTTGATGTTGTGTCCTTATTCACCAAAATCCCCATCCAGGAAGCCGTTGATGTCATTAAGCAGATTTCTGACAAAGACACCTCTAAATTGGTTAGCCTCTACCTCACCTCGACTTTCTTCAGTTTTCAAGGTGATTTTTATGAGAAAACATGTGGTGTTGCAAGGGGCTCCCCTCTTTCCCCCATTGTTGCTAGCTTATTTATGGAGGATTTTGAATCGAAGGCCCTGACCTCTGCTAAATTCCACCCTAGGAAGTGGAATAGGTTCATGGATGATACTTGTGTCATCTAGCCCCATGCTCGGGAGAAATTAGATATGTTCCTTAGACACCTGAACTCGCTTTCTGATTCCATCAAATTCACGATGGAAGTAGAAGTTGATGGTTGTCTCCCTTTCCTCGATATCCTTCTCTCAAGGAATAAGTACGGTTCCATCTCTCACTGAGTTTTTCGCAAGAAGACCCACACAGAACAGTACCTCCATGTTGGTTCCCATCATTTTCCAACTCATAAATTTGGTGTCATGTGCACTCTTGCGACTCGTTCTCTTAGAATCTCTGACGACAGGTCCTTCGAATCAGAGAAGTCCCATCTTCTTGACATTTTTGAAAATAATGGTTACAGTAGATCTCAAGGTCTTAAAGCCTTTCAAAAGGCTTATAAAGGATTGAGTCGAAAATCTACTCAGGTGGATCCCATCTCTAAGGTCCATCTCCCATTTGTCCAGGGGACAACAGACAAAATTTCCCATGTCCTTAGAAGAAATAGTTTCTCTGCTTCTTTCAAACCTCTCTACACTATTATAAATTCTCTTGGGTCTGTTAAGGACCCTATCGACCCTAAGGACATGAAAGGGGTTTATATGATTCCTTTTTCATGTGGAACTTCTTATATTGGAGAAACAGGTCGATCCATTAGGTAAATAATCTGGGAGCATGCTGCAGATATTAGGCACAATCGGTCTCGTTCCTCAGCTCTTGCTAAGCATGTGGAAAGATCTTGTCACCAAGTTTGTATTGAAGATTCCAAAGTTGTTTCCAAAGTAGATCATTTCCACCATAGGAAATTAAGGGAAGGGATCGAAAATGAAGGACATGCCAAGAATCTCAACCAAGATGATGGTTGGAAATTAAGTAAGAGTTGGACCCCGGCTCTTTCTAGGTAATTTTTCTTATATATATATATATATATATATATTCAATTTTCTAATTATTTAATTAATGAATTTATATTTTTATTAATTTATTTCATTTCCCTTTTTGTTATTTATTTACTTACTTTACTTTATTTATTTATTTTCCTCATTTTATCTTTATTATAATAATTTACCCCTCCCTATTTCTTTATATATTAACCCCCTTTTTAATTCATCCCCCTCTGCTAGGTAATTCTGTTTATTTTATATTTATTTATATATTTATGTCTCTTATTTTATTTTATATATATTCAATTTTCTAACTAAATAATTAATTAATTTTTTATTATTTTTTATTTAATCTAATTAAATAATTTAGTCCTTTTTACCTTACTTTATTCTATTTATTCTCCTCATTTTATCTTTATTTATCTATTAAATTATAATTCCTACTCATTTAAAAAAAAAAATCTTATTAATTAATTTATCATTAAAAATTTAATTCTTAACTAACTAACGGCTAGTGCTTTTATTATTTTTATTTATTTTTATAAAAAAATTACCCTTCCTAATCCTTATTATATTTTATGATTATATAAAACTTCTTAACCCCCCACCCCCCCACTCATTTTTAATAAAATATTTTATTTAATTCATTAATTTATTATTTATTTTTAATAAAATATTTAATTTAATTAATTAATTGATTTTTTTTAGTTCTTAACTAACTTTCTAACGGCTAGTTCTTAATAGCTAGTCCTAACGGCTAGGTCTTAACAACTAGTTATTAACGGCTATTTCCAGGTAATGATGCATCTCTACTATTTATTCATCGAGATTGATTTGTTTCCCCACTTTGTCCGGAGGATGAACCACATTAGTTGGTTCCAAACGTTGACCAAATCCTAATTATGTGATTAATCCGAAAAAAATTCATCTAATTTAAGTGAAATGTCGATTTTGCGATTGCGATAAATCTCAATATCGCAAGATCGCAACTCGTAATGGTAATATTTCGCAACATCGTAATATCGCGTTATCGCAAGATCGCAGGATCGCAAGATTCGCGATATCGTATTGTCGCGGGATTAGAAGGTCACAAGATTAGAGCTATGGTATTTCAAAAAAAAATTATGTCTTTGCGATTTGCGATGTGTGATGTATTCATTGAGCAGATTTTTCTTTATACGAAATATAACTTAAAATTTTCATGATTTTTAGAAATATTTCAAGGCCTTTATAAAAAGCACAACATATCACTTAATCTTTAAAAAGGGTTTTATTGATCGCTTTGTTGCGGATTCCAACTAATGATTATATGTGTTACCTTTGGCTTCTTCGATTTGCAATATTGCGAAAAGCACTTAGTCTAAAGTGACTTAATGCTTTAACACTTTTTAAAGGGAAAAATATTTCTTGCTAGCTTTTTCTTAAAAAATTTAAAAGGGTCCCCATTTATTATTACAATATTGATTATTATAAAAATAAATTGGGGGGGGGGGGGTTGTTGAATAGTACAACAATGGGCGATTCACTGGAAGAATCAGTTATCTCTGATAATTTTGAAATTCCTAAAACTTTCAGAATAAAAATAGTTCAGAAAACAGAAATTGGATGAAATATTAAATAAGTAACATTTCTCTGAATAATCAAACAAATTCTCCTAATTATAATTCATTTGATATTCTCTTAAAGATGAAAATACCTATGTCTATATCGGTCATTACTAAAATTAAAGATAAAGTAGTGGGATTTTGTAGACTAGCTTTTTAAATAAACTCATTTGTCATAGGTAGAGCCTCTCCTACCAGCAACCGTCTATAGCCTCGACACGATTACCTTTTAACCAAAAATGATTATGTATCCCATCCATGTAAGAATGAAGTTTTTAAAGATAAATCCACAATAATGCACTTTTTCTTATTTTTAAATAGCTCTTCTTTTTAATTACTTAAAAGCCATTGCCTTGGTGTGGTGCCCAGATAGTGACAATGCCATTCATTGGTTGTAATTCAACTGAACAAGTTGGCTCATGATGAGACCCCTTGTCTTTTGATTAAAATAATCTCAATTCATTTCCCTATGAATATGTTAAGCATGCTCTTGATGAGACCTCTTATATTTTAAGTTTTAGTACATTATTTAGGATTACACTATAAAAAGAGAAAAGTTTACTGGATAGGGAGAATCATTGACTCCTTAAGAGTTCTGGATGGAAATTTATAGAGTTAAAGATGCTCATCTACTAAGAGCCTTTTACTTGGTTAAAGATATTTTTCTTGACTCATAATAGAACATAAGTATTCTATAAAGTTGGAGTTTCTCAAAGAATAAATAATTTTGGTAGAAAAATAAAATTTTCTGAGAGACAGAACTTAATTATTTTCAAACCTCTTAAATATTTCCTTAACAATTTCCATTTATACAAGCAAAAAAACAAAATATTTCAAGAGATTTTATTGCAAGTCCAACAGTTATATTATTTAACTTTTATTTTCCTAGGAAAATTAAAGACAATAATGTACAGGGGATAGAAGAGGTTATCTCCTATGAGAAGTATTTTTTTCAAAATTGTCCCATTCACAGGCAAAGAGACTTTCTTGCCTGTTAAATATTGCAATAAAAATGTTGATGGGTCGATTTGTTTTGCAATTTGAAATGGTTTAAGCCACATTCTTTGGAATTTGGTATGCTTACCTTTTTCCTCGTGTGCTTTATCCCATTTCAGTACAAGGTCTCCAAGTTTAAATAATTTTGAACTAAAATAATTTGCATCAAAGGAATATTTAACTAACTGTTGATGATGCGCATGGGTGATTTTAGCTTTCTCTCTTAATTCTTCAAGTTTGAGAATTTGTGAATGTCTTAACTACAAATAAGAAGGAGTTTTTTCAATAAATTGAAATAAGGATAGAAAAGGAATAACTACATTTGTAGTAAGAACAACCTCTTTCCCATAGACTAGATTAAATGGAGAAGTACTTATAGAGGCTTTATGTGTTATCCGATCTACCCATAGAGAAAATTTTAAAGATTTATGCCAATTTCTTTGACTCTGATCAATATTTCCTTTAATGATCCTAATGAGGTTTTTATTAGTTGATTCTGCTAAACCATTTCCTTGAGGATAAAAGTTAGCGGAATATTTAAGTTTGAAACCTCTTTTGAGAGCAAATTATATCATAGCATTTCCTGAGAAATAAGATGCATTGTCAAACATCAAGGAAGTTGGTAATCCAAATCTGGTAATGATAAATTGCTCAATAAATTCAATAATGTTCTCAGAATCGGTTACCTTTAGTGGAATTGCTTCCACCCATTTAGTAAAGTAATCAGTTGTTGTAAGGAAATATCTATCTTACTTTGAAGAGTGAGGAACGATCTCACCTATTATGTCCAACCCCCATTTCTCAAATGGTTGTTCAATATTGAATGGTTGTAATAGGAATGCAGGTTTCCTTTGTCTTCCAGTAGCAGTTTGAAAAATTTTGCATTTCCTTACATACTCATGTGCATCTTTGAACAAGGTTGCCAGTAATACCCAGGATGTAGTATTTTATGTGTTTTTGTTTCTCCTCTGAAATTTCCACCAGCTAATCCATCATGAACTTCCTACAACACTTTTTCTGCTTCATATTTTTCAAGGCATCTTAGTAAAAATAGAATCATATTTTTTAATGAATAAAACATCATCAATCATTTGATATTTCTTTGCTTTCATCTCAAAGCTCTTTTCTTTTTGTAACTGAGTTCCATAGGGGCATATCCATTTTTTAAATAAGAAATGAGATCAGCATATTGAGATGTAGTATCATTGAGGCTTACTAGAGATATTTGAATGTCATCACCTGAATGTTCTTCTTCTAGTAAGTTGGATGATCCTGTTAACGTTCTGCAAAAACCTTGACCTCTAACAATTTTAGCTAGTCTAATATCAAAATCATATTCTTGTAATGCAGTTATCCAGTTTTCTCTTTTTTCTACTACTTCTCTTTACATCAGTAATTGCCTTACTGCTGAAAATGGAACTATGATTTTAGTATGATTTTTAAGGAGAAATGGTCTGAAATGTTTTATTGAATTGAAGACAATTGTTACAGAGTAATTTTTCACTGTCCCTCTACTCCCCGTTCCTTGATCCTGAAGGACCTATAAAGTGACCCTTGTGGACTTTCCAAGCTTGGAATACATACCCCTGAACCACACTTTGTCTACCAATTCATCTCCCTTTACAAATTTTCCAAAATATACCTATATAAACCTGGTTTTCAAGGTCGGCACTTTGTCTCAGTGTCTGACCTGCGCCGATAGCAGATATTTACACTGATATCCACGTCGATAGGCACTCCGTCTTAATGTTGGACCCGCACCAATCCTCTTTTGGAAATTTTTTTAAATAGAATGGAAGCTTCGCGAGGCGGCGAGCTGGAAGTTTGTTTTGAGGATATGGCCGAGGAATTCCCCTTTGGGCTTCTTGTTCCCAAGAAATAGGAACTACTCCAAAGGATAAGCTCTTTTCCCATTATTTGAGGGCCCATAACCTCCTCCTCCATTATTATATAAGGAGACCTCTTTCACCTCTGCTGCCTTAGTTAGCCTAGGGAGAAGAATCAATTATAGCTTTGGGAGAATAGTGCAAAGTGTGATTGCTTTTGTTTATTGAGAACATAAGGAGATCTTGGACATTTGTGTATGAGGGTGTTGCAAACGTGCTTGGATACGGACCTGCAGAAGGATAGCCTCAACATCAAGGCTTGGTTGTAAACTCCCCTTGTCTTTATTATAATAAAATGCAACTGATGTTTATCTTCCACTCTTGTTTACATTCATAATGAGATTTCTAGCATTCCTTGATCAGCTAGATAGATTGTAATTGTTTTATGTTTTTCGTGATTTTACGCTTGTTGTGGTGTCTTGATTGTCTGTACAAGTAATCGAACGTAGGTAGCAGCGTGCATCGAGATTGAGAAGAGAGACAGATCAAGAAGCTTTGACGGAAGACGACAACATAGCATCAGAACAAGGTAGGTCATCTTCCTTGCTCTAAATTTCATTTACAATCTAGGAAGGTCGATGTTAGTATGTTCTTGTAGTTGCTAGACCCACCCTAGGGCTAGAGGGATCGCCTCTATCTGCAGAGGGGATTTACCTACACAACAAATTGGCGACTCCACTGGGGGGTTTTTCTTTTTGGTTGATTAAGTGATCAAGTCTCAAGTTTTTGTCTGAGTTCATTTGGTCTTCTTGTTCGCTTATGAGCATAGATTACATTTCTCATTGTTCAACTGAAAAGTATTCTTTGTATGATTGCTTGATGTAAAAGGGAATGAAAGCCTTATTTTGAGCCCACACTTTGGAAGTCTTCTTTGTGCTTAAACTCATATGTCTTGTAGCATTTTGAGGAATTTCGCTACAAAGTTTTCAAAACAAGATTGTATTCTTAATGCTTGGTTGCATCCTTTTTTCATTAAGAAAATTTGTGTTCATTTAGTTTTCATCTCAAAGTTTGCTTTTCGTTAAAGTGCATTAGATCAAGTTGCATTGAAAAGTCATGTTTGAAATTTATCATTGAACTTAGATTACATTTTTTAATAATTAAAAACTAAAAATCGCATTAAGTGCATTCTCTTTCATTAAAGGCACGCATTATGTAGATTCTCATTTCATCGAAAAATGCATTGAGTGCATTCTTACTCATTCAAAAGAAAAGGGAAGTTGTTAAAAGATTACAATTGCATATTTTTCCAAAAGAGAATTTTGCATAGATTACATTGCATAATTTTCATCTTTGAATGTTTTAGATTACTTTTGGATAGTGAAAGTCATCAAGTTAGGAAAAAATTTCGTTTGCAGTATTATTGTTTGTTGCATCATTGTTTGAGACTCTTCCCTAAACTAGATATCATTCATAGAATCAAAATATTTATTTCCTCATATAGCTGCATATAGAAGTTTTCAGATGACAGTATTAGGGCCTTGAAATTGAAACATAATTCAAGATAACCGTTAAAATTTATTCAATCAATCTAAGGAAACATTGAAACTTAATGCTCACATTTAGAGGTCTAGGCTAGTGACATGTTCCGACGTTGTTAAACCTAGTAGTTTTCGTTCTCCATCTGGAATTAGACAGCGCTAGCATGCACTTGTGATCCCCGTATCGTCGTGTATATAAAGGGAGACCCTCATAGGTTGCAATACTTTATCCATAAGAAGCCGAGTCTACCGCCCTGTAACCATGATACACCGAACACAGCATTCGGAGAGATTGCATGCACGTACGTTAATTCCTTGGTCATTTCTCTTTCATTTGATCACCAAGGTGTATGTTGCAGTCCACGGGAGCATGGTACACCCTCTTTCTTAGATTCCTTGAGTAGTCATTTTGATCTTTCCGTGACTCTCTAAAAATTGAAAAGATCATCGATCACTTGTCCTTTCGAGCTTGTTCAAACTAAAAACGACTAGAGTAACCTTTTGTCCTTTTATTGACTCTTAAAATATGAAAAGGCAGAGTTTTGTTTCAGTGTCTTAAAATTAACTGCCCGCGAAATATTCTCGGTTAAGGTTATATTCCTTAGATATTCTTAGGGTAAGGTCAATGACAATGTTTCTTGGGTTTACTAGTCAAGGATCCCCATCCGATGGGAATCCTGGTCATTTTCCTTCTTTTGGAAATTCTAGCTCCCCTTATATGGAAACGTTGACCATCCTGGGATTAACCATTGGTCTGTCGGTTTGGTTATTTTCAACCCAGGTGGTTTTGAACATCCAAACAGTTTCTCAACCGATTTCTCCTCTGCTTGAACCGTGTCAACCTATGTGTTAGTATGAATCTTTCGTCGTAAAAGATCACTTTAGCTACGCATAAAAAATAGCCCTAACATCAATTATGGCTGGCAATATCTTTAAGTCTGCAATTAGTTGATCCAAATAATGTTGCACACATCCAGATCTAAGCATAAAAGACATTAAGCAATAATAAAATATGGCTCCATGCATCCAATAGACAAGACAAGAATGATGTATTTGAAATAATTTTTTATATTAAAAAGGGGGCACCTGAGAGGAAAACAAGAAAGGTGTTTTCTGGTTCTCCTCAATGAGATGGGTTCTTGAAAGTCCTCAGCATTTCAGATCTAAAATTCCTCTCTCTTGTTGGTGTAGAAAACCCAGACAAACATAGAACTCAATGGGAGCTCACAAGGCAAAAATGGAAAATGTGACCAAGTGTATAGATCCAGAGTGATCTAATGCAATGAAAGGTGACTAATGAATGGGGAAAACCCTTCTATTTATAACAAAATATTAGGGTGATCTAGAACTTGGTGCATGAATAAAATATTATTAATCAGATTCTAGAATCACCTTTTAGGAATATTTTATTATATTTGTTGGAGGGAAAAGGATTTTTGACTTGGGTCAATTCCTTTATTTATAAATAATAAACAAATAAATGGTTTATTTATTATTTTAAGGAAATGGTGGGAATATAATTAAATAAATAATGATTTATTTAATTATTTATAAATGATTTAGTCAAATTTAACTAGGAATATTATTTAAATAAGGATTTAAATAACTTATTCCTAGGAAATAATCAAATAAATAAGTATTTATTTAATTGATTTCCTTGTTTTTGGTTAAATATGACCAGGAAATATAAACAAATATAGATTTGTTTATTATTTCATTTTGGGGTTTCCTGTTTAGACCATAAACAACTTAATAAAGGTGTTTTACTAAGTTATTTCACATAGTGAAAGCAATTTTACTTAGGGTAAAATTGGTCTTACATGGTGTACTTGGGTTCATCTAATGATAATAGGTTAGATGACCAAAAAATGGTGTAACAGATTGCCCCCCAACGTACGATTGTTAGAAGCAAATCGTATGACCGAAGTACGTTGTAAGAACTCAATCATTAGACATCAAGAGGGAAGTCAGAGAGAGAAATTTAAGGTAGTATAATGTGCTAAAGGACTAGACCCTGAGGAGACGAGACTTACAGGTGCAACAAGTCTCTAGTTTATGAAGTGGTACCTATGCTAAAGGCAGCGGGGGAGGCATACCTATACCCACCGAGACAAAGTACAAAAGAATAGTATGTCCAGTAAACAAGGAACAGAACTATAAAGTACATGCTGGCATAAATACGAGCCAGGAAAATAGAATGATGAATCCCACATACATGTTATGCCTGGAATAACAGCCAGGATTTATACAATAATATTTTAGTACATGAGATACAAATACAACCTAAATTCCCCCTATACATGGGGAAGGGCTCGCAAAATCTGACTAATGCAAATCGAAAAGGCGCTGCAAGCGGCTGAGGCCGACATCATCAAATGTAAGGAGCTACATCAAAGGCTGAAATGAAGAAGTCATCTGGGGCCACCCCCTCATGAGGGTTGGGACATCTCACACACACCCAGGAATCACCAATAGTTGCTGCTGCATCACTGGACCATCAAGTATACGGATCACGATCATGCTGAAAGGAGCTCGAACCAAGGTACACCGCCCTCTAGACCTGGCTTCTAGAATAAATGAGTTTATGTCGACAGAAGGAGGTCCGCCATAGGTGAGGCAATAAGGGATCCTCAACTAAGGCATGAGAGAAAATAGTAGAGCGACTAACAGATGAACACTAATGATGATGATGAAATGGTGGATACTGAGTAAGGGGTGGACGACTTCCCTTGTTAGAGAATAAAGGGCATGAATGGCTTGGCAGCGACTGACACAATATCATGAGGGATATGGGACAATGGTACTGAAGGCCATAAAGCGAAACACGAGAGAGGGACCAAGCAATGAAGGATGTAGGATGATAGTGGGATAGACTCCATGACTTGCGATGATGACTTAACTCGGATGCTCTAAACAAAGGCGACTCGATGGTGCTGCCACACATTAAATTTCCAATGGGGGACCATAAAAAACATGAGTACAATAGGGTATCTCATGACGAAAATCAACACGAACAAGGACAAGTAAGGAGGCAAAGTGGTGCCCCAAGTACAAGTGTTGTAGGTGAGGAAATTCGATTTGGAGGAGAGGTGAATAAAACCTTCGTGGACAAAATGGGTCCTGGTGAAGTATGAAAACATGAAAAACTAACATCTACCCAGTTGAGTGCTCGGTGGGAGCTTTCCAACGGTGCAGACGGTGTGTCAAACGGGGCTACGGTTTGGTCGCAGCTGGCGAAAGAAAAAGCAGGGGTTTTTCTTCTAATAAGGCATTTTCCCTCCAAATTCATTCATTGGCTTGTGTAGCTGTGGTGAATGTGGAGAGGAGAGAAGGCCCTAAATCTTGCGGTGATCGTAGCGGACAAATCGACCGTTGGAATAGAGATCCATCAGTTGCAGGTAAGAGGCCTAATCCTACTCTTTGGTTTTGATGGATTAAAAGTTCAGATTAGGATCTGAAATCTCAGTAACAGCCCCTACCTCATCCTTACGGTCGGGTCGCACTTTTTGGGGCAAAAACTGCGACCTGGGACGCAGGTTTGGGCCTGAAAAGTGCGACCTGGCCCAGGATTTGGCCAAAAAGTGCGACCTGTCAGCTGGAGGTGGTTTTAGTGCTGTTGTGGGCTGAGATTCAGTTTTTGTGTAATTGAATGTAGTTTTAATTATCTGTAGACTGGAAAAGATGATGGTTTTGTGCAGATACGGTAGATATACGGATCAAGTGGAGAGAGAGAGACCTGGGTATATTACAGACGGAAATCCAAGCGGATCAGGGTGTCTGTCGCGCATTGGCCAGGTTTGGGGTTCTGAAATTTGTGGAGAACCCTCTGATGAGAGCTAGGGAGCCCTTGTTGGCCCGGTTATCAGTTATTGGGATCCAGATCATGAGGTTTTTATAGTGCAGGGGCACAGGATTGAGCTAACAGTCCAGGATCTGTATTTCCTGACTGGTCTCCCACCATTGGGGATGGTGGGAAATACACAGCCAGTGTTACCACGTGGGCGTAACATCATGGAGTTCGTAGAGCGACATTGTCGATCAAGTGTCCGAGTCAAAGGGACTCGGATATCGACTGGGGATCTAGAGAGGTTGGAGACTCGGGCAGTGGCGGCAGCAGTGTTGCGGATTTTGGGCAGCCAGGCGCTCCATCACATCACTGGAGGGAAAATGATGATTGTAGAAAGTGTGTTGAGTGGGACCTACTATGGGTGGGCCCAGATGATGTTGGTGTCGTTGAAACGACAGTTTTCATTGTGTAAGCGGCAAGTGAACCATGATTGTGCTTATGGGACGGTATTGTGCTCCTTATTTTTTGAGAAGATCCCAACCCTGCGACCTCGTGTACAGCTACCTGATGGGGGTCCGAGAGAACCCAGGATGCATCGGTGGGTACGACTACTGTGTAGAGGAGGGGGAGGGGCAGTCGGACGGGTGTTCCGACCAGAGTTCTTCGCCCATTGGGATCAGATGCCATTGTACATAGATGACTATCCCTATAGTGGGATGAGTTATTGGGGAGATCCGGACTTGCCGCTTCCGCCTGGTCGAGTATGGGGGCCTGATGGTAAGTGACAAGTAACTAATATATTATATGCATGTTAAAGTTTGTGAATAGTATTTATGGTACTGATCCTTATACTTTTTTGGAATGCAGATATAGCTCCGGTGAAACCGGTCGAATATATGGGACGACCTGCAGCAGCCGAAACTACAGGTGCTAGTGGATCGAGGACGGCACAGAATGAGGATATGGCCGCTCTTTTGGAGGACATTCGTCGTAGATGTGAGGGGCTGCTGACCGGTGTGTCGGAGCAGGTTTGGCAAGATTTAGATGACCAGTACATAGAGCTATGTATTGGGCTACCCTCGGAATGGCGAGGTATCATGCGACGCATGGAGATGGTTGGTCAGACTATGCGTTATCTACGAGCTGCGGGAGCGGAGCCATTGGCTCGGGATCCTCCAGAGAGTGATTAGATGTAGGGCAAGTGGTGCCCCCCAGTGTGTATGTAGGGGCAGGTGGTGCCCCCCAGTTTTTTGAGTTTTGTTTTTTGTAGCATGCTATGGGCATGCCATATGTTTCAGAGTAGATGGACTCTAAAAACATGTTATATGATATCTATTATGTGTATGCATTGTGTTTGTTAGGGTCCCGTGATTTGGCCGATTGGCGAGCCAAATGACGATGTAACATCAAACCAAGCTTTGGAGCCCGAGGACCTAGCCTTCCTGGACTCAGAGAGGGCTTTCTCTATAAATGTAAAATATATCGGTGTGTTCGCTTATGATGTTCTGATATTAGGCTAGTTATGAAGTGAGTTTTTTGATTTTTTGGTTTTTAAGTTTGTGAGGGATAAAACTGATCAAAGATGTAAAAATGGATAACAAGAAGTCAAATCAATTGGGCTATGGGGTCAAACAGGTCAAGGAAGCTATGAGATGATGATGCAAGGTTGCTGTAGGGCCGATTTGATTCACGGTAGAAGGGATCTTTGGGCAGAATGGAGTAAATGGACATCAATCTTGTGAAAGACGAGGGATTTCAAGTGTAATTAGTTGATAGCAGACATAAACATGTTATAGCAAGCCATTAATCATGCTAAGTGTAACTATGAGCTAATTTATACACAAAAATCAAACATTCCAGCCATGCATAGAGGTATAAGACCCTCTAACTTCGGGAAATGGCTATCAGACTTTGGGGAAAACACATAAGATAGACTAACAACTCATAAAACTATGCCAAAACGCCTAAACATAGTCTCTAATTTATTGGGCACTTTGAAAAACAAGCTTTCATAGTTTTAGGCAAAGGGCTAGAACGGGACTAGGCCTCCTTGGTTCAACAAGATGATCAACTAACCAGTTAGAGAAAGTTTTATGGACAGAACTATGGACAGCTTATAGGTAGGCAGGGCACACCATACGTCCTACTTAACATACATAGAAATTGTAAATAAAACTAGCAAACATTATCCTTAGGTTACTAAAGAGCAGTTAAGAATTCTTTAGCATAACAAAGGAAGAAGAAAACATCAAGCTATGAAGATTCAGGAATTTTGAGGTGCCTCCATGGGCATATCTCAAAACTAATCTCTACTGATCTATAGCAGCAAGAAGCATGGATTATGAATGAAAACTAGAAGACAAAAAACATAGCAAGAAAAACTATACCATTCTACCATGTCATGGAATCCATCAACAATCCTTCATCATTCCTCAAAAGCATCCAAGAGGCAGTCCAAAAATCATAACTCAAATATGTTCTTCAAAGCTCATATGACCAATATATTGATTCTTCTCTCAAGTTTAGCCTTGTTTTACAATGAAGCCTTGTGGAATAAATAGGCTCAAGTGAGGAAAACCTCATGGTGCAACTAGCTATCCCATTGGCCTAATCAAAATATCTAAACTTGTCCTTGAGGCTTTGCAAAGCCCAAGGCACAAAATATCCCATAAAATATCTAAAAAAATTCTAAAAATGGAAATTATATTGACTTTGCATCATTTTCCAAGTGCAAAAATAGCTAAACGCACATTTGGAAAAAGCAGATTTTTGAGGTTCAAAAATTGCAAAAATACTTCAAATTTATATCAAGAAAAAGTCCCCTGACTTGCCGGAAACATTTGGCAGCCTTCCCAGTGTTGAAACGAGGCTCATGATGGCTCGTTGGAAAGCTCTCTGTGTCTACTTTCCGGCGCAACTGAAATCACCTCAATCTGATTTCTGTAAGTCCTCCAAATCTGTGCCTGTGTGTAAAAAGCCTGGAAATTGCAGACTGCTGATATGCCGGGCAGAACGTGCAAAAAGTGAGCATTTTTCGCCATTTTGAGGGGGAGAATGATCTCCAAATGCTCTGAAAATCGCTGAGGACCTGATCATGAAATTATGCCATCAACTGGTATCATCCTCCTCCCTTGGAAAATCCTCAAACTGAAATGGCGAAATTATGAGTTTTCGACCAAAAACCCAAAAAATGCCAAAAAAACAAAAAGTTGCCGAAATGGGCCCAAAATTGGCGCGCATGACCCTCAAGGGTCCCTAGCAACATGCTCCGAATCTAAAGCCAAAATATGAAGTCCTGAAGTGTCTTTTCTCACTTTCTGTGCCGGGCGCTTCCTTTTAGCCTCCTTTAGCTTCTCTTGGGCAGCCTTGTCTCATGTTCAGCATTCTGGCTTTGGTGAAGAAGTCATGGCCCCTTGCCTAGGAGAGGCAGATAGCACATGCTTTGGAGAATGCCCTTCGTGATCCATGTTTTGTATTTTCTTGCCCTCATCAGGAGGCTACTGTGTATCATCTCTTGGTTGCCCTTGCTCATCACTGTCATGGCCTTGTTCATCATTTTCATGCTGCTAAGCAAAACTCTACCTTCTCTGTCAGTCATTGTTTTGATGAAGGCAACCATGGTTTCAAATCTTGGGTGTGATGCCTTCCTTGGGTATAAGATTCCTGCTCCTCCCCAATGCTGCCTTTCCTTTGGACGTACAATTCAACAAATAAACTTGAAAAACAAAAACACAGTCAATCAGGACATACAGTCAATAGTGATCTGTTTCTGTGTTTTGTGGTGAGGGTACCTTGCCTTTGATGTTTTGAGGACATAAGACACCTTTGTCTTTTTAGAGGGAGGCAAAACACAGTCTCTTAGTTCAAGACCTTCTTTTTCCTTGTAGGCACTTTACCAACAGATTCAACAACATGAAGACAGTCAACCAAAAATGTATCTCTACACAGTCAAAGGTTACTGTGTGTGCAAGTTAAAGTGGCAGAGCTT
This sequence comes from Pinus albicaulis, assembly GCA_034641835.2. Classification (NCBI taxonomy): domain Eukaryota; kingdom Viridiplantae; phylum Streptophyta; class Pinopsida; order Pinales; family Pinaceae; genus Pinus; species Pinus albicaulis. The sequence goes on along the minus strand of CM076578.1, from coordinate 1,135,014,824 downwards.
GCAAAGTTTGGTGTGAGCTCAAAGATCTGTAGGAGTTTTAAACAGTCAAGAATTTTTAAACCAAAGCACTGCTTCCTTTTGGTAAGCCTTTCCAACCAGTATGTTCAACACTGTTTCATAGTCAAACATAGTGTATACACAGTTAAAGGCCACTGTTTATAGGACAAGGTGACAAAGTTTGTAATGTTTTTGATGTGGTCACAGAGAATCTTGTAACATTCAAATAGCAATAAACCCCTCCTCCAACAGAACACTGCCTTCCTTATACTCTGCTGCTCTTTATACCAGTTTTAACAAAAACACCTCCAAATGTAATGGGATCTTTCACTCACTGATTGTGCTTTATGGAATGGAAGGTCACAGACACTTCTTTCTTGTCTTTTTAACATACAGAGGACATTTTGGAAGGTCACAAGTGTTTATCTAATGATCATTTAGACAAGTGACCCACTGTTCTCACCCTAAAGCACCTTATCTTTCCTTTCTGTTTTCAACAATGCACATAGCTTGACAGATTTTGACTTTGTTTTATCACAGTTTTGAGGGTATTTGCAATGGCTATTCATACTAATGCAAATTCCACCTTTTTATGTTTTACTTCTAGTCAATCACAACCATTCCAAACCTAGAACTTTAAACAAGAAGAATAACTCTTTTTGATGTTGTATTCAATCATGCACATAGCTGACATAGTTGCAACTTTGTCTCATCACAGTAGGGTTAGCTCCAATGGATATTCATACAAATGCAAATTCAACCCTCTGTAAAGTTTCACCACTAGCCAACATAAAACATCACAAGTCTTGATTTTTTCTTTAGACCAAATTATCCATCCTCTCTTGGTGATCTTAACAAAGCAAAAAGGCACATTGAATACCTTGAAACCGATGATGATGATTCTTGAGGAGCTTGAGCAGCGTTTCTGGGCTTCTTCTTCAAATACTATGTTTTTGCCTTCAAATAGTGCCTTTCATCCTTTAACATTGTTTGGGGGACAGTTGGCTTGGTTTTTTTACCTCAATATAAACTTACCATCTTCACTGTTCCACCTGTAGCCAACATAAAACACTGCAAATCTTGATCTTTAAACAAAACTACAAACCCTTCCAAGCACTGCTTTCTTCACTGCAAATGATGACAGAGGTTGGCTTCGTTTTATCATAGTAGGGTTAATTTCACACTTTTTATGAGCCTTTCACTACTGTGTATTTTGGACCTGCAGGTGTATGGTCATGCATTGTTGTGAGGGCAGTTTATAGGCTCTTTGAAGCTAGAACCAACCCTTCACTCTCAACCAACTATAATTATCCTTCAAAACATTCTCTTAAGAAACTTGACTTACACCTTTCAATATTGCTTTACCCTTTAGAAATTTGACAATCATAAATGAGGCATCATAGAATACCTTGAAAATTTGATGGCATTCATTACTGACAAGTTTGAGCAGCTCTGGAAATAGATTTGGAAGGTTTTTAGGTAATTTTTTTGACCAGTTTTACAGGAGTGCCGCGGGCTGCTACAGGCGCGTCGCGCCGCAGTGCATTCCTTTGTAAATTTTGTGCACAGGCGCGTCGCGCACTTTTCCAGGAGTGTCGCGCAAGTTTGCAGTCCATTTTGAAGGCCTTCCCGGTGTCAGAATTGGGCACGAGATGGCTCGTTGGAAAGATGTGGAAGTCTAATTTCTAGAAAAACTTGAATTTTTTCATTTGGTTTCCATTTGATCCTTAAAAAATTGATTTTTCCAACACTGGTCAAAACTGGTGAATCCTGGTGCAGAAATGCATCGAGCTGTTTGTATGCCATTTTTGAATGCCTTCCCGGTGTCGGAATTGGGCGCGAGATGGCTCGTTGGAAAGATGTGGAAGTATAATTTCCATAACAACTTGAATTTTTTCATTTGGTGTCCATTTGATCCTTCAAAAACTGACTGTCTCATCACTGGTCAAAAATGGTGTATGCTGGTGCAGAAAAACATAGCGTTGATTGCAAGCTACTTTTGGATGCCTTCCTTTTGTCGGAATTTGGCCCGAGATGGCTCATCGGAAAGCTATGGAAGTATATTTTCCATAAAAACTTGAATTTTTTCATTTGGATTCAATTTGGTTGTTCAAAATCTGACTGTCCCATCACTTGTCAAAATGATGAATCCTGGTGCAGAAATTCTCCCGTGACATCTGAATTTTTCACGTTTCTCACAAACCATGATACCTGTGTAGAAACTGAAGGAGGTTTTTATTTTTGAACCTATGAGGGACAAAAACCTCTCTAAATTTTGTAAATCTCATCTCTGTTTGATCAGAAAATCATTTTGAAACAAACTGCCCGGGCGCTCCTTAACCCTAATTTTGCTGTGGCAGAGGTATTATGATTCAACAACCATGCAAATTTTACTATCCTTTTGTATTTGATAAGATCAGATATTTGAGCCTCTTTTTTACTGTGGGTACACTGCTTCAGTGGCATTCACTTAAACTCTTTCATCCATTGTAACAATGTGTGAAGGGACCTCCTTTTTGACAGTGGCATGCTCATATTACCTTTACCTAGTCCTAGGACTCAAAACACATATTATGATCTTTCTTGTACTCTTATAATCCTCTGTATTTATTTATGATGCCTTTACGCTGAATAGGAAGCCTAACTGCCACTTCAAAATATTTTATACCTCTGGTGCTTGAAAGGCATACCTGTCTTTGTCATTTGGAAAGAGGATGTTTTCTTCCTTTTGCAGCATAAACTTACATTTCGCTTTGGAGTTAATTATGCCCATTGTGAAATGAATCTTGACTATAGGTGCAAAAATGCAGTTGCACCCACCCAGGTTTGATCATCCTTTGTCTAAGAAGGTGCTTTCTTTTACAATCTTTCATCTTCTCCCAGTGCTGATGTGATATCTCTGATCTTTATAATGACAGTTTTGTACTTGTTTAGAAAACCTCTTCGAAATCTGAGAGTATGTCCAAAATCCCTTTATACTTCATAACTCTATATACTAGCTGCAGTATCTCGTGGGAAAACCAGGCTTATATTCTTACTGTCAACTTAGGACAAACTTATTTTGAAAAGGCACTTGCTCCATAAATGGATTTACTTCCAATAAGGCCATTCTTTGATCAGCTTTGCATGTCTGTCCTAGGGTTTTTAGCACTTAAATCATAACCAGCTTCTGTCTTTACTTGCTTCTTCAACCTCTTTCTCCCTGCATCTTTGACCAATCAGTCTTTTAAAAATAGTCAATGCCTTGGCCATCTGCTCATGAATGAAGGAGGCCCTTCACTTGGCAAAGTATCCGAAGATTGTTTGATAAGCTTGCCTGACAAGGATTTTTCTTGGATATGATGGTAAGCAAACAAACTTGAAAACATTAATACTTTTACCTCTGCCTGCAATCACTACTGTGCTTCAGAAAAACCCTAGTCAAGGTGTCACTGTCTCACTATACTGCTCTTTGCTGAGGGGAACTGAAATGTCACCATTTGCCTTGGTCAATTTATGACAAATTATTTGAAAGATAATCTCTGTGAGTAGGGAGGTTAGCATCCTTTGAAAACCAACCACCTTTTCTTCTGCCTGTGTAATGACATGATTTGTCAACATTTCTTCAATTTGGTCTTGTTGAAACTGCAGGCTGCTTATGATTAGAATTGTTTTCACTAATGATATGCCTCTCTAAGGTTTAACAATTCATATGATTTGAAAACTTCAAATGAATTCCTTTACAAGACCAAACTCTGTTTTCCCTTTAACTTGCATACTTCAGACTCTAGCCCTGTTATGATCATCACTTACACTCAGAAAACTTAGAGTCACTGTTTCACTGTTCAGTAAAAAGCAAACCTAGGCTTTTGCAATCTTTAAAGTCAATATTGGCCAGCGCCCTCTGCTTGTAAATGAAGGAGGTTCTTGGCCATGACAAATTACCAGTTTGCTGTGACAGTGGTGTCTTTCTCTTACTGTGATTTTCATGCTGAAAGGAAGCTGCAAGGTCTTGATGAGTGACTCTCTGTCTTGCAGATATATCTCAGGCTCATGTTTACATTGAGAAGCAGTTGTTCTTCTGAATGTAGATTCAAGAATTTCTCCTGAGATGAAGTTATATTTCCTGTCTTTGTAGAATCCATAAAACACTGTGAAACACCTAATAATCAGCTTGAGACTGTGGTTTATGCAGTGCTGAGACCTAGGGGTGTGTAAGTGGCGCGAATTAGAGCTGTGATCAACTTTATTTGCAGAGTGGGAGGCCTGTCATGATTGGTCTATAGCAGATGGAGGTTTTTTGGCCTTTTGATGGTTGGCAAGGGTGAAATGCCTTAAAGCGCCACTTCCTAACTTAGGGGAGGCTTTTGAAACAGACTTGGATTTTCCTTTTAGAGCTGATGGGCAGACCAGTAGGGCTGAAGCTAGATAGGATAGTGATAATGAGTTTTGACTTTGACATGGGCGGACTGAAAAGTAGGAGGGCGAAAAAAGTTTTATGAGGGTTTTCTAGATGAAAAATTGACATATGGAAATCAGCTTCTAGAAAACTCAGCTATGGATCTAGTCATCACTAACAAGTGAAAAATACTGATGACTAACAGTGTTGATGGTTTGAAATGTTATTGTCGTGTGTGTGATAAATACCAGTCTAGAACATGATTTGCAATTCTATCTACGTAGTGATTTTGACTTCTAGGGACATGGTTGAAAGTAATGAATCTAAAGTCACGTATCAAAAGTTTCACTCGTAAATATTGTCTAAACAGGATAGGGTTATGGACACGATAGACACCATTGAGTTGTAAAACAAGAAGCAGGGAATCTAAATGAACGTGCAGATGGAGGATGCGATGAGATAGGGCATCGGCTAAGAGACCACGTACTGTAGCATATTCAGCCTGGTTATTGGTGGCATTACCAATGCAGACCCCATTCGAAAGAACGAGGGTATGAAAGGGGGTAAAGATGGCCCAGGCGGCCGAAGCGAGATTCCGGGAGTAGCGACTTGCCCCATCGGCATAGCCGATATAAGGTGTGGACGAGAGGTCTGGCGGAATAGTGTCATAAGACAAGAAATGGGAGGAAGGAGAAGAATGAGGGCAGCATGAGTATAGGGTAGACATCAAAGGACTACTATGGGAGGGAGTAGTCTGGGTAGGATGACTAGGACTCATAGATTGACTAGAGGGTGATGAATGAGAACTACGGGAGGGAAAGCGGGAGCTCATGTTGCGAAGGACATCATAGATACGGATGGTATCTTCCTGGTGATGAGAGGAAAGGGAGAGGTCAAGGAAACCACATGATGCTGAAAAGCTATCTAAATCATCAGCATGGGAAGAAAGGCGCACATACGGATCGTCACGGGGGATGACGGAAGAACAAGTCAAAAGATGGTCAAAGCATGTAGAGCCCAAAAATGTTGCTGAAGGGGGAGCAAGCAAAGCAGATGGAGTGGATTCGGAGGGAATGTACTCCGAGGGTCGTGCGGATGATGATAGGTATAGGAGGGGGGCAGCAGGTTCCGACATCTCAACATCGGGGGGAGGAATGTCAATGGTAGCGGGGGGATCCTCGATTAAGCCTGACGCATACTGAGCAAGGATGGGAGAGGCGGATTGATTTTGTTCGACCTCATACTCGCGAATGACCTATAAAGAGGCTTGGTAATGCGTGAGGTGAGGACAATGGTGATAATAATGGCCATGGACACCACACAGAGCACATCGTTTGTTGGTGCGAAGATTCTTTGGGTTTTTGGCTGCAGACGAGGAAGAAACAGAGGTTTCAGGGACCGTAGATTCAGGGAATGCGACCTTAACCATGGGTTGGATACGGGGCAACTCAGGACAAGTATGGGTGGCATGACCGACACCATCACATAAGGCACAAGGCTTGGTGGGTGGAGGACGGGTAGAGTCGAGTGTGGTGGCCTTGTCTTTGGATGCCCCCTTGCGAGCTTTTCATTTCTTTCCCGTAGCTGTCACAGCAGGAGAAGGGTCTTGTTGAGGAGCGGGTGATACTCAACTAAGTGGGAATATTTCCCCTTAGGGCTTTAGTACCCTCTACTTTTTGTGGTCGATTTTTAGCTGTTTCATACGTCTTAATTTTCAGAGTTTCATCCTTCTTCTTTTCAGATTTGATACCTCCTTTTCAGATCCCTTTAGATCAGCTCTTATCCCTTTCAAATCACCTCATATAGTTTTGTTTGGGTTTACCTCTAGGGCCACCTCTTTGTCCCTCCTACCTTTAGCTGATTTCCCCTTATGTTACAGCACCCTTGCCTCTGCCTCTTTGTTGTTCTCTGCACCTCTTTCCAGTAGGTTTATCCTTTAGATCCCTGTCCCTCCCGACCCTCGATCTATCGGCCTCTTTTTTAGTGTTTTTTGACTAGATTTTTTCCCTCTTTTTAGACCAGTTTTGAGAGACCCGCCTTCTTGGGTTAGATTGATGCATTGTTAGCTGTTAATTTTTTGTTATTTCAGCATTATATACTGTTATTTTCAGATTTATTTTCAATTATGCAGCACACTTTTTCTTTTAATCTCAATAAGTCTGGGTTTAAAAAATTAAAATCAACACACCGCACACACTGACCCTAAGTGAAGAAGAGCCTGGTTAACACCGCCTGGCAAATACTTTAAAATCAATTGACACTGCACCTCTCTGCCCTTGTTTCGACATTAACCTCACTTGATTTTGCACCTCCCTACCCTTGTCATTTTTTCTTCTTCCCATCATCATTGCACCCCCAAGGCGCTTATCCCGAAGACTGCGTGGCCTTCACCCTCAGTTTCCGGTTGGTCGACTTCCTCCTTCCCGTCGTCATCGAGTAATTCCTCCCCTGATTCCACACTTTGAATCTTCCTCTGATTGTTTGGGTTCTCCCCCTACTCTTGGTTCTCCCCCTGTTACCTTCACCATGTCTAGTTCAGGGCCTAGCGCTAGCAGCAACCCCAGTTCTACTGCTGGGTCCGTTTCCAGTGGAACCACTACGAGACCTACCTCGGCTTCCCCTTTGCTCCCTTATATGGCCGTGGTCAGTCTCCCTAACTTCAATTAGTTGATCAACGATCCCATCCGCCACGATGTTAGTTGGCCTACTATGCCAACCAAGCTCCCCTCCGACATCCCCAAGCTCGGTGGTGCTAACACCCCGGGGGCATCTCACTCTGCTAAAACAGCTAAAACTCACCCACAAAAAGTGGAGGGTAATAAATCCCTAAGGGGAAATATTCCCACTTAGTTGAGTGAAACAGACCAGAAACAGGTCCAAACGGGCAGAGACGGAGGCTGGAAAACCCTGACAGAAGCTTCAGACAAACCCAGAAAAATTGCTGGAAAATTGCAGAAAAAAGGGCAGGTCGTAGGTTCTGACCTGTTTTCAGTCCAGGTCGCAGTTTTGGGGCAGAAAAGGGCACCCTCCAGTCCAGGTCGCAGTTTTTGGGCCGATAAGTGTGACCTACAGATCCGGGTCTCTCGACGGCAGATTTTAGAAAAAAATTGTCGTCTCAGCTGCGGCTGATGTCTGTCACCTACGCAATAGGGCCAGAAACACACGGAAGTTAAAAATTTTAATGTTTTAGGGTTTTATAGGTGAAAGGCACCATAAAAATAGGAAAAAACAGAAAACTGAAGAGAAACCCTAGGGTCTGAAATAGCTGGATATGCAGGAATATATAAAACGACAGCGGTCGCAAAATAAAACCCGTGTGGAGTCGCCAATTGTTAGTATGAATCTTTCGTCGTAAAAGATCACTTTAGCTACGCATAAAAAATAGCCCTAACATCAATTATGGTTTCCAATATCTTTATGTCTGCAATAATTTGATCCAAATAATGTTGCACACATCCAGATCTAAGCATAAAAGACATTAAGCAGTAATAAAATATGGCTCCATGCATCCAATAGACAAGACAAGAACGATGTATTTGAAAGAATTTTTTATATTAAAAAGGGGGCACCTGAGAGGAAAACAAGAAAGGTGTTTTCCAGTTCTTCTCAATGGGATGGGTTCTTGAAAGTCCTCAGCATTTCAGATCTAAAATCCCTCTCTCTTGTTGGTGTAGAAAACCCAGACAAACATAGAACTCAATGGGAGCTCACAAGGAAAAAATGGAAAATGTGACCAAGTGTATAGATCCAGAGTGATCTAATGCAATGAAAGGTGACTAATGAATGGGGAAAACCCTTCTATTTATAACAAAATATTAGGGCGATCTAGAACTTGGTGCATGAATAAAATATTATTAATCAAATTCTAGAACCACCCATTAGGAATATTTTATTATATTTGTTGGAGGGAAAAGGATTTTTGACTTGGGTCAATTCCTTTATTTATAAATAATAAATAAATAAATGGTTTATTTATTATTTTAAGGAAATGGTGGGAATATAATTAAATAAATAATGATTTATTTAATTATTTATAAATGATTTGGTCAAATTTAACTAGGAATATCATTTAAATAAGGATTTAACTAACTTATTCCTAGGAAATAATCAAATAAATAAGGATTTATTTAATTGATTTCCTTGTTTTGGGTTAAATATGACCAGGAAATATAAACAAATATAGATTTGTTTATTATTTCATTTTGGGGTTTCCTGTTTAGACCATAAACAACTTAATAAAGGTGTTTTACTTAAGTTATTTCACATAGTGAAAGCAATTTTACTTAGGGTAAAATTGGTCTTACATGGTGTACTTGGGTTCATCTAATGATAATAGGTTAGATGACCAAAAAATGGTGTAACACTATGTTGATACTAAGATTGACCCCGCGCCTTCTTCGTCCATTTATTCACCTTTTTCTTCCTCTTCACCTTGTGAAAGTTTAGGTTATAGTACCTAGGTGGCTAAGAAGAAGAAGAAGAAGTCGAATAAGAATAAGGAAAATAAGCTAGGGGGGGAATCAACAACTATTGCTACCCATGCAGCTACTGTCGAGAAACCTCCCACTCCGTCTTGCCGAGTCAAATTCCCTTGCAAGATATGTGAGGGTGACCATCTTCTTCGTGATTACCCTGGTATTCCCAAGGTGCTAGAAGTGTGGTCCATTGGCTCAATTTGTCCTTCATCATCAACATTTGGGCATCATGCTGATGATGAGCCTTCAGCTAAAGATAATGAGACTCGTAATAAATAGGGTAAGATAAAATTTCCCTCTAGGTTGTGTGAAGGGAACCATCACATTCACCTCCGTCCTTATATGGATGAAGCTTCCAAAGTATTGGATACCCTTTTGGCTTTTGAGTCCTGTCTTCCCGTCGGCTATCGGAAGTTTTCTTCGAGTCCTCTGATAGTTGATCAAGTCATTGATTGGGATTCATCTCTGGTCAATTCCACTCTCTCTGAAATTCAGTCTCCCGAGTCCATTCCCAACAAATAATTGATTGAGAAAAAGGTTGACCTGATTCCACCTATAGTCCGCCAGGTCTTTTTTGTCGAGAGTGGGCATCATCCCAGTCAGGTTCTTTTTTTTTCCTTTGATTCCCCGGGATCAGAGGGAAATCCTCCTATTTCTATTATCCAAGAGGGTGATCCTTCGACTCCTGTCTCCACAGTTCCAAAATTTGATCCTCCTGCTCTCGTTCTCGGAGCCTAGGAGGATGGTCTTTGTGCTCCTGTAACGCAAGGGGATAATCCTCTTATTCCTATGGCACCCCCTCCATGTATTTTGGTCGCTTCCTTTTATTGGAGTTGATTCACGGGATATTGTCTTCCTTCTTACGTTCCCTTTGAGATCATTGTACAGGCCTGCAATATGGTCGTACCGGGAATGATTATAGATGAAGGCACCTCGGTTAGTATTCTGTCCTCAACTACATGGAAAGCTTTCGGTTCTCCACATCTTGTGCCTGTTACTCAGAATCTGTTGGCTTTTAACAGAGGAACAATTCAACCATTAGGGATCCTTCTGAATTTGCCTATTACTTTGGGAAGGAAAATTGTCTATATAGACGTGATGGTTGTCCAAGGCCCCTTGGATTTTAATTTACTCCTAGGGCACAACTATGCTTATGCCATGGGCACGCTTGTCTCTTCCCTCTTCCTTGTGATATGTTTTCCACATGAAGGTCAGATCGTGACCATTGATCAGCTTTCATTCTTTGGTCCTAATGTGCCAACTAGTCTACCGCCATCTCTTCCTGGTCCTTACCTGCCAGTGATATCTTCCTCGCCACAGATCAATTATGTGGCCACATGTTCCATGTCCGTGCCCACTTATGATTCAATCAGTGAGGTAGTATGAAATGTACTAGGGGAATTGGATCCTAACTTCCAGAGTGTTATTCTCTCGTCTGATGAGAAACTCTTGGAAGCCATGACTTCTTATTCAAAATGATGAGTTGTTAACGAAGCAGAGTTCGTTTTCTTGTGTCAAGATCCTTAAAAAATGAAACATGCCTATTGCGGAGCATGGTTCGTTTTCTACCTTTTCAAATCTGTGAGACTACCTACGAAAAGGGACCTACTGGAGTTTTATTTTTCACTTCTTTTCAAACTCTCTAAACATGAAAAGATGTTGAGTCCTCCCTTTTTTAGACTCGTTAAAACCTAAATGACATCGGAAATTGTCACCATGAAGTTATCGAGTCCCTTCTTCCTAGGGCTCGTAAAATGTACTAGGATGGATATGTCCGAAGGACAAACTTATACGACACACATATGCTATCATCTTCAAGCTTGTGTAAAAATAAAGAGGTACTCGCCAGAAATGGTGGGGGAAAATGGAAGTTATTCATCAGTTTCGTCGGCAGTATGTCACTCTTGAACATGACACTTATCTGCAGTTCATGTCGGGTTGGGATATCTTCACTCTTTCACTTTGCCTCCATGGGTTTTGGAAATCTGTTTTCCTCTCATTCGATTACAAATCTTGTCAACATGACCTCTGATCCTATTTGAGTCAAATGCTACCAAATTCCAGAGTCGTGTCACCGATATGTTTAAGAGAAAATCCTTCTGCAATTTTTACATTCCTGATCCTCTGTTTCAGTCTTGATTAACACTCATATTACATCCTCTGTTTCGTGTCGATGATGCGGGATTCATTATGACCCTCCTTCGACGAATCATTGCCTGTCGACTTCAACTCATTATCCGGGAAGTTGATCTAGAAACTCCTTTTTGGTACCTTAAAGCTTTCTGCCCTAATGGCAAGTTCTTCGCATTCGACGATAAGTTCTCATCATTTGCCTTCGATCGAGTGATTTCGCGAGTGTTCGACTCCAGCTCACTATTCACATTCCTCGGATTGTGCTAGTTGTACCTTGAGAGCCATTGTTATCATTGGTGGTTTCTCTCGCGCCTGTTAACAGCTTTCATCATTGGTTGGTAATCAGGTGACTTTCTTGCATGTTCGACTTCAGCTCATTTATTTGCATGCTTGAAATTGTACTTGATTGGATTGTGATGGAGTGCAAGACCTTGGATTTTATTCTCTAGAGTCCAAGTTGAGAGGTGATATGATTTTTCCATGATTGGATACATGTTTCTTTCAGATGGATGGTTGCAACCATACCTTGAGTCTATGTGTGATCCTTCTCAGATGGGTGGTTGCGACCATACCATGATCTCTTTTACGGATGGTTGTGTCTATACCTTGATTCATGTATTTTCATCAGAGATTTCACTTATGTATATGTATCTATGCTTGATTTGTAGGTCTCCCGACGACAGCGTCTGGTTCCTTGCACGTACCTGTAAATCATTTCACCCCTCACCTGTGTTCAGACTTCATACTTTAGGGGGCATCTGTTACAGAGTAATTTGTCACTTTCCCTGTACTCCCTGTTCCTTGATCCTGGAGGACCTATACAGTTACCCTTTTGTATTATCCAAGCATGGAATACATACCCCTGAACCACACTTTGTCTACCAATTCATCTCCCTTTACAACTTTTTCGGAAGATCCCTATATAAACCTGGTTTTCAAGGTCGGCGCTTTGTCTCAGTTTCTGACCCACGCCGATAGCAGAGATTTACAATGAGACCAGCGTCGATCGGTGCTCTGTCTTAATGTCGAACCCGCGTCGATCCTCTTTTGGAAAGTTTTTTAAATATAAAGGAATATTCTGCGACTAGAATCTTTGGGAGGCGGCGAGATGGAAGTTTGTTTTGAGGATATGGTCGAGGAATTCCCCTTTGGGCTTCTTGTTCCCAATAAATAGGAACTACTCCAAAGGATAAGCTCTTTTCCCATTATTTGAGGGCCCATAACCTCCCCCTCCATTTTTATATAAGGAGACCTCTTTCACCTTTTCTTCCTTAGTTAGCATAGGGATAAGAAGCAAATATATCTTTAGGAGAATAGTGCAGAGTGTGATTGTTTTTGTATGTTGAGAACATAGTGAGATCTTGGACTTTTGTGTATGAGGGTGTTGCAAACGTGCTTGGATACGGACCTGCCGAAGGAGAGCCTCAACATCAAGGCTTGGTTGTAAACTCCCCTTGTCTTTATTATAATAAAATGCAACTAATGTTTATCTTCCACTCTTGTTTACATTCATAATGAGATTTCTAGCACTCCTTGATCAGTTAGATAGATTGTAATTATTTTATGTTTGTCGTGATTTTACACTTTTCGTGGTGTCTTGACTGTCTGTATAGGTAATTGAACGTTGGTAGCAGCGTGCATCGAGATTGAGAAGAGCGATGGATCAAGAAGCTTCGACGGAAGACGACAACATAGCATCAAAACAAGGTAGGTCATCATCCTTGCTCCGAATCTCATTTACAATCTAGGAAGGTCGATGTTAGTATGTTCCTGTAGTTTCTAGACCCGCCATTGCACTAGAGGGATCGCCTCTGTCCACGGAGGGGATTTACCTACACAACAACAGAAAATTTCTGTTTTTCCATGGCTGGATAATTTAATTTGGCAACTTGCAAATTCAAACTAAAAAATGAGATGGGTATTTCTATTTTTCGATCATTGAGTTGTGTTAAAATGGCAACATAGGATGTTTCAGATCCAAATGTGTATAAAAAAAATGATTAGAAAAATTGGGAGTTGTGAGGGATGGAGGGTTAATAATAGCTTGTTTGATCAAGACAAAGGATTTCTTTTCATTGTGACCCCATTTGAAAACTGAATTTTTCTTAATCATATTTTGTAAAGGTAAAACTATTTGTGAAAAGACAGGGACAAACCTCTTTACAAAATTTATTTGTCCAAGGAAAGACTGCAATGATTTCTTATTATGAGGTAAAGGTATTTTTAAATTTCCTTAACTCTTTCTGGATCAATATAAATACCCTTATTTGACATGATGAATCCTAAAATCTTACCTTCGCTCAAGGCAAAATAAGACTTTTTTGGATTTAGCAAGATCCCATATTTCATACATCATTCAAAATATGTTTAGGGTTGTTCAAATGGTTTCTTATTTTCTTGGAATAAACGGTGATATCATCCAAGTAAATAACAATTGATTTGTTAATTAGTACTTTTGTAATATTCCCAAATGGGAAAATCATCAATATAATGCACTAAAAACACATTTTTCAAAATATACGCAATAATAGTTAAATGCAGCCATTGTATCCATTCATTTATACATTATAGCAGCCAAATACAAAAGGAGATCTGAAACAAATCATGGTAGCTTAGTTAAACAAACCTCCCAAGCCATAATAGCCCAAAAATGATGCAAAAAGAGGGGTCGCAACCATATATAAAGACTATAAAAATCCTTACAGCGTTATTTTACTACTTCTGCAATAGCAGTATATTGTAAATCATATCTAGAGCTGTTATGTGCATAAAAATTTAGATCTATATCAAATCCATGCACTATATAGGCTCCTCTAATGAACCCCCTTGGGGTTTTCAGCAAAACACCAAGCACAAAGTGTAGATCTGAGATCTAAGACTGCAGATCTACTGAAAATTAAAAATCTGGAAATTGTGGCTGATCTGATATATGCAAAATAATATCCTCCTCCAATAGATCTCCAAAGTTAAGGGTGGATCCCCAACACTCAGAAAATCAGCTCTCCAAATGGTGTGTTGAACCACCCCGCAACTGCTCCTTCAGAAATTACGCGGATCTGGATCTATTCTGCACTGTAGGAATCAAAATTTAGTTGAACTGATGCTAAGATCTGGAAATGAGGGTCAATTCCTTCAATATTGTCCTCCTAATGGAGTAGAAACTTCCTCCACTGAAAATGAGCACTGAAATGGCCTAGATCTAGAGATCTAGTCTCCACTTGCTGCAGCTTAGTGAAACAACCAAACCCTCAACAGGATTTGCGTTTTCAAAGAAATTTGAAGCTTGGCCTTAAGGTAGATAGTGGACAATATGGTGCAAGACTCCTCCAAGAGCTCCTCAATGGAAGAGGTGGGATTCCCGATCAGTAACACCCAATGCTAAATAACATTCAATCTCAGCTAAACAGCAAGAGAAAGTTGTATGTCTAAATAGACCATATATTCAGAAAATCATAATCATAAGCTAACCCCATATGGCTTCCATCCTCTTCCTTATTAACAATGTAAGCCTTCTCACCTTGGGTCCCACTCATTAGGGTTTCCACCTTCATGTAGTTAATCTCCCTCCAAAACTGCGATGTCCCATCATCAATGCCACTCATCCACAACATCGTTGTTGGATTTGGTCAACCTTAACTTAATCTCCATGAAATTCCTCCTTCTATACTCAAGGTGGCTTTATTCTAACTATCTAGACTGATCCATATTCCCAGTGGGTTATCTTTATTAATGTTCCACTTCCTCCATACTAGCTTTGTTGACTTGGTCAAACTTGACCTTGTCCTCATGCATTAGCCTTTGTTCACACATGAAGGTGCTTTATCCAGCTATGAATATGATCCCTTTTCACATTAAGATGGATTTTATGCCTACTAAAGAGATTTATGGGCCTCCCTACCCATCTTATTCCTCTATCTAAGAGAAAAATCAAAATTTAATATTCCAATTAGCTGCATGCTAATCTAGAATTATTACAGTCCTCCCCTCCCAAATTTTTCTTGTCCTCGAGCAACTGCAAGGTTAGAACTGAAGAGCCCCTTCTCTTCCTCCTGTAGCATCTTCATATGATTTGTTCCTCCAAAGAACAATGTGCTCTCTCATCAATATGTCCTCAAGTTGTTCCTCCCATGTGTATAAGTATGCCTTTGGTGAAAAATTCAAATGGCTCTCATCATGAAAAAGTGGGATATCCATGGAAAAAAATATATGTGGTCTAGAGGCCTTCTTGAGGCATGGAATCTGAAATATATGGGGAACCATCATTCCCATGTGAAGCCTCCATCCCCAAGCTATCATCCACAAAAATTGAGTCACCCTCCAACATGGTAACTCCTGAAACATCTCCTCCACCTTAGACTCCTGCAAAGAATCTAGGCTGCATATCTGAATATGATGGATCATAATTTCCATCCCACGCTATCTCTATTTCCACTTATGATAAGTGTGGAGCTGTTGCTGAATATGGGCTCCAATATTGTTTCCTTCATGGAGCAAAAAGGAAATAGGATCCTCAAAGACCCACTCTTTGGTTCTGGCCCAAATCATCCCATATAAAATGAATATGACATTATCATCATATGGAATCCAAATGATAGAAGTACTAAAGGTTTTACATAGTGATGGGAAGTACCAACAGTTTCTCAAGTAGTCACAACGCAGTTTTACCAACTGCAGTTTCAGAATATGATATGGAAAGTTGTCTTCAAATAGTTTGCTAGTAGTGCATGTCATCACATCTACTAGTAAATAGTAAATGTCATTGTATATCAACCGAGAATATAGTAAATAGTACAACACTTTCCCAAATCCATACAATAAATGGCTATCTCCATCATAGATGTTGGTCCCAAAATGACCATGAAGCCCAAATAGAGGCTTGCCCTCTTGTGGAGCAATGCACTATATAGAGATGGTAAGAAAATGCAAATATTGTGTTAGATAATAAATAAGTGCAAAAAAACAATTATTACCATGTACTGAGAGTAATCTAATAATAATACCCATGAATGAGCCTTCCATAGTGATATGACATAGTTCCATGAAGAGGAATGAACTATGTGCTGCAAGTAGATCTTTCTTCTTATGCTTGAAAATCCAAGTCAAGAAGATTATATCATGGTAATAGATGTCTCCATCCACTACTCCATCACGCTCATCTCTTTCATTCCCATCAAGTGCGTCATATGTGAATTTATTCTGGGGACACTCCATCAACAAACCCAAGCTCCCAAGTGACAGCATTGTTGGCCTTTGTAATAAGGCTCCTGTCATCTCATAGCTCCATTCTTTGACATCCCACATGTCAAAGCCATAGATCATAATGTTGATATATATGGGAGATTCCTTCCCAAGTGGAAGTACCTCCTAATCCTCCAAGGCTAAGGAGTAGCCCCTTTGCACCATGTAGTGTCATCTCCTATTCCTGTAACATCATGCAAAGTATGGGAGAAAATCAGCCCATACACTCTCAAGGACAACCAAAGCAACAACAACTCTTGTTGCCTCCCCACACCATCATCATATAAATCATGGAGCAAAAAAATGATAGTTGATAAAAGATATCACATCACCCCAATACCCCCAAACTCCTTGTTTCCATATGATGTAAGTCCCATGCCAAGTTCCATCCACCAACATACCCCTTGAAGAAGGATATGTCACATGATGGCCAAACTCGTAGCCAATGCAATCTTGCCTCTTGCAGCCCAGTGTCATAAATATACAAGTGGTTTCCCAACCTCTTGCTCATCAACATCATCCATCCAACCCATGGTGAGTGTCTATAATCATGTCCAAAAGTGGCATTCCTCAAATGGAGAATACCATCCTCCCAAATCAGATTTTTGTCTTTGCATTTCATGGGATGTTGAAATGCAATCTCCTCAATGACCAAGTTGATCCCATAAGGATCCAAATAAGGTGTAGGCAAAAAATTCTCATCAGGATGTGAAGTTCTCATCAAGAATTATCCATCATAGAAATGGAAGATAAGATGTGTCTCATCAACCATCTGCCTATCCTCTGTTATACATGTAGAAAGGTCATTGAATGCTCCCATAGTGGTTGGGCCCCAAACTCATCACTACTGCTCAATGACAGTGCTGCTAATCTCCATGATGGTGCATATGTTGTCTTAAGATCATACTCAATGTTGAACACATAGTTATGCACGACATGGTTCAGGACAATACTCATCCCATCCTCCAAGAATCTACACTCCAACCCCAAGAATTGTGTGAAACTCAAAAATGACACACTAGGATGACTGTATATCTTCTCCTTGAACAAATCAAGGCTGCTCAGCGCAGTGCCAGTTTTCTGCTCCAAATCAGCAAGGTCATTGAATGCTCCAAATCAGCAATATATTCCCATAATCCTCCATATCATGTGTTGAAGTAACAAAAAATGGAAACATGTGCATACCTTGGTAAAGCTTGGGAACATATTGTACTGCTACAAGGGTTCCTTCCTCCGGTGTGATGGCTTCCCCAACTACTGATGATGATGGTTGCTCTTCTATGATTATATCAGTGCTGGTACAAGTCTCCTCCTCCTCATGCATCTCCATAATGGTGCATGGGACTCTAGATGTTAAGAGATCAAGACCACTTTGCAAAGGTGCAAGTGTTCTTTCTCCTGATGTGAGTGCTCTTGCAGCAAGAAGTGGTGAATGCTTATTCTCCTATGATTTCTTCTTGTCAAACTTCTTGATCAACATTTGAATAAAATCTACAAATGCAGACACTTTTGCATGACTCAAATGGCTGAACCACCAAATGTTTGCTTCACCCTCAAGGTGCAGCGTTGTAATCTCAACAGCTTCTTTCTCTATTACTGGATGTAGCAGGAAAAATGCATCCAATCTCATTCCCCAAGCCCTTGTTGTGCATGTGGATGACCCATCAAAGGTAGACAATAGAAATTGATTGCCCTATTTTATTCTATTGCTGCAAGGTCTCCTTTATTTCGAGTTGAATGAACTTTGGGAGAGTTAGATTCTCCTTGAAAGCTCTAGGTTGAGACTTATATTCTGCAAGATACTCACTTAGAATCTCATGATCTAAGTGTTTTCCATCTCTATGCCTCTTGTCTTCGAAAGAAAAGGCCATAGTGTGTTTCTTTGGAGCTCTATGCAATACCGGATCTTCTCTTTGTTGATAGGAAGTACATGGACCTTCCTCATTTTGAAACCCTAAAGTGGTTTCACTTCTTCTCTCCATCTTTCTTTTCTTGATCTCCTTGGTGAGGTCCTGCTTAGATCTGAAAAGTGATGAGACAAATCTCATTCCTTCCATATTTTTTGATCTCTTCCCCTTCTCTTCATCTTCTTATAGCATATTGGATGAAACTCACAGGCTAAGCCAAGATTATGCTCTGATACCACTGTAATATTCCCAAATGGGGAAATCAGCAATATAATGCACTAAAAACACATTTTTCAGAAATATATGTAATATTAGTTAAATGTAGCCCATGGATCCATTCATTTATACATTATAGCAGCTAAATACAAAATTATATCTAAAACAAATCATGGTAGCTTAGTTAAACAAGCCTCCCAAGCCATAATAGCCCAAAAATCATGCAAAAAGAGGGGTTGCAACCATATATAAAGATTGGAAAAAGCCTTATAGTGTTATTTTATTACTTCTGCAACTGCAGTAGATTTTACATCAGATATAGAACTGTTATGTGCATAAAAAGTTAGATCTATATCAGATCCATCCACTATACAGGCTCCTCTAATGAACCCCCTTGGGGTTTTCAGCAAAACACCAAGCACAAAGTGTAGATCTGAGATCTAAGACTGCAGATCTACTGAAAAATATAGATTTGAAAAGTGTGGCTGATCTGATATATGCAAAATAATATCCTCCTCCAATATATCTCCAAAGTGAATGGAAGATTCCCATCACTCGGAAAATCAGCTCTCCAAATGGTGTGTTGAACCACCCTACAATTGCTCCTTCAGAAATTACACAGATCTGGATCTATTATGCGTTGTAGGGATCAAAATGTAGTTGGCCTAATGCCAAGATCTGGAAATTAGGCTCAATGCCTTCAATATTGTCCTCCCAATGGAGTAGAAACCTCCTCCACTGAAATGGCCTAGATCTATATATCTAGTCTCCACTTGCTGCAGCTTACTGAAAAAACCAAACCCTCAACAGGATCTGCACTATCAAAGAAAGGTGAAGCTTGGCCTTAAGCCAGATAGTGGACAATATGGTGCAAGAATCCTCCAAGAGCTCCTCAATGGAAGAGGTGGGATTCCCGATCAGGAACACCCAATGCTAAACAATATTCAATCTCAGCTAAACAGCAAGAGAAAGTTATATGTCTAAACAGACCATATATTCAGAAAATCATAATCATAAGCTAACCCCATATGGTTTCCATCCTCTTTAATTCCTACTAAAGAGATTGATGGGCCTCCCTACCCATCTTATTCCTCTATCTAAGAACAAAATCAAAATTTAATATTCCAATTAGCTACATGCTAATCTAGGAATATTACAACTTTAAAGGCTATATCCATAGCTCTTTGCCAATGTGGCGCCTGCATTAATCAAACAAAAAGGCATTTTTTTATAAGCATATGTTCCCCATTTATTTCTGAAAGTGGTTTTCAATCTATCATTTGGATGAACTAGGATTTCGTTATATCCTGAAAATCCATCAAGAAAAGACATGAGCTCAGAACTAGCTTTTGACTGCAGTACTTATTCCATGGTTAGTAGTGGAAAATTGTATTTCTGACATGATTTATTCAAATTTCTAAAATCTATGCATATACGAATATCACCATTCTTTTTCCTAAGAGGCACTAAATTGGATACCCATTTTGAATGCGTAACAGGAAATATGATTTTGGCCTTGAGAATTTTATTCATCTCTGATTTGATTTGATTTTCAAGGTTTGGATGAATTTTCCTTATTTTCTGTTACATTGGTTTATCCTCAAAGATCATGGGTATGGTGTGTTTTATAACAGATGTATCATACATTTTGAGATCAGAATAATTCCAAGCAAAGATACTTTTATATTTCTTCAACATTTGAATGAATGATAATCTTTCATCAGAGGACAAATCTAGATCTATATTGATATTCTGAGGCTTGTCATCATTTCCAAGGTCTATTAATTCAAATTTCATAGTTGAACTTTTAATTTTGGCATTATTTACCTTTTTAAACCTATCTTTGAGATCATACAAATCTTCCAATTTGACTACAGCTTTGGGCAATGTATTTTCATCTTCAATGTTCTGTTCTAATTGTATGTCATGATCATTTTCATCTACGGTTTGGTCATCGTATGAACCTTATGATGTTAGAGAATTCACAATATCATAGTCATCATTCAAGACTCGCCAATTTGTGACATTAACAGGAATGGATGGTCTAAAAACTAATTCAATAGAAAATATATCAGGACTAAATTTTTCAGATGGTATGAGTTTTGATGCAACATTCGCTAACAGATCGGCACTAGCATTTTGTAGTCTTGGTACAGGAGAAATATTAAATGCCAAAAAATGAGATGTAAGATCTTGGACTAATGATTAATAATGTATAAGATGTCCAGAAAGGCAATGGATAGTATTTCTCACATGTCTAATGATGATTTCCAAATCTCCAAAAACCTGTAAATATTTGATATTTATGCCACTCACTTTTTGTAATCCTTGTATCTACACCTCATATTCTGCAGTATTATTTGTACATTCGAATTCTAATCTGCAAGATAACATGGTCTTTTCTCCTTCTAGGATGATTAAAGAACAACCAACTCCTGCATCATTGTTAGATTTGTACCATCAAAGTACAAAATCCAAAACAATGTTTTAACTATTGGTTTATTTACACAAGTTTTGCACTTGGAAGAATCTATTTGTGAAAAAATTTCAATATGTGAGATGATAACATTGTCCAAAAAAGGAGACTATTGTGCATTAAAATTCCCTAAAAATGATTCATATGAATAATTCCTAATAATTATTTTATTGAATGCTATGGGCTCATATCACCTTCAAATTCAGTTGTTGTATGTTTCAAGTGTTTTTCTCAGTCAACTCGAATTTGATTTGGCTTCCAATTGTAAGGAAGCCACATGTGAGACCAATCTATAGCAAAATATCCATGGAGTTTTTCAGACCAATCTCTACTTAGAATTAGACCGTAAAATTCAGGAATGTCAGCAACCAAAATATCTATTATTTGATATACTTTTGGATTTTATGAAAGTCTAATGCTAACAGAATTAATTTCCCTAAGACCTATACTTTTGTTTTGTCAAGTTGTGCTATGTGGACATCAGACTTTTTCGGAGTGATGTTCAACTTGGAACAGAATGTTGTTGGTATTATATTGGAAGAGGCTCTTGAGTCAATCAAACAATTATGAAGATTTTTATTGAAAATTTCATACGTTAAGAGAAAGGGAGGTGTATGTGATTTAGATCTGTCACCGATCAGGATTACATCAGTAGGGTCAACTTTATTTGAATAAATTGGGCGTTTTCACATGCCTTTAGCAGCCTGAGATACAACAACAGCAGGTAAATGTGATACAGGAACTGCATTCAGTTCTCTAAGTAAAATTTTATGTTGTTGTTTCAGTTTTCTAACTTCATGTAATGAAATGTTTTCCCTTGTCTTCTTCATATCTTCCACAATATTATACTCTATAGTATCAGTGACTACTAGGGTCTTTGATTTAGAGGGAATATTTTATGAAGTTGGATTTGGCTATGAAGTTTTGGGAGAGGAATTTTTAGTGCTTGGTTTTTCCTTAGCAGGAGGAGTTTGAGTTTTCTGCTTTTGATTCAAATGAGTTGTATCAGCGGGCCCTTTGCTTCTGGTGCTAACAGGTAAAGCTTCTTATTCTTCTTCACTTGAAAGAACAAAGTCCCACATTCCATTTAGTTAAACTATTTCTTCATCTCTAGTCTCTTCTTCTTTTATTTATTCTTCCTCTTTTTCTAAGTCAAACTCAGCATTAGATATGGTATTTGGTGGCTGAGAGTTAGAAGACTGATTTCTCTTAAAAGATCTAAATGGCCTTTATACAGTAGAAGATTTAGCAACTTATTTCTTCATTTCAACCATTTCATTAGACATATTTTTTAACACTTTCTGCGGGCCTTCAAGATCGAAGGGATTTTTCTGGGCTTTCTTTTTAGAATCATCTTTGAAGGATGCTTTCTTAGATTTTCTGTATTCTTGAGAGCTTTTTTTTTCAAGAGAAACTATGTGTTTTTCCACAGATAAGGCTTCCTTCATGTTTTCTGCTAATGTAGCTAACTGCGCTCTATCTAAAAAAATGGCTATATTAGAGGGAAGAGAAGATATATACCACTCAATTTGAACATCAGTTCCAGGAACTGATGCAGTAGGGATTTTATTGAGTAATTTATTGAATCTAGAATTGAAGTCTTCGATCTTTTCTCCCATTTTAGCCTTAAGATTGGATAATTCATTAATGAGAGATGCAATGGTTCTATCATCTCCAAACTTAGCTAAGAATTGTTCTTCAAACATATCCCAACAATTTATAGAGCGAGGGGGTAATGAAAAGTACCAGGATCCTGAAGATCCTATAAGAGTATATGGGAATAATCTAACCACACAATATTCTTCAGTGACTTCATTTAAAATTGATGGCTAACATATAGTTGTGGACATGTTCTTATACTGGTATACCATCATCAGGATTAAATATGGGCAACCATATTTTAGGATGTTTAGGAAGAGGGTGAAGAGGATTGGGCATTGCTACAACGCCTCGATTATTCCATGGTTATATTCGTGGTGGTGGATGTTGTCCTGCCATGATTGTAGGATTATATATGGATGAAGATATGAGCGGGTTGTGAATTGAAGAAGAGGCAGGTTGACTGTCTGAACTAGAAGAACTAGCACCAATAGTTAGAATGAGAGTTGTTGAAAATTGTGGAGGGAATGATTGGATTTGCGATGGAGAATTAGATAAAATCTCACTAATAGATGTTTGTGATTTATATTTCTTGGTGTTCTTTCGAAAATAAGTAATGGGAAATTCCGAAGGATGAATTCCAATTTTGTCACTTCGAGAACCATTCAAGGTTCTTCTAGGTTGTAAAACAGATGAAACACTTTCTTCATATGGTTGATAAATTACAGATTTTTCAACTGAAATAGAGATTTGTTATAACTTCTCTATTAAAGTATAAACTTCTCGTGATTCAGATTTATAATCTGAAGAAAGTAATCCCTAGGATATACTAGAAGCTTTTGGAGAATATTTTTCAACTTATGATCTTAAAATAGTAGTTCTTGATGGAGATCTAGAAGTTGGAGGGAATCTAGAGGGAGAATGACTATTAGGATGGCTTCTTGATTTTTTATTTTTTTTCCTTGCCATTCACAATTGGCCCTCCTTCTAGCGCCAAAATTTTGAGGCCCCGAAATTCCATTGCAACAACATGGGCATAACCACCCAGTATGGACCTTAAAAGCAGCTCCTTTTCCATTTGGTATAGTGGCTCCAAATGGGGATAATGGGACCAGTTTCCCAAAAAAGAAATTGATATGCTGATGATGGGTTTGATATAAGGTGAAATGGAAAATGATTTTAAACTAATGGAAAAAAATCTATCTAAGTAACAAACACATGCATCTATTTAATCTAATTATTTTACTTAATCTATACTCGGGAATAATTTAACTTATGCGATCTACAAAGATATATTAAAGCAAAAGGTAATATAAAGAAATTTATTACTAAATCATAAATAGAACTCAATCATAAAGATAATAGTACGATATATGAGAGGTTATACTCATGTAATTAGCAATGTTTACCTTCTCTTCTTTTCAATCAAATATACTCTAAGAGTACAGAAATGCAATTTCAGTAGAGTACGCTTCAATATTCAAGAAAATAAATATCTTGTTCGATGTATTTCATCAAAAGAATCACAAAAGTATAGTAATGGAAGCTTTTGCAAAGTGTTTTTGATAAAATCTTGGACCCCTCTCTAAATGCATGAGAGAGGTTTAAATAATATTACTTTTGTATCAAAAATAAAATATTACATAAAAAGCTGAGGAGGTTTCAAACCACCTTCCTCAGGATACTGAAAATAAAAGATCGAAATTAAAGAAATATAATGATGTGCTTGATCAAGTTGAACATCCTTTTTCCATTGAGCTTTTCATTTCGCAGATATCCAACATTGGCTTCACTTGCGATGGCTGTCCGACTTTGGATCTTAGTTGTCCTGTGAATACAACATCGGAGAGAGGTGGCACCATATTTTGAGTGGAATTGGTTAGACAGCGTAAAGCCATCGGCTGACTGTGTGGTTTTACTAAAAACTACCAATAAGATTCATGATCAAGCTTAGATAGCTTCTTAACTACTTCAATTTGATTCTTAGAGGTTTCCTTCCAGTGTCCCTCTAAGTGTTTGATATCTGGGAAAAATCCAGACTTGCATTCTTTAATCAAATTAATATTATAACGATTTTCATTCACAACTTCAGTTACGTTAGTTTTTATATCATCTACTCTAGTTGTTGCCCTTTCTGCTTGCTTCAATTGCATATCCCAATATGTAAACAGAATATCTCTGTGGGATTCTTCAATCTTCTGCAAATCAGGTTTTCTTCCTTCCTCAGATTCTTGCCAGGAGATAAACTCTAAGATATTCTTATCAAAACTTCATATTCCAATCTTTGATTAACCATTTGTTGGACTAATGTATAACTTGTTTAACAATATGGTTTAATCATTGAGATTATTTGACAAAATATTTCTTGTTGTTTTGAAAATTGAGTATTTAACTCAAGTGTTTCTTTAATAAATTATTTTTTCTGATGTTGATTTCTGATTTTATCTACTTCATTTGTATTAGTTGAATCTGTGTATCTTTTTCTATAATGCTTGCCTAGTGCTCTAACTTCATTGCTCAAAGTCCTTCTGAAATTGTATCATCTGCAACTATATTTGCTTATTGGCATTCTACCTTTCCTGTTCAATTTGTTGCTCCAACAGTTGAATTCATGCATCTTTATCTTTAAGAAGAAGACTAACTTTCGTTGCCTTATCAATTGTAGCTGGTGCATAAGCACCTGCGAATTGTGACAGTCTTGTCAAATTTTTTGATGGATCAATGGGCTTGTCTTTCTAGACAACCTCCATTGATTCATTCTCTGAAGTTGTTGCTGATGAATCAAGCTTTCTTTTATTTCTCTCTCTTCTTACCACTTCTTTGTGTGGTGGACTATAAAAAATATCTAAAGGGGGTATTTCTTCAATTCTCAAAACAATTTGTGACGTTGGGTAGGCCAGGATGATTTCAACATTTTATTTTATATTTACAACTCGTAAGGTTTGCTTAGGAGTCTGAAAATCAGAAGTTCCTTCCATTCCTGAGTCTTTTGGTGGTAGCTCCAGAGCTTTTCTTTGAATTGCTCCCATTATTTAGCCACGTCATTTATTATGATTGTCTATGTCTGATCCTGTGTAGTATTAAACGGTTCAATTGTTCTTCAGCCAAGGTTTCTTTGGTTGTTTCTCCATTATTTTTCTGTGTAGTCTCTTCAAAACTCTCCTTAGGGTATTCTTCTTGATTTTGAGATTGATGCTTGTTGAGCCATAAATTTGTCTTCTCTTTTGCCAAACTCCACTTCATTTCATCATTCCTTTATCATTTTATAGACCTAAATATCAATAAGAATGATTAGAATCACTTAAGGAATACATGCAATGACTAACTTATTGTACTTTTGTGATTTTGTTGTCTTAATGATTTATGAGCAGTTTTAGCTACAGAATGCAGTCATTCTGTAGCCAGTCAAATGTTCCGTAGCCATTTTGGTGTTTGAACATGTTACAGGTGTCATCTGGAGAAAAGGCATATATGGTTAGATTCCAAAGCTTTCCTACATCATTCCTTTTCATCCATGAAGGCTGAGTCAATAACTGGAGATGCTTATGCACGTGGTCAAAACAAAAGTCCAAGAAGTTGATTTCTATAAGGATAAGGACTCGTGATTCGCTGAACTTGATTTTATTTCAGCAAATCACGAGTCCTAAAAAGGAGTTTTAGTTTGATTTTGACTTTAAAAATACACCTGTACCTACTTTCATTCAATATCAGTTATGTAATTGCCTATAAATTTAGCTCGGTGAGACCGAGAGAGATAGTTGATACTTATTTCACCAATATTGTGATACTATGTTTTCAATTATTTTTTATAATAAAAAGGAGCATAACTCTGATGCTGTACTGAAGAAAACCTTGAGGAGTTGAAGATTGTTGTGCCAAATTGATAGCATAGGGCCCCTGATATCTAAGGAGGCTTCTACATGCTTTCTAGATAAGTAGCTTTCAATTATGTTTTGTTATATTTCTTACTTAGCCAGTTTTCTGAGTTCATATCTTTTAGTATCATGTCTTACATTGTTTGTTTAAATAAAAATATCCTCATGATGTTATAGTTAGTCTTTTCTTAAGCTTTTCCATCATATCTCTATTCAATGAATGGGTTTAATTATAACATCTTGAGTTGCTAGCACTTTAGTTTTTTTTCATTTAGATTAAGAAGACCCTCATTATCCTACAGCCATTCTTTTTCTTAAGCTTTTCCAACATATCACTATTATATGAATAATATTTGGTTGTACTATGTTGATTTATTAGCATTTCCTATTATGTAATCAGATAGAAGATCGTCATATTATTACAAACAATCTTTTTCTCAAAACTGTTCCAATAAATCTCTAAATCACAGAAAAGACTTAGTTGTAATGTTGTGGGTTACTGCTTGCTTGTTGTTTAGAATATCCTTATCACATTATGTATAATCTCCTTCAATAAACTCTTCCAATAAATCTCTAGTTGATGAACGAGATCTGGTTGTAATGTCATAAGTTGTTTCAAAATATTCCATAGGAGATCCTTAGTATATTATAGCAATCTTCTTCTCAAGCTATTCCAAAATACCTCTAACATATGAATAATATTTCACTATAATATTCTAAGTTGTTGTTTGTCTTAGGAAGATCCTCATCACATTGGAGTTTGATCTCTCTCACAAATTTTTCCAACAAATCTCTAACTAAATGGCTCAGGTTGAATTATAGTGTTTTGAGTTACCTTTTATGTTCATTTGCAAGCTATAACATCCATGGATTAGGATACTCTGTTTTTCACCATTTTCCTAATTAGGGACATAATTTACAACTAAACTCTATTTTGAGTCTAAGGTTTCCTTTTCTTTTCTTTTTGGCATAGATTTGATTTCATCTTCTAAAAATAGAGTAGCATACTAAAACTCAAACATAACAAAACTCAAAAACATCAACAAAATACTAAAAACAGTGAAATAATAATAAGTATATTTAGGCACATATAGTGCAAGTACACCCTTTAAAGCCATTTTAGCTCCCGTCTATAATTTATGCTATTGGATCCGCATTTATGCAGAACGCAAATGTATCAAACACATAACCATAAATACGTAGATTCAACAAAAATAATACTTCATTTCATTAATATCAAAGAACTGAAATATTCTTACAGACATAGTGGAAATAAACTAGCTCGGGCGATGGTAGCTTGTCTCCGAGAAGAGATGTGGTGGCTACGCACCTCTAAAATTTGTTCGCTTTACAATGAGGCGCGAGGGCCTATTTATTATTGAGAAACAATGGAGAACCCTAAAACATCCCAAAAACCTAACCCTAGGAGATGAAGCGCCAAACTATGGCCCCGTTTTGGGGTAAATCGTGTTTCAACTTCCCAGGGACGTAACTTTGGCAGCATACTATCTCCGTTTCGACGCATATGATACATCATTAGAAAGCTCTATCCGAGGACTACAATGTTTACCTAATTTTACCGTAAATTACTGCCTCAAAACGTCCTAAGTTCAGACCCGAAAAACTGCTAAAATAAGAAGTTATGCCAAAACTAAAACCGAAAGAGACAATGGTGGGGGCCCAAGTGGAATAGAAGTGTGGCCACCAATAGATCAACCTCGGATCAGCCTAGGAGCAGCGGACACCGACCACCAAAAATTTTGGCGCCGTTGCTGGGGAGGTGTAACTAGGTAGCCTTATTTCCTATTTCCCAAAAGCAATGATATGCGTAGAGAAAGAGATTCTAGGGGTAGATTTGTAAGAGGAAGAAGCTTAATTCCCACAACTCCACTCACTCCACCAAGACCAAGAAGCATCACACCTCCAACTCAAACTCACATTCCATACTATACTGGTTATAGGCTTCCAGAAGTCTCAAGATCAGATATCCCATCGGGAAGATCCCCCACTTCATCCACTGAAGAAATTCTAGAGGAAGAAGATCCAAGGACTCCTACAGAAGGGATAAATTTTTTCACTTCCACAGGGGAATATATTCCAGCAGAAGAATTACAAATCCCTAAAGAAGAGGAAGAAGAGGACTATTTCTTCAATATACCCTTAATATAAGAACCAGTAGAAAAACTAGCTCTTCCAATTGAACCCTATATCAGTTCAGAGGAGTCTGTCATGGCAGAAGAAGGGGAAGGAGAAGTATTTAATGGAGAACATACACTATTTGGAGGAGGTAGAGGAAGAGGTAGAGGTACAGAAGAAGGTAGAGAAAGAGGAAATGTAGGAGGAGGAAGAGGTAGAAGGGGAACTGGAAGTCCTTTTGGATTCCCTATAATAGATGAAGAGACTAATGCAACTATGAAAAATATCTCACCTTCTATTCTTCCAAACTTTCATGGACTAAAAAGTGAAGATCCTGAGACCTTCTTATTTGAATTTGAAGTCCTATGTAGAACCTATGATTATCTACAAGATGCTCAGAAACTTAAACTGTTCCCTTCAACATTGAAAGGAGCAGCATTAAAATGGTTTATGAGTTTAATCACTAGGTCTATTAGAACATGGGATGAAATGAGAAAAGAATTTCTAGATAGATACTTGTATTACTATATACCAGTCAATCATAAGGAAGAAGTGTTCAAGATGATGAAAAAAGAGGATGAAAATCTGGAAGATTTGTTGGAAAGATTCAATTATAACATCAAGAGGGAAAAAATGGAAAACCTAGATCAAGATACTTTGAAAGCTCTCTTGTTGAAAACAATTAGGGATGAATGGATATATATCCTCAATATGATGGGAAAAGGGGACATATCTCAACTTTCATTACCTGAAATAGTTGAATTATGTATCAATCTTTCAAGAGTAAAATCTAAGATTCTAAAAGGACCAAGAGACTCTGCTCTTGCAAGAGCAAGTAAGTCTGCATTTGGAACAGTAAGTATGGCAGAAATAGGTAATATGCTTGATGAATTAAAATATGAAATTCTAGGGAGTCTTAGTGAACAAATAGACACCCTTAAGTTACAAAATAAGCAAAAAGCTGAAATGGATGCCTTAGCAATATTTTGTCCCAAATGTAGGAAGAAGCATGCCTTGAGAGAGTGTCCTTTAGATGCAAAAGTAATAGAGACTTGTGCAATATTTTCAGAAAAACATGATACCAAGATTTGTCCTTCACTCCCTGGTCTTAAGGCTGTCTTTCAAGAGGAAACACCCACAAATTCCACAGAATCTCTTAACTTTGTCTCTAGAAGACCTTGGCAGGGACCTCAGACACAAGGGTTTAATAATCAAATGTATAATCAACCCCCACCAAATTGGAACTCTTGGCAACAACCTTGGCCCCAATTTCAAAATCAATCTCAACCTTGGGCACAAGGAACACAAAATCCTTATGGAAGGTTCTCCCAGTATTATCAATATCCACCTTCTTATCCCTCATATCCAACATATTCAAACTTTCCCCCTCAACAAAATCCTCAACAGAATCCACAACATCAAAACCAAAATCAAAATCCACCACTTCCATTACCATTTCCTCAAAAATAAAATCAATTTCCTGCCCAGCCAATACCAAACCCCAACAATAAAAACCCTCAGAATACATATATGATAGAAGGTCAACAATTCCCAACCTATTTGATTACTCCTTTAGACCTTAATGATGTTCAACTTAGGTCTAGAAGAATACTTGAAAAGAAGAAACATTCTGTAATTATACAAGAGAAAAACAATTCTGAGGAAGATTCTCTACTGGTAAATAAAAGTCTTGAGGAAAGCACATATTTTCAAGACCAAAATATTGAAAAATAAAAAATAAAAAAACCAATAATTTCAACTCCTATATTAGAGCAACCATCAACATCTACTTCTACACCTCCTTTTCCAGAAAGATTACAAATTGATAGGGGTGTAGAGAAACATATTATGATGCCTAACTATGATTTCCTAAATGAGTTAAGAAATGTTTGTATTAAGATTCCATTATTACAAGCTATCAAGGAAATCCCAATCTTAGTAAAAACAATAAAGGAGTTGAGTATGAAAAAAACAGGAAAAAGAAAAAAAGAGATTGAAAAAATACAACTGGTAGGAAAAATAGCAGATATAATGATGGGTAAGATTGCCATTCCAAAGTATATAGACCCAGGAAATCTAGTTGTTAAAATACACATCAATGGAATTGAAATCCAAAACTTACTTATTGATTTAGGAGCAGCAATCAATATCATGAGTAGGCAAATCATGGAAAAACTGAAACTTCCTAATCTTATTTTTACACCCACACTGCTACAATTAGCAGATAGATCTGTGATCAAAACAGATGGGGTAATAGAAGACATTCCAGTGTCCTTAGATTCTTGGGAGTATCCTGTGGATTTCATGATCCTAACTCCTAAAAATTATCTAGGAGGATATTTTATTATATTAGGAAGACCTTGGTTAGCTACAGCTGATGCTTTCATTAGCTGTAGATCTAGTGATATGTACATCTCTAATGGAATTTCAACTAATAAATTCACCTTGTATCCTCCAGAAAGAACAATCACAGAATCAGATGATACTCAGTGGATTGATGATGAAGAAGATATACAACCTCTCTTCACTATTTCAGAAATTAGTGAAGATAGTCAGATTTTGAATACTTTGGAAAATTATGAATCTTCTTCAAAATTTAAACATGAACAATTTCAAGAAGAATCTAACATTGAGTTCTTATCATCAAGACAGATGTCTCTTTATTCCATGGAATAATTTGGCAGCTCTATAATTGAAATATTTCCAGGAAAGACCTTAAACATAAACAAAAACCTAGAAAAATTTCAACAAGAAAAGCTAGTCAAAATATTACAGAGACACTCTCTTTCATATGCTTGGGAGTACACTAACATGAAAGGGATCAATCCTAAGACTTGCACTCATCATATCTATATAGATGAAAATTTTAAACCAATTAGACAACCTCAGAGAAGGATGAATCCAAACCCTAGGGAGATTGTTAAAAAAGAGTTGCAGAAATTGTTAAATTTCAACTTTATTTATCCCATTTCAGATAGTCAGTGGGTCTCTCCTTTGGTGATTGTACCCAAGAAGAATGGAAAATGGAGGGTATGCATTGACTATCGAAAATTAAACAAAGCTACTCTTAAATACCATTTTCCATTACCTTTCATAGATCAGGTGTTAGACACATTAGCAGGCAAAAAGTACTTTTCATTTTTGGATGGGTTTAGTGGTTATAATAAAATTCAAGTAGCACTTGAGGATAAAGACAAAACCACATTTACCTATCCCTGGGGTACCTATCCCTACCGAGTATTTTCATTTGGATTATGCAATGCACCTGCAACATTCCAAAGGGCAGTATTAGGAATTTTTTCAGATCTAATAAATGACTGTGTAGAGGTATACATGGATGACTTCACAGAGTATGGAAACACATTTGAAGAAGCCTTAGCAAACTTGGAAAAAGTTCTAAAGAGATGTAAAGAAGCAAATCTTTCATTAAGTCATGAAAAGTGTTTTATGATGTTTACTGAAGGGATTGTTCTAGGACATCACATTTCAGGAGATGGGATCAGAGTTGATGAGTCAAAAGTTGAAGTCATCTCCAGACTACTAGTTCCAAGTTGTCAAAAAGATGTTAGGAGTTTTCTAGGATTTACAGGGTATTATAGAAGATTTATAGAAAACTTCACCAAGATAGCATCTCCACTTTTCAAATTACTTACCAAGGACAGTGAATTCAATTGGAATCCTGACTGCCAGTTAGCCTTTGAAGCCCTGAAAAAAAAAATCTTTGAAGCACCTATTTTAGGGGGCCCTAACTGGAAATTACCTTTTCATATTTCAACAGATGCCTTAGATACAGCTTTAGGAGCTGTATTGGGACAAAAAGACCTGATTCCTTATGCCATCTACTATACAAGTAAAAATTTGACTCCTTCAGAGTTAAAGTATACTGTAACTGAAAAAGAGTTCTTAGTTGTTGTCCATGCCATAAGTAAATTCAGACACTATATAACAGGCTATGAAACTTTTGTCCAAATAGATCACTCTGCAATTAGATATTTAATGAACAAATCAATTACTAATGGTAGAGTCACAAGATGATTATTGCTTTTACAAGAGTTTAACATCACTATTCTAGATAGGCCTGGAAAACAAAATACAGTAGTTGATTTCCTATCTAAACTCTAAAACATTAAAGACAATACTCCAGTTGAAGATAAATTCCCTGATGAATATCTCTTTGCAATTACCACTCAAACTCCTTGGTTTGCTGATATTGCTAACTATCTAGTTTCAGGAAATTTCCTTTATTTATGAATACAAGAGATAAAATAAATTTCATTTATGACATTGCAAAATATTCATGGATTGCTAATGAGTTATACAAAACAGGTCCATATTTATTATCAGAAGATGTGTTCGAGAAGATGAGATGCCTGAGATTCTAAAGGCATGTCATGATGAACCTTGTGGTGGACACTTTGCTGATAAGAGGACAGCTTATAAGGTCCTTCATTTAGGATATTATTGGCCATCCCTCTTTAAGGATGCTAAAGAGTATGTCAAAAGGTGTGACAGTTGCCAAAGGGTAGGGAAACCTTCTCCTTCAGGTGAGATGCCATTGCAACCTCAGGTACACATTGAACCCTTTGAGAAATGGGCTTTGGATTTTGTAGGACCTATTAATCCTCCATAAAGACAAAAGAAATATATATTATTTTGCACTGATTATGTTACCAAATGGGTAGAGGCCAAACCATTACTTTCTGCTACTGAAGCATATGTAGTTAATTTTCTTTTTGAGGATATTTTTACTCATTTTGGTGTCCCAAGAGAAATTTTTACAGATCAAGGAGCTTAATTCACATCGAATTTGGTAGAGAAAATGGTAGAAAAATACAAAATCAGACACAGAAAATCTACTCCCTACCATCCACAAGCAAATGGCCAAGTGGAATCTACCAATAAAGTCATTGAAGGGATCCTAACAAAAACTGTTCATTTACATAGAAGAGATTGGGAAAAAATGCTTCCTGAAGCCTTGTGGGCCTATAGAACTACATGGAGAAACACAACATGTCACACTCCTTATGAACTTGTTTATGGAAAACAAGTCTTGTTTCCCATAAAGTTTCAGATTCAAACTTTCAAAATGGAAGTCCAACTAGGACTTGATCTAACAGAAGCACAAAAGCACAGACTGGACCAAATTAATGAATTGGATGAGATCAGACAAGATGCAGTCCAAAGAACAAGCATAGTCCAACAACAAAGGACTAGATGGCATGATAAGTACATCAAGGAAAAGAAATTTAAATAAGGTGATTGGGCCTTCTTATTTGATTCAAAGTTCAAGGATTTTCAAGGTAAATTTCAAACTCATTAGCTTGGGCCATATGAGATTGTGAAAATGTTTGAAAATGGAGCAATAAAAATCAGGACAATAGATGAAGGAAAGGTAGCTTTTCTTGTAAATGGACATAGACTGAAATTGTATCATAAGCCACTTTCAAGAGAAGAATTTGTCAAGAAATTTCAATATAACATTGATATGAAGTTAGTGAAGAAGAATCCTTCTTCTTCACTTACTTAATTGTATTCTTTTTCAAACATTGTGAATAAAAAAATATAAAAATAAAAATAATAAAATAAAAGTAAAAATAAAAATAAAATAAAAGGTATAAGCATGAAAACCAATCATTGATTGGCATGTTTATATAGAAAATCTAAGGTGAAAATCATAATTTTTCTGACACTTTAGATTTTCAAAAAATTGTTCTTTTTCTGCAATTAAGTATCATAAAATCATAAGTTGCAGATTCACTTTTCATACTTCATGATCCATCTCATTCATTCCATTCATATCTCACTTTATCCATATTTCATTCCACTACATATTCATGATCCATCTCATTCCATTCCATACTTCACTCCATCCACATTTTCACTTCATTCCATTCCATATTTCAGAGCTTTTACAGGTATATTCTGCAGCTACCTGTTATGCATCCAATTGATTCTGCAAACCTACTTCAGCAAACAGAGGATGAGTCAAAGAATATTATGGAGCCTAAAAGATCAATATTTTTCAGATGAAAGACAAAGCACATCAAAGCAGCAAAAATTTAAAAAGGGCTAAGGTAAAACTGTGTGAAATTATTTTTGATAGCAAATCATGAAAGGTATAATATGGTTAATTCATATGTTTTCCTAAAGTTATTTTATTATTCGAATTGATCAATGCCTAGCTATCATAAAAACTCCTTGACCAAATCCCTTTCATTTTGCTCCATAATAAATTATCATTAATTGAAAATTAACGTTCAGAACCTAGAAGTGACCTATTAGGTCACGTCATCAGACCATAGCATTCATTGATGATTTTTGAAAATCTTCATAATATTTCTTCGCGATCATTCATCCCATATCAAACTCTTAAACCCGATTATCCTCATGATTTACCACTACCCTATTTTTTTCACATCCACTCACTGTTATTATTCTCATCCGCAGAGAAGTCATTTTTTAGGGTAAGACAACCTTCCACAGTTACTTTTGCTTTGGACAGAAGAACAGAAACATAGCAGTGAATTGAAGCCAAAGAAAGGAAGCAATCTTTATCAAGAAGAAATGGGGCTTATTGTAAGGTCAGAGCCAATTGCAACTAAATATTTAGAAGGATACCCTCAGATTAAGGGGCTATTACAGCAGGTTGGATGGTTGAGTTTTATAGAGAAGTTCAATGGATTCCACAAAGAAATCAAATAGTCATTTGCCAGGTCGTTCGATGGATCAGAGGTAGAAATTGGGGATATCAAGTTCACCATCACAGATTCATTCATAGCAGAAGCAACAGAGTTGCCAAGATAGGGAGAACGTTGGTTTAAAAAAAAAAAAATTCATAATGAATCCTGGAGACAAATATTAAAAAACCCAGATATGGACATTTCAGTGTTTAAGAAAGGTATTCCTAGTTCATCTTTGAAAAATAAATGGAGGAATATGCTACTGATTTTACAAAAGTTCATAACCTATGAAGGTATATTTGGCACTTTGTATGTCTATCATATTAGACTCATGATGAATTTTCTAGATGATGAAATAAATCTACCCTTCTTCCTGCTTAATAATTTGAAAAGGATGGCCTCAAATGTCCAGAAAAGACTTTAATTCTTAGAAACTACTTTACACCATCATGGCTTAATTAAAATATTAATTGAGTTTCATTTGAAGAAGATAGGAGATAGTTGGGATGAATTCCTCCTAAGAAACCATTTTGAAGAACCAAAATAAACATTGTCTAAAGAAAAACCTGTGAGAAGAAGTAGGAGAGGAAAAGTTGTTAAATATGTTGAAATCAAGCCTAATATATCAACACAGGAAGACAGTGATGAAATAATCTCTGAAAATTTGGTAAAAATCAGGAAACAACTCAGGAATAAAAGGAAGGAGAAATTAAAAAATGAATGTGCTGAACGAGGGGATGTAAAACATGAAAATCCACCTAAGTTGGGAAGAAGCTCCAGGCTTAAAGGCACGATGAAAAAGAAATGCATTAAAGAAACTGGAATCATAAACATTGAAGAAGAAGAAACTCCAATCCAGATACCAGTTGACAGATCTCCTGTATACCAGTATGAAGAAAACTCTAATAGAAGAACCCTAGAGGTAGATCTAGCCCAACAACATATTTATGACTATGTGGAATCATTAGAAAAAAGAGCCTCAGAGAATAGAGAAAGATCCCCCAGTCCACAAGAACCTCCAATTGAAATTTTGAAAAGAGACAATTATGAATTGGAGATACTGAATAACCATATCAAGAATGAAAATGAAATCCTAAGAGAGCAAGTCAAATTAAAAAGCAGCATGAACAGCACTCTCTCTCAGAAAATGGAAGCACTATATAAAGCAAACAAAAAGTTTAAGAAAAGAAACAAGAAATTGAACAAGGCACTCATTAATCTGAAGTTCAAAACACTCATGAAGAAACCCGGGATGGCATTGACTACCAGAAGAAGCAGAAAAAGGAGGTTATATGTTCTTGCAGAAGTATCAGTGCAAATGGAATAAATTTTTGATGAAATTGCATGAAGACATGCAAAAGTTTTGTAGTGGGGGTATGTTGAGCCCTAAATTTGTCTTCTCTTTTTCCAAACTCCACTTCATTTCATCATTCCTTTATCATTTTATAGACCTAAATATCAATAAGAATGATTAAGATCACTTAAGGAATACATGCAATGACTAAATTATTGTACTTTTTTTATTTTGTTGTCTTAATGATTTATGAGCAGTTTTAGCTACAGAATGCAGTCATTCTGTATCCAGTCAAACGTTCCGTAGCCATTTTGGTGTTTGAACATGTTACAGGTGTCATCTGGAGAAAATGCGTATATGGTTAGATTCCAAATCTTTACTACATCATTCCTTGTCATCCACGGAGACTGAGTCAACAACTGGAGATGCTTATGCACGTGGTTAAAACAAAAGTCCAAGAAGTTGATTTCTATAAGGATAAGGAATATTGATTTGCTTTCAGCAAATCACGAGTCCTAAAAAGGAGTTTTTGTTTTATTTTGACTTTAAAAATACACCTGTACCTACTTTCATTCAATATCAATTATGTAATTGCCTATAAATTTAGCTCGGTGAGACCGAGAGAGACAGTTGATACTTATTTCACCAATATTGTGATACTCTGTTTTCAAGTATTTTTTATAGTAGAAAGGAGCATAAATCTGATGTTGTACTGAAGACAACCTTGAGGAGTTAAAGATTTTTGTGCCAAATTGATAGCAGAGGGCCCCTGCTATCTAAGGAGGCTTCTACATGCTTTCTAGATAAGTAGCTTTCAATTCTGTTTTGTTATATTTCTTAATTAGACAGTTTTCTGAGTTCATATCTTTTAGTATCATGTCTTACATTTTTTTTTTAAATAAGAAGATCCTCATGATGTTATAGTTAGTCTTTTCTCAATCTTTTCCAACATATCTCTATTCAATGAATGGGTTTAATTATAACATCCTGAGTTACTAGCACTTTAGTTTTTTGTCATTTAGATTAAGAAGACCCTCATTATCCTACAGCCATTATTTTTCTTAAGCTTTTCCAACATATCACTATTATATGAATAATATTTGGTTGTACTATGTTGAGTTATTAGCATTTCCTATTCTGTAATCAGATAGAAGATCCTCATATTATTACAAACAGTCTTTTTCTTAAAATTGTTCTAATAAATATCTAAATCACATAAAAGACTTAGTTTTAATGTTGTGGGTTACTGCTTGCTTGTTATTTAGAAGATCCTTATCACATTATGTCTAATCTCTTTCAATAAACTCTTCCAATAAATCTCTAGCTGATGAACGAGATTTGGTTGTAATGTCATAAGTTGTTTCAAAATATTCCATAAGAGATCCTTAGTATATTGTAGCAATCTTCTTCTCAAGCTATTCCAAAATACCTCTATCATATGAATAAGATTTCACTATAATATTCTAAGTTGTTGTTTTTCTTAGGAAGATCCTCATCACATTGGAGTTTGATCTCTCTCACAAATTATTCCAACAAATCTCTAACTAAATGGGTTAGGTTGAATTATAGTGTTTTTAGTTACCTTTTATGTTCATTTGCAAGCTATAACATCCATGGATTAGGATATTCTGTTTTTCACCATTTTCCTAATTAGGGACAGAATTTACAGCTAAACTCTGTTTTAAGTCTAAGATTTCATTTTCTTTTATTTTTGACATAGATTTGATTTCATCTTCTGAGCATAGAGTAGCATACTAAAACTAAAACATAACAAAACTCAAAAACACCAATAAAATACTGAAAACATAGAAATAAGAATAAGGATATTTAGGCACATATAGTGCAAGTACACCTCATCAGTTTACTAGCCCTGGTCGATAATTTATGCTATAAATTCAGGACACTGAATTGACCAAACAATGCTCATAAAGTTTTGAACCCTGACTAGATTTCTCTAGTGATTCTTGATCAGAATTGTGATTAGAATTTTCTTCTAAACTGATACTGGGAGTAGGTTCTCTTGTTTCCTCAATCCTAAATAGGTATAACGGAACCCTTGTCAATATTTTGTTTCTGTAAATATGAAAATGATTGAGGTCGGTTGGATTCAATTTGATTGAAACAAAATGCAAGACTTGTGAGAAAGTCTCGGCCTTTTCAAATAGGTCATCAAATTCATCTTTCTCATGCATGGAATTGTCTAATTTTAACCAAAGCAGTAAAGTCTTAAGCGACTTTGTTGGGATCATATTATCTCTCTAGCATCGTAGCCAGATTCAAGCATGTAATATTCTGCACCTCTTTAACTGCGTGTCCAAAATCAAACAAGGCAAAATAACCACATTGAACCAAAAAAGTTGGCCAGATAGATTTCTTCGCTTCTTTTAGGGTTTTGATAAGACCTTCCTCTACTTTCTGGTATGCAATTTCTCTAGCCAATAACTTATCTGGACCATAATAAGGAAGAACATGGAGAGCAGCAATACTCCCAAAAAATCTAATATAAGTAAAATTTTCTTCACCAAACCATCTTACCACTGACAAAATATCTATCTTTGCTTCTTCTAAAAGCCTGGGGGATTTTGTATCAAAAATAGTCATATGGATGGGCAGCATGATACTCTGAAAAATTTTATAAAAATGGGGACGAAATTGAGATTCCCATAAAATATTATGATACACATGGATAGGAGTAGGGTCTCTGAGAGTCCAATTCCAACCCATATTATGAAATTTTGTACGAAAACAGATGGCATCCATTACATAAGCACTCATAAAAAATGGAGGGGTGACTCGAGTAGAAACAACTCTAAACTATCTATATTGTCTGATAGCCATTGCTAAATTATCGGATAGAATGTTACCCCAATTCATAATCGTGGAGTTAAAATCTACATCAATTAATGGAATCCATTCCATAGAAAACTTGGTACTATCAGCTTACCCAAAAATCCTACACATCATAGCAGCTACATAACTATGTGGAATGACAGAGGTGCAATTGGGTACATACCAATTTTCTCCCGTTTGAATTTTCTTGAGCCAGACCTCCAAGTCTGCATGACATCTATTGAGTCTTCATTCTCTTTTGCAAATTGTTCAAGGAATCTCTATCATAGACCTTTTGAGGTTCTGGCAGATGATACATTCTACGCAAATTGTCTGCAAAAAATGACCCCATGACCTCTTGTCTTGAATTCTTGAAAGTCATGTCTGAGATATCCACATTTTTGATAATCCACTTCACCATATCTGTATATGGCAGGATTTTAGGTCTTGCAGCTATTATGTGTAAGAAAGAACATGCTGCTTCAAAATAGGAAGCTTTAGACAAGACTTTAGCATCAGTTGTTGCTCTGACTATTAGCAGTTTTGGATTTTCATCCTCTAACATATTATACATGGCTTCCCATGAAGTAGCTCAACCATCTTTGTTACATGTAGTATCACTAAAGAGGGGCAACATGTCTATATCTTCGGAGGTAGAAGGCTTTGCTGTCATTTTTCCTTTCTTCATCATCTATGAGCATTATTCCCTGAGATTGAAAAATAGTGAAATCAAAATGAATGTAAATCAGATATAATATTAGAGCTTTAATTAAAACAGTAAATTCGATTAAGGATGGGACTTTTATTGCAAGCATGAGTAATCAGATACAAATATCCTCAAGCCTTTAAGAGAGTAAATGCAATTAATTTCTAATAATTATGTATTATACCCTTCCTGTGATTCATTTTGGGTCTTGTCAAAACATCGCATCACAAACCTGAATGATATTTCGAAATGTTAAGATTTTAAGAGAAATTTCTATTTTTCGATTACGATAAATCGCAAGATTACAACTCGTAATGGTAATATCTTGCAACATCGCAATATCATGTTATCGCAAGATCGCAAGATTCGCCATATCGTATTATCGCAAGATTTTCCATGTCACAGGATCGCAAGATTTTCCATGTCATATAATCACAATATTTTCCATGTCACAGGATCACAAGATCGCAAGATTAGAGCTATGGTATTTCGAAAAAAAATTATGTCTTCGCGATTTGCGATGCACGATGTATTCTTTGAGAGGATTTTTCTTTATACGAAGTATACTTTAAGATTTTCATGATTTTTAGAAATATTTCAAGGCTTTTATAAAAAGCACAACATATCACTTAATCTTTAAAAAAGGTTTTATTGATCGCTTTATCGCAAATTCCAACTAATTATTATTCGTATTACCTTTGGCTTCTGCGATTTGTGATATTGCGAAAAGTGCTTAGTCTAAAGTGAATAGCTTATTCTTAATAAATTTAAAAGGGTCCCCATTTATTATTACAATATTGATTATTATAAAAATAAAATAGGGTGGTTGTTGAATAGTACAACAAGTCCTAATTGATAAAAAGGCTTCTCAAAATTCAGTTGGTACCTTTTGTCAGTTCAGTTTTGGAGCTCTCTCATTATTCTCTCTCTCTCACTCACTCACTCTTTGACACTTAGAGTTTTCTTGGAGCATTTTGGAATTGGATCAAGAAAGGAAAAGAAGGCAAGAGGAAGGAAGCAACAATCACGAAAAATCAGGATCAAACAACTACAACATGATTCTTTGCAAATATAAATTTTCATGTGTGATTTCCTTACTAGAGTTGGCATGCATGGTATTGCATGTGGCTTTTTTCTATAGTGACATGGGTTTTTCTAGGTGTGACAGTGTTTTCATCCTAGACTTTCCATTTCTAGATAGCCATGGTGTGGTGGAGTTCTCATGTTTTGGTTGAGTTCGATTGTCGGATGGATTCGAAGCTAAGTGAGGTGAATCTCTGAAATGATAGAACACATGGCATAGTAACCCTTGAACTAGACAGTGGATTTCAATAAATTCATCTAGTGTTTTTCCTCGGTTGGCCTAGGAATCCTCGACCGGTGAATGGCGGGATATACAGTAAATCCTAGAGGTGGTTTCTCTCCATCAGGCCTAGGAATCTCGAGTTGGGATATACGGTAAAGCCTGGAGATTATGTCTCAGTTTAGGTCCTACTTATCCCTGGATTATACTGTGTATTGCAATAAAGTCTAAGAGACTAGGAGACAGGAAAATTCCTCGTGGTGTAGGTGGAGAAATCTAGAGGCATCCATGCTTTTTTTGGCCCAATGATCGGGTGGAGATGCTGGTAAAGCCTATTATGACATGTTTATTCTTTTTGCCTAGTGA
This sequence comes from Pinus albicaulis, assembly GCA_034641835.2. Taxonomy (NCBI): domain Eukaryota; kingdom Viridiplantae; phylum Streptophyta; class Pinopsida; order Pinales; family Pinaceae; genus Pinus; species Pinus albicaulis. The sequence goes on along the minus strand of CM076578.1, from coordinate 1,134,973,216 downwards.
TATAGTGTGGAGTATGGTAAAGCCCAATTTCTATTGATGAGGGTGAGGTGGTTTAGCCTAGGGATGCCCTGGTTGGTTCTTTCGGTTTGAGTCCCACATTCATGCTTGGAATATGGCACAGGGATGATTGGTTGAAGAGAGATTTGTCTCAACCAATCTATGGTTGGTTGGAACGTGGTAGTCCCAGCTTTAGTTTGTTTTTACATTCATTAATGATACAAATGGATATTGGTGGCCACCCACCTATTCAATTTGGACCCACACCATCAGTTCTTTCAGTTTTTCACTTTTATCACAACTTTCTATTTTTAGCAGCTTTTCGGGTCCTGGACTTCCAGAGCCGTTTGGAGGCCCTAAGGATCCAAGTGGATATTGGTGGCCACCCACCTAATCCATTTGAACCCCCACCATCAGTTCTTTCAGTTCTTCAGTTTCTGCACAACTTACTATTTTTAGCAGTTTTTCGGGTCCTGAACTTCCAGAGCCATTTTGAGGCCCTAAACGACGTTTTTTGGGAAAAACGGGAGCAACATGGTCCCATAGACTGATCTTGTTCACATCAAAAGTTGTATTCCTCAAATAAATCTTTCTAACGAGGTATGGTGTGTGTCAAACAGAGATCGTATGCTAAAGTTACGTCCCCGGGAAGTTGAAACACTAATTTACCCAAACAGGGCCCATAGTTTTAGCGCTTCATCTCCTAGGGTTATGTTTTTGGATGTTTAGAGTTTTCCATTGTTTCTCAATAATAAATAGGCCCTAGAGCCTCATTGTAACATAGTTCAGAGGCCTATAGTCGCCACATCTCTTCTCAGAGATAAGCTACCAGTGCCCTAGCTAGTTTATTTCCATTATGTCTGTAAGCATATTTTTGTTATTTGATATTAATGAAATGAAGTATTATTTCCACCGCATCTTTGTGTTTATGTATATTTATGTATTATATTACATTCCTGCGTAAATCCGGATCAGTGGTATCAGAGCGGTCTGCTCTTTATATACTTTTATTTGCATGTCCACAATGCGGTCAGGGTATAAGGAGTTAGGGCTCGATCTAGTTGAACCCTTGCAAGATCAGCCTCGTAAACCCCGACGAACTCCCATGGCGGAAGAAAAGGAATACGAGGGAGTAAGATATCCTATCAAAATATTCATTGAGGAGGCCCTCGAGAAACAGAGGAATGTGATGATGGATAAATTTTCTCAGATCCTTCAACGGTTGTCCACCGGCAGCGCATCTACATCCTGCAGCCACTCTGGAGGTGCCACTCCTTTCAAGGTACAGGTTAAATTCAACATTATTGTATTTGAAGGCTAGATAGATACAGATGCCATAGATATATGGTTGAATTTGCTGGAAGGGTATTTCTTAGTCCACGATTTCTCTGACCAAGAAAAGATTATTTTTGCACTCCTCAAAGTCGTCGCCCATGTCAAACACTGGTGGGAAACCTACTGTGAGCAAAAGGACGAGACAGAACCCTCTATGTTCTTGGCCACACCCACTTGGAATTCATTCCGAGATGGCATCAAGGAACAATATTACCCTGTGGGGAGCTACGAGGACAAATACATCCAGTGGGCCATGCTGCAACGCAAAGGGATCAAGATGTGCACGAACTGACGAATTTGTTCCATACCCTGCGCACAAAATTGGGTATTAAATATTCGGAGAGACATTTGGTGCTCATGTACCCTAGTTTTCTACACAAACACATTCAGGAGGAAATGGAGTTCCTCGACATTACCTCGCTTTTCATGGCATATCGCTATACCGCCAAGATTGAGAAAAAATTTAAGCAGAAGAACCGAGACTTTGGATCTGCGAATCTGAAGCCAGGGAAAGGCGCCCCCGAACCATAGAACAGGGGGCAAAGCCAAAGCGGGGAAACTTAAAACAACAAAAAAAATCTAAATAAGGACACGGGGCAGTGGTGTGAGTTTCATAACAATCCCACTCACAGCACAAACGAGTGTCGAGCCAAACAGTCATTGGTGGCCGAACTAAAGGCACCTGAATCAAATGCATGTTATGATCCCGCGCCAGAACCAGACAAAGGGAAGCAGATCATTGATGTGGACCCCAGTGCCATTTTTTCCACCACCAAACTCCGGAGGGAGGACCCCGAGGATCCAGAGGAGGGGGAGCGCCTCTTCCATTTGCAGATGTGGGTGAAGGGTTCTCCATTGAAATTCTGTGTCAATAGCGGAAGCCAAAAGAACCTCATTTCAGTAGAGGTCATGAAGCGACTTGGCCTACCGACCATAGCATACCTGCAGTCGTATATCATCGGGTGGCTTCACCCAAGAAGAGATCTCTGCGTCTGCCAGCAGTTTCACCTTTCGTACAACATCAAGTCATTCAGGGATGAGTTATTGTGTGATGTTGCTCCTCTTGATGTAGCTAATGTATTATTGAACCAACCATACTTGTGGAGGCGACATGTTTTGTATGATTATAGGCCTCGTTCTATTGTTATTACTTTGGCAAATCAATTGTACAAGATACCAGAGGTAGTAGCGCCTCCTGCCATTTCCTTGACTATTGCAAAACAACACAATAAGATTGTTTCCCATACCAAGAAATTTATTTTCCTTACAACTCACTCACAGGGAAAGAAGAATATTGTGGCCACAGCCTTGAAACATGGCTCCCCTGCATGGCTGCAACAGATGAACAAAGTCGTGGAGGAATACGAGGACATTTTCTCCTCACCCACAGAGGTTCCTCTACACTTTCAAAACAAGCACTCCATCAATCTGACCCTCGGCACACCGCCACCTGATATTTCGATACCTCACGTGATTACACAGATAGAATCCACACATGTACTATCTGAGGGAACCAAATTTATTGAACGCATCCAGCAGGTCCACGACATCCTAGACAAATCCAATACCAAGTTCAGCAGAATATACCTCTCATGGAGGAACTTAACACAATGGGGACCATTGCTTCCTAAGGAGGTAGGAATGATCTAGCTGGATATTGGTGGCCACCCACCTATTCCATTTGTACCCACACCATCAGTTCTTTCAGTTTTTCACTTTCAGCACAAATTACTATTTTTAGTAGGTTTTCGGGTCCTAAAATTCCAGAGCCGTTTGAAGGCCCTAATGATCCAGGTGCATATTGGTGGCCACCCACCTATTCCATTTGACCCCACACCATCGGTTCTTTCAGTTTTTTAGTTTTGGCACAACTTACTATTTTTAGCAATTTTTCGGGTCCTGAACTTCCAAAGCCGTTTTGAGGCCCTAAACGAAGTTTTTTGGGAAAACTAGGAGCAACATGGGCCCATGGACCGATGTTACTCACATCAAAAGTTGTATTCCTCGGATATATATTTATAACGAGGTATGTTATGCGTCAAACGGTGATCGTATGCAAAAGTTATGTCCTCGGGAATTTGAAACACCAATTTACCTAAACGGTGCCCATAGTTTTGGCGCTTCATCTCCCAGGGTTAGGTTTTGGGATGTTTAGGGTTTTCCGTTGTTTCTCAATAATAAATAGGCCCTCGAGCGTCATTTTAACATAATTCAGAGGCCTGTAGCCGCCACATCTCTTCTCAGAGATAAGCTACCAGCGCCCTATCTAGTTTATTGCCATTATGTCTGTAAGCATATTTCTGTTATTTGATATTAAATGAAATGAAGTGTTATTTCCGCTGCATCTCTGTGTTTATGTCTATTTATGTATTTTATTGTGTTCCTGCATAAATCTGGATCAATTAATGAGAATTTCATTTACTTGGTATTTGATGTGTAAATGTACTAGTTTATATGTGGATTCTATTGCTCTTGTATCCTTGAGATTTTCGTTGTTATTATGTTGGTTATAAGCATGTATTATGACAGTGATGATGTATGGCTCTCCTCATGTTTTTATTTCTAAATGAATAAAAAATGTATCTATGACCTAATAGATGATACAGCAACTAATGATGTAAGGGAACAATACTTCCAAGTGATTCTCATATAAGTATGAGACCCCTATGCTTAGATTTTTTGTTTACACATGTAGATTACATATTCATGATATCTTTGAAGAAATCCTTGTCATGGCTAGTAGGGGTCTAGTCAAGTCCTTGTTTGAGTAATTTCTTTAGCATCATTTTTTCATTGTGTTATTTTATTCCTAAGAATTTCATTGAGTTTTGGGTAGTGGTCTGGACACTAGGCCTGAAAAATTTCCTTAAATATCGCGGACACAGACACATTTCTAGGCAGTTTATTCCCTGGACACAGGCATGTAGGCTTATGCACGCATCTAGAGCCTCCCAAACACATGGATCCAGGCCTGCGCATGCATCCAGGGGGTTTTCTTCATGAAATATCAATGGGAACTAGGGGATAGAGGCCTGAGTGGTTGGGTTAGCTCCTAAGAGTTTTGTTGTTTATGTGGAAGGTATGTATGATGTGTTTCTGTCGGTTCCACTTCCTTAAGGTCATCTAGGAGGTCGAATCTGATCATAGTAGCCTTTCGTCACGTTTTTTCCCTGGCTGGTCGGTTACTTGGGTAGATGTGGGATGAGGGTGTTATAAAGTGGTATCATAGTAGGATGTGCTCTATTTGGGTCATATATGATACCACATAGCCCGAGTGGTATTAGAGCATGGTTCAACACTTGGACTAGATGGGAGGAATATGTTTGTCATGCATACAAGTCGCTTGCATATGTTTTCTCTATGCTTGTGTTCTATGTGATTATTTTGTATGCATGGTGGTAGTCATTGGAACAATTGTGTTTCCATATAGGAGTTGATGGTGTTGTTGTTGGGATATTTTTGTCATGAATGCATGTGAGTTGTATATGCATTTTCCATGCATGTCAGTGCCTATATGTTGTTATGCATGCATTTTCATGGTTATAGTTGTTGTGAATGAGGCCATTGAAGGAATTTTAGGTCATCATGATGTTGTTGGTATGTTATGATGTTGATGCATTGGGTTAGATAGAGCAGGCAATGCAGATAATCAAAGTGAAGTTGCAGCACTAGATTTTTGGGTAAGAGCTAATCACCATACACGTATTGTATGTTTGGCATGTAGGTATGTTGATTAATGGTTGTTCTAAGCATTAGGTTTATGTACATGTTTGTTAGTATATTGTTGTTGTGCTTACATGTACGATAAAGGTTAATGAACCAGTGTGGTCATATGAAAATGTGTCGAATAGCCATGAATGATAGCAACTTGTTGTTATATGCATTGTTGTTCTTTTATGTTAGTTAACTCGATGATTATGTTATATGTTTTTGATAAGCATGTTATATGTTAACTTTTTTATTGTTACATGATATTTAATTTGATGATTATGTTATATGATTGTTGATTAGTATGACATATGTTAACTTTTTCTTGTTATATGTTAGTTATCTTGATGATTAGGGTTATCGCATTATGATCTTGATGTTATATGTATCATGTTAATTTGGATTGCCCTATGCAGATAGTTAGGGTTATGACAATCGGGTGTGATTTGACCTATTTGTGACATTGTGTTATACTAATCTAGACTAACTCTGCATCTGTGATCGTTAAGCGTGAATGACAATTTTTTATGAATTTACGATGTAAACATGTTAGCTAGTTACATTTATGGATATCATGACCTTATTTATGTTTGATTTGATATGTTGTGAAGTTATATCATGCTCGTTTATATTGATTGTGTAGACAAGATAGCCTCCCCTAAGATACATCAAGGTATGAGTTTGATTATGTCGTCTATTTGGTGTTTGAGTGTTTGAGTGTGTCATCTTGTTGATTTATCTAGCATGGTATGTTTACAAGTTGATTGAATGTTTGATTAATTACATGATATGAGCATGTGTTTATAAGGCTTCATGAAGTAATGAGCATGTGTTTATAAGGTTGCATGAAGTAATGATCTTGTTTTAAGATAGTTGTACTAACACATTATGTGTTGATATAGTTTATGTGTACTTGCGTATAAGTAGGCGATAGTTGTATATTATGATTTTGACTATTATTTGATTATGACATGATTTTTAGTCTTATTAGAGGCTAATTTTAGTTAATAGATATGATGTCTTGATATTTGGAACATGTGATTGACATGTGTGAACAATTGCAGGGAAACATGCTTGGTATTAGCATGACAAGGTAACAGTTGATGTGCTTATATAACTAACAATTGGGTGGTGTGATAGTACATAGTAGGACTCAATTGCAGCAAGGAAAAAGAAAGGAATTGGTTAAGAATTCCTTTGGCAGTGTTTGGGAACTGTAATTCAATGAATGAGTGCTTGCAAGAATACAGGAATTCTTCTTAACCCTAATCTTGTCTAGAATTATGTGGATATGTGCTATATTTATGAACATGTATTTGACATGTATAACAGTTGGTTTCTAGTTATGGTTGGATTCATCAAGGGATTGGAATCCCTTGAGAGAAGATATATGTATTTGTTTAGATACAAGCCAGTGTGCATGGCATAGCAAGTTAAGGTAACTGGTATATTGTATGTTTAAATTATACACTAATAGTTATGTGTTTATGGCGGTATGATGTAGAGGATTGTATGGCAAAAGAGACTCCATGGAATCTTTGAAAATACTCGGGTTGAGATTTCCCTTGGAAGATTTGGGAACCCATGGAGGATAGAGTTATGGTGTTTGTTTCTGGTAATGTGCTTTCGATATTCTATGATTTTTTTGTGCTTGATTTGTAGTTTTGTTTGTGCCTCGTGCAAGGCCTTGCCACTTTGTTGTAGTGTCGTATTTCTTTTGTTTTTTCATGGTATTCTTCTTGCTTTCTCTTGTTCTTTCCTTTTATGTTTTGAGATTCATGGGGATTGGTTGGGGAAATAGGAAATTTAATGGAGCTCGAGGAGAGCTTTGTGGTACCCAAAAGGTAATGTAAGAATCGGATGAAGCTCGATGCAGGAGTAAAGGGCAGCGGAAGGTAAGAATATGACAGTTGGTTGGATTGGTTGGGTCCATTGTGGTAAATGGATGGCAGCAATACGAGCATGAGAAAGGCAATAGAAAAGGTAAATAAAGTGGTGTTAGATTCCTTGGGTATGTTGGGAACTGTTGTTCTCAATGTTGTGCATGTTGTGCACGAATGAAGGAAGTTCTCTTAACCTTGACCTTATGCTATCTATTAGTTATAATGTGATCATGATTAAGATGGTGTTTATATATGTATACATGTATGTATGTATTTTTTCTCTAATAGGGTCGTCATGGATCATGGTTCTTTGATCTTAAATGTTTCTCTGTGTGTGTGTGTGTGTGTGTGTGCGTCGTTGTCTAACAAGATGATGATTGTGTTAGCACAAGAATTCACTCCTTGACGCAAAAGTAGTAAGCCTTACACATCATAGTTCATTTCAAATTTTAAAGGTTTTTTGAGTGGTGGGATGGCTTCTCAAAGAGTTTGAAATGATTTTTTATATTCTTTAATACTTTCATGCATTTGGAAAGCTGTGGCAAGTATAAATTGTATGGCTAAATTGGTAGTATATGGATTATAGTTTAAAAATGAAAGGAGATGGATAGTTGGTACTTACTCTAGGAAGTATTCATATCCTAAATCAGTCACACAACTATAATGATGGATATATACACAAAATCTGTTTTATGTAAAGTAAACAACATTCAGAAAGTAGAGTACATTCATAAAGTATTTCACAAATCCTTCATGAAATCTTCTCTAACATGTACTAGCACATATAAATGATTTGCAGGAAGCCGGAAAGTGGATAATTTAGTATTAGATCCTCTAACAGTTTCTTACTCACACCTTAATAGCTACTGAAACTCACAAATTTGAAGAAATTAACAAAGAGATAAACACACCATACATTATATAGTTCTTGAGTCACAAAAACCTCCGGCATGAAGTGCAAAAAGGGTTTTCTTTATTATATTAAATCTTCAGGTAGACCAACATCCAACCTGGAAATGGTATTTACAAATGGTATATATAGAAAGAGAGACACCAACTCCACCTCTTCTAAAAAGAAATAAACACTACTCCTAACATTACATAGGTGTCATAGGAAATTAAAACCACATCCCATTGAAATCTAACTGAAAAGGTAGATGTGGATGAAAGAAGAGAAGAGAATCTAGGATGAACTGGTGAGTATGTTGACATGCTGCCCCTTTTTCTTCTGATTTGTCTCCTCATGTCTTTGGTTCTTAAATAACTATGTATCTTCATTAAATATGACCTCCAACAACCTCATAACCACTTATCGCCATCAATTTTTATATCCTTTTGGTTATGAGCCCTCATCTTTCTTGATCTAGCTCGGAAACTTTGTTGACAGATGTCAAAAATAATTTGAAACAGGTGCTACCAAATATTCCGGTAAAAACCTGTAACTGCGCAAAAATTGGAATGCTGCCAAAATTTCCGGTGGCACTCTGTTTCTTTTTAAAAAATGCACAGAAAAAAACAGAAAAACCTGTGCAGACTTATACACTTTGAAATTTGAGTTGTTGTTCAAAATTGCACTTGATAAGCAAAAAGGTGTTTTATCATAAAACTTTTTTACCTTTCTTCCATGTGGGCAACAACTTCAACAAGCTTGTCGAAGTCTGATTTGCTACCAAAAGTTGATCTTGATCTTGTGGTTCTTGTGGCTGCTTCTTTGACAGTGACCTTTTCCTCGTTTTAACCCTTTTGGAACTTTCTTCTTTTTAAGGGTTCTATTTTCTGCTCTGAAGGGGTTTTGTTTTTATATTTCTTCTTGGACTCATTTGTCTTTAACCCTTCAGAATTTCCTTCTACATCAATGACCTCTATCAACAAAAATTGATTGTGCAGAGCCTTAGAATTGAGCCTGAACTTGTTGTTGTCTCTGGTATGTATTTTTCTGGTAACAACAACAAGTTTTGTCTCCTCTTTCTTTTTCTTGCTACTGATCTCATACCCTGCATATTTGGGGAGTTCTTCATCAAAGTTTGTGGGCTAATATTATTTCTACATTTTCTATTGAATGTCTACTTCCAGAATTTCTGGTAGCACATGTGCTTTATATTTCTCTGTAGTTTCAGACCTTTCTCTTCGAGCTCTGGTATAGACAATAGGAAAAGGAGGAATGGGGGGCACCATTTTCATAGACTTGGGTTTATTGTTTGATGAGCTCTCTCCCTTATCCAACTTTTTCTCAACCTTAACTGAAGAAGTATTTTCTTCTGCTCTTGGATTTATGGATATTATCCTTCTTAGCCTTCCTATTGGTTCTTTTTGCAGGCTGAGAGTCTTGTTGTGAGGATGGAAGTGTAGGTGAAAGTTGGCCTACCTTGTAAAAAATAAAAATGATCACATGTTTGATTTCTGTTCCTTAACTCTTATTCAACTAACACTTTGATGAGAGCTTGATGATACAAGTTGTATTCTAAAGCAACAATATGTGTTTGAATCTTGGCTAGCATCTTTTTCAAACTCTTTAGATAAAAGTATGGCAAGTTGAGGGTCTTCATACTTGCAACATGAAACATAAATCTCATATGATAAAGAAACACTACTGTATACCTCCTTTCGCAAGTGAGGTAAATTTTGATGAGTTTAACAACTTATGCCCATTCATTTTTGAGGTGGCTGCTGGGAATTCCTTTGGCCCAGTTGGGATATCTGTGTCCATCTTTGAGAAATTTTTGAGGTATCCTCCAGTGATGACTTGGTCCTTAAACCACCTTTCTCCTTCTTGTGGAAGGTTGAATGCCTCAACAACTGAATCTGTTGATACCTGCAATTTAAGACCATAGATGGTGGCTTCTTGTTGATTAAAAGAATTTGCAAACTCTTGAGGTACTCCTAAGTGAGAGCTTCCCAGTATTGAGCATAAAGAATACAACACTGCTTGAAGGAAAAAACTTCTCACATTCGAATTTTCATCTACTAGGTCATCTCCTTGTGGTTCAATTCATTTTAGCGTTCCTCCTCTTTTAGTCATATTCAGTAATTAATAACTCTATTTGCTGAAATCTGATACGTGGAAAAGCTAGAAGAGCTCACCTAACAGATGTTGTTGTGTCTTCCTATGAGATATTGTTTGAAATCTAAGACTCCTCCCTTAAGCTACACTCTAGAAAACTCGTTCTTCAATAGCTAAGCTCACCACTGATACTCCTACTTCTTTCTCGGTGATTTAAAACAACAACATTGGTTCACCTTCCCATGCAATAGATTTTCATTATGGTAAGTATCCTTGACTGTAGTATGCACCATGTGATAGAAATCATGGTCTTCAGTTGGCTGTGTAGATTCATATGGCATGTTACAGGTGGATGGAGATAAGTGGATATATGACTAGCAGTCACCTCCACTGCATGATGATTATTGGCCTAAATTTCTGGCAGCATCTATGTGTGACCATCCAAATGGTCATTGAATTAAACCTATGGATCCACGATATTTTACAATCGATAATCATGTACCTTGACATGAAACTGAACCAAATCGGCTGACAGACAGGACGAGATCAACGATTGGATTTGTTATTGTCGATTGACACCTAAAAACTACACGTATACCATGACTTAAACTAAACATCACTAACCACATACCACTAATATCACGTGATTTAAATCATAATAAAAATATTTAAAACCTATTTAAAACAATAGTAATGTGGATTGACACAAAGAGTATGCACTTTTCTTTTATTTTTTAAAGAATAGGGGAAGTTACCAAAATTTCAAGTAGCATCAGATTAAAAGAAAAACTGACAGGAATAGAAATAAAATAAACAATCCAAAAAGGCTAAAACAGGCACTACCGGAAATTTCGGTAGCGACTTTTTTTTTTGAAATTTACAAAATCTAATCCTAAAAACAAAAAAATTAAAATGGTCTCATGACTTAAAAGCGAAGAGCGTACTATATATTGTTTTATCCTAATATATATATATATATATATATATATATATATATATATATATATATATATTCGCTAAGTCACGTATTTGTCCATTTAATTTTTTTGTTTTTATTTAGATACAATAATTTCAAAAAAAAAAATTGATGGATACTAAATTTACGCGTGAGGTGGTAGCCCTAATATATATATGCACACACACACACACACACACACACATACATTACATATACATATACATATATATGTGTGTGTGTGTGTGTGTGTGTATGTGTCACACTATGCGGGTTGTCAAGGATCATTCTTGTGGAGGAATGATTGCTTATGCAGGTGAATGACATGAAGAGGTTCCTGGCTATGAGGAATCAAGTGGCACAGTAGCCTTGATAGATCTATGAGGTCAATATCATATGGATATGATTTAATGTATATGCTTGTACTATTCCTATGTTTATGTTATGGACAGGTAATGTTGAGGGGTACATCAGAGAAGTGAAGGTAGTGTGATCTGCAACATGCTAGGATAAGCATGGATAGTGGAAAGACACTAGAAGCAAGGTTGCTTGTGGGGTCACTGTGTGGTCTATGGATGTGCAGTACTAATATTGTGTATATGTTGTACATGTTGTATATTCAGTGATTGTACCTATGGTGATGTGTGCATTTAACATATGTAGTATTGTGTACCTATGATGTTGTATGCATGTTGTATATATGGTGTTGTATATATATTTCATATGTAGTGCTACTATATGTACATGTTGGATATGCATTGTTGTGTACATATCGTATTGTACGCATGTTAGATATGTTATGTTGTGTGCATATGGTGTTGTGTGTTGTTGGATATGCGGTGTTGTGTACTTATGGTGCTATGTACATGTTGTATATCCAATGCTATGTACATAAGGTGTTGTGTGTGTGTGTTGTACCTATAGTGCTATGTACATATGGTGTTGTGTGCATGATTGTACATGCGATGTTGTGTGCATGTGGTGTTGTGTACATGTTGTACATGTGGTGTTATGTGCAGGTGGTGTCGTGTACATGTCATGCATGTAGCGTTGTGTACAATTGGTGTCATGTACATGTCATGCATGTGGTGTTGTGTATATGTGGTATTGTGTACACAATGTACAGTTGGTGTGGTGTACATTTGGCGTTGTGTACATGTTATGCAAGTGGTGTCATGTACAGGTGATGTTGTGCACATGTTGTGCAAGTGGTGCTATGTATAGGTGGTATTGTGTACATGTTGTACATATGATATTGGTGTACAAGTGGTATTGTATGCATGTCGTACATGTTGTATTGCGGACATGCAGTACTATGTATGTGCATTGTGTAGTTGTGGTATCGTAACATATGTATTCGTTGTGTTGTACTCTGTGTACGTATATGTATATGTATTGTGTTTTGTTGTACATCGAATGTAGGTGTATGTGTTGTGTTTTGTTATAAATTGGGTGTAGGTGTATGTGTTGTATGTCGTGTGTGGATGTATGTGTTGTGAGGTACAATGTGTGTATGTGTACGTGATTGAAGAGAATCAAAGGCATTGGGTGCTTGCCGACTGTGGAAACCAATCCGATGGGTGTACAAAATAACAAAAGCAGAAGTAAGGATCGATGAAGGATAATTATCTGTATTTTATTTCAGTTTTATTATGCATGTGATCTACGATTATGACTTATGATGGTTACATGTGATTTATGATTATGGTTCATAATGATTGCATGTGATTTATGATTTTGATTATGATGGTTGTGTTTTGAGCTAACCATATGTGATATGTTTATACATGATTATTTGATCAAACATCTAGTTTGACTTGTGTGACAAGAAGTGAGAAAAATTGCAAGTATACCTTATTGATGAGATACCAATGAGGTATGATGTGAATTTATTTCACTATATTTTGAATCTAATGACAGTTATGTGTTGGTGCAGGAAGCACAAAAATGCCTGGTTTGGTGGTTGAAAGTGATTGCAAGCATTATCAACAACAATAAAAGGAATTGAAACAGGCAGCAGTATGTTGTTAAGGCACTTCAGGACCAGGACCATAGTGGGACACTAGTACCCAATAGTGTCCATTTATTTCCATGAGCATGCTATGATTGGTATGATGGTTGAGGCAGGTATATTCCTTGGCTTTTATATCTTACGATGTAAGGAAACCTTTCCAAGAGATGGATCGCCAATGATAGGGGATGTCGGGGAACTTGGAAGGTGAGTGACTACACGTAAGGGGATGACCGGATTGCCCGAGGGACTATGTAGCAAATAAGGGAAGGTTAGGATGGATTTTTTTTGGTCAATAGCCTTGCCATATGGGATCAGATGCACATTGGGAGTGTACCCTAGAACAATGAGATGGAAACATTTCACTGAGGGTACAGCAACTCTAGACATTAGATGCAAAATTTGACTATGACAGTGGATTATGGACTTCCTGGGAAGGAAGTGAATCCTGGTACTAATTTGAGGGTGGGGGTGTGAGCCTTTGGATTCCCTTGTTGATGATACAAGCATAGTAACATTTTATTTTTTAGCTGACTAAATGTGTATATGTGTATACTATTGTAAATATCGTAATGAGCTGTGTTATAAAGCTCCAATACATGCTGTGATTTTCATGATGATTTTTCTTTTGAGAGGGTTATTCATTATAAATACTGCAATGAGCTGTGTTATAAATATCCATAGGTAGTATGTTTTATTTTTCAATGGTTTTCTAGTTTGTAGGTGCCATTGAACATCAAGGATGGTGTTCCCCCAAGAGGGGGGGGCGTTTGTAACAACCCTAGTGAAAATTCCATGTAATAAAAGTTAATAAAGGAAAAAATAATAACCACAGTCAACGAGACACTTATTCCAAGTTAAATGTTGGGAAAAAACATCCTAGTGGGTGTTCGTTTGGTTTATTATGGCTAAATAAATTGGAAAAGGCAATGGCAAAGGCTTTGGAAAGGAAAAATGGCATTTTTGGCACATTTATTTATGAAAATAATGGAAATTAGGATAAAAGGAAGGTGAAATGTCACAAGTTGCATATGAGGAGGAAAATGAAGGAAAATAATGGAAAATGGAGAAAATAGAGGCCTAATTGATGAAAAGAATTATCAGGATCATTTGGTACCTTTTGTCAGTTCAGTTTTGGAGCTCTCTTATTATTCTCTCTCTCTCACACACACACACACACTTGGACACTTAGATTTTTCTTGGAGAATTTTGGCATTGGATCAAGAAAGGAAAAGAAGGCAAGAGGAAGGAAGCAACAAGCAAGGAAAAGCAGTATCATCAGATACAAAAATATTCTTTATAGGTATCAATTTGCATGTGTGATTTCATTGCTATATTTTCCATGCAGGATATTGCATGAGGTTCTTTTATGTCATGGCATGGGTTTTTCCAAGTGTGACAATGTTTTTAGCCTAGCCTTTCCATTTCTGGATAGCCATGGTGTGGTCGAGTTCTCATGTTTTGGTTGAGTTCGATTGTCATATGTATCTAAATTTGAGTGAGGTGGATCTCTGTAATGATAGAACACATGGCCTAGTAACCCTTGAACCAGATGGTGGGTTTTGGTAAAGCCGGATAGTGTGTTTCCTCAGTAGGCCTGGGAATCCTCGATCGGTGAATGGCAGGATATACGATAAAGCCTAGAGGTGGTTGCTCTCCATCAGGCCTAAGAATCCCGGGTTCGGATATATGGTAAAGCTTACAGAGTATGTCTCGGTTTAGGGCCTACTAATCCCTGGATCGGACTGTGGATTGCGGTAAAGCCTAAAAGACTAGGAGACAGTAAAATTTCTCACAGTGTAGGTGGAGAAATACGGTGGCATCCATGCTTGTTTTGGCCTAGTGATCGGGTGGGGATCATGGTAAAGCCTATTATGACATGTTTATTGCTATTTCCTAGTAATCCAGTGTGGATACGATAAAGCCTGGTTTCTATTGATGAGGGTGAGGTGGTTTAGCCTTGGGATTCCATGGTTGGTTCTTTCGGTTTGGGTCCCACATTTGTGCTTGGAATATGGCACGGGGGTGATTGGATGAAGAGAGATTTGGCTCAAGAAATATATGGTCGAGTGGAATGTGGTAGTCCCAACTTCGGTTGGTTTTTACATTCATTAATGAGAATTTCATTTCCTTGGTATTTTTTGTGTAAATGTACAGGTTTATATGTGGATTCTATGGTTGTTGTACCATTGAGATTTTTGTTGTTATTATGTTGGTTATAAGCATGTATTATAACAGTGATGATGTATGGCTATCCTCATGTTTTAATTTGTAAATGAATAAACAATGTTTCTATGACCTAATAGATGATATTGCAGCTAATTATGTAAGGGAAAAATGATTCCTAGCGATTCTCAGACAAGTATGAGACCCCTATGCTCATATATATTGTTTACATGTGTACATTACATATTCATGATATGTCTGATGAAATGCATGTCATGGCTAGTAGAGGTCCAGTCAAGTCCCTATTCAAGTGATTTCTTTAGCATCATTGATTCATTGTGTTATTTCATTCCTGAGCTGGTCATTGAGTTATGGGAAATGGTTTGGAATCTAGGCCTGAAAAAGTGTTTTAAATCTCGTAGACATAGGCATAGTTATAGGAAATTTAGTCCCTGGATGCAGGCATGCAGACTTATGCATCCATTCAAAGCCTCCCATATGCATGGATGTAGGCATGTGCATGCATCTAGGGGGTTTTCTTCATGAAACCTCAGTGGGACCCAGAGGCTAGACGCCTGAGTGGTTGGGTTAGCTCCTGGGAGTTTTTTTGTTGATGTGGAAGGCTTGTATTATGTGTTTCTATCGGTTCTACTTCCTTAATTTCATCTAGGAGGTTGAATCTGATCATAGTAGCCTCTCGTCATATGTTTACCCCTATTGGTCTGTTCCTTTGGTAGATGTGGGATGAGGGTGTTACTCTCTCTCTCTCTCTGCAAAATGGATAATATCAAATTTTGATAGCATAACTTTCTAATGCTCTTCCTTATTCAAATGGTTCCAAGCACCCCTTCATAAATTTCCTTAAGCCCTTAACCTTCCAATTCACAACTTATAATTTCCATAGCCCAAATTTGTTGAGATTTATCATGTTTTTTAATGTGGATCTATCGTGTCTACATAATTGCATGACTGTTGAAGAAACAATTGCATGTTCCATGCAAAATCAAAACTGTTGATTTCCACAACTAAAAAAAAATCCACTTTATAAAGTTATCCTCTTTCTTTTTTGTTTGATAGATAATTTCCTTTGGAAACCTTTATCTTGCTGGATTAATGAAATTTTCAAGTTGTCACCTATATTGTTTTGTGGATGAATTTTTGGTGACAATGCATGTCACTAATCGCAAAGGTATTGCTTGGCCACCATCTCAATGCCTCATCAATCTCCCACACTAGTACCACATCAAAAAGGACATGTTAAGTACATGTTACAGAGCAATTTTTCACTGTCCCTGTACTCCCTGTTCCTGGATCATGGAGGACCCATATAGTGACCCTTGTGTACTTTCCAAGCATGGAATACATACCCCTAAACCACACTTTGTTTGCCAAGTCATCTCCCTTTACAACTTTTCTGGAAGATCCCTATATAAACCTGGTTTTCAAGGTCAGCGCTTAGTCTCAGTGTCTGACCCACGCCGATAGTAAATATTTGCACTAAGACTCACGTCAATCGGTGCTCTGTCTTAATGTCGAACCCGCATCGATCCTCTTTTGGAAAGTCTTTTAAATAGAAAGTAAGCTTCCATGACTAGAAGCTTCACGAGGTGGCGAGATGGAAGTTTGTTTTGAGGATATGACCAAGGAATTCCCCTTTGGGCTTCTTGTTCCCAAGAAATAGGAACTACTCCAAATAATAAGCTCTTTTCCCATTATTTGAGGGCCCATAACCTCCTCCTCCATTTTTATATAAGGAGACCCCTTTCATCTCTGTTGCCTTAGTCTGAGTTAGAAAGTTAGAGTTAGCATAGAGAGAATAAGCAATCATAGCTTCGGGAGAATAGTGCAGAGTGTGATTGTTTTTGTGTGTTGGGAACATAGCGAGATCTTAGACCTTTGTGTATGAGGGTGTTGCAAACGTGCTTGCATACAGACCTGCCAAAGGAGAGCCTCAACATCATGGCTTGGTTTTAAACTCCCCTTGTCTTTATCATAATAAAATGCATCTGATGTTTATCTTCCACTCTTGTTTACATTTATAATGAGATTTATAGCATTCCTTGATTAGTTAGATAGGTTATAATTTTTTTATGTTTGTCGTGATTTTACGCTTTTCGTGGTTTCTTGACTATCTGTACAGGGCATGTAGCGAGCTTGAGGAGAGCGACGGATCAAGAAGCTTCGACGAAAGATGACAACATAGCATCAGAACAAGGTAGCTCATCTTCCTTGCTCTGAATTTCATTTACAATCTAGGAAGGTAGATGTTAGTATGTTCCTGTAGTTGCTAGACCCACCCTAGGGCTAGAGGGATCACCTCTGTCCACGAAGGGGATTTACCTACACAACACTACCACATCATCATGTCAATTTAGTTTCCACGTGGATGATACATGGTAGCCCTTGGGTCCAAATTGACCCTCCATGTCAACACTTGCCACATTAGACCCCTTATCAGGTCTCAGTAGTTTCGATAGGAATGCCTCATAGTAGGGGCTAATTTTCCCAATATAAAATTCAATAGATTAATTCCCAATACCTAGTGGTAACCCAAAACCTGTTAATTAACATTTTTTTTGTGTTATATTTTTATCGAGGAGTACACATTGGTAAATACTCTTTGAGTATCCCAACATCTCATCATTCGACATCACAGGTTTTGATATGCCCTTGGTTAATACCTCACATCTTGATTTTTGGCTTGCTTGGTGATTTATACCAACACTAATTCCCACTCATGTCCCTTCTTTGATATGATATAAAAATTAACCAAATAGAATGGTCTCATCATCTGATGGACTTGTCAAGTTCATCAGTATTAGGGGTTCACTTTGCATACACAACTAGACTTGGTCGATAATTGATATTCTAATACCCTGGTATCCACGACCCCAAGAACGTATCTTTGTCACTAAATAGTTCTAAAGGAAAAAGAGTAAAACCCCAAATTTCAAAAGAAAATTTGTTGAGAATTCAAATGTGAATGCATTTTTCAATGACGAGAAAGGTCAGAACACTTATTAGTAGATTAGGTCGTCAATGATATTGAAATTTATAGTTGTTATATGTGGATAGTGTGACACTATGAGGCTTGATAGCTCGATACTCTAGATATGATAGCCCAATAAAAAACTTTATTGGGTGATAACTATTATGGGATTTTGTCAGCATTAAGAATTCTTGAAAAGGATATTAACTAGCTCCCTTCTGACATAGAATCTTGGTCATAGCCCCATGTTAACCATGTGATTAGGTGTTAAGGCCAAGGTATCTAATCCCAAAATTTATAACCACTAAAAGGCTCCTAGGCTTGTTACAATGGCCTGAAACTTTGATCCATATGAGACAAATACTTGCCCAATTCTCGTATAAAGGCTCAAAAGTCTTCAATAGCCTCAAAGTCATTTCTCAAAACTGTTTCTAATCAGGTAGTTTTCAAGAAGAACACAATAATTTCCAATAATTTTATCTGTTCACACCTAGAAAGAGATTTATCCTCTTTCCTTTTATTACAAAACAAATATGCCAATTTACTAGCTTATATTCCACAAGATTATACTCCCATATGTATAAAAATGGCTTCCAACCTTCTTAATCATAACACGAGAAAGCCAAAATTTTCTTGATCCACCACTCACCTAGTAAAGGCCAAACTTACAAATAGAACATAAAAACATCCTTAGAATCAAAGTAACGTATGCATCATGTCTCACACACCATGCATTCCATAACCATCAAGACAACTTGATTCAAGAAAATCTATGCATACAACATCAATTCATTAAGGCAATAATAACTAATAAATAATCACAAGTAGTCCATGGGGTCTTGGATAGATGGTGATCGGGTGCTTTTTTAAGGCACTCCTTGATGTGAAGTCACTGGTTCAATTCCCCACCCTGATCGGGGTGATATATTGGACATGTTGAAGATATAGTCCCACCAAGCTTACAAAAAATAAATAAATAAGCACAAGTATACAACACTCCCATATTTTCAATAAAACATGATTAATGGATCTTTACAACAACCTTCAACTCATAGTTACACTCAGGTACAATAACTAACATTCTCATATTCACAAAGCATTGAACTACAATATCATTTCATTAAGAAAGAAGAATTACACTTGTCTATATATCTTAAACTTGCAAGAAATTTAAGAAGGGAGAGGCACTCTCCACCCAACCTTCTGCTTAACTACATTGCAATCTTTCTTGCATTTTTCCATCTTGATATAGATTTTATGCCTTGAGGGAAAGCTTAATGCAGGGTTTAAAAAGCTTAAAAACCGGGTATAAGGCATGAAAGTCACTTTTCTTCACTTAGAGGATTCAATATTTTCACTACAAATTTTGAGTTAGGACCTCTTAACGCAATGACAAATGGCCATCTAGGGCCTCCATAACATAAAAGGGGTTCTTTCAATAATATAACAATCCCCCAACACTTCCCCTCTTTAGTGCCTTATGTGCCTCAGCCAGACAAACAATATAGAAACCCTTCCAAGCCCTGAACCTCAAGTGAATGTTTCATCACTCATTCTTGGCCCAACTCACTTGAAAAAGTTGAATCCCACACTAAGTGGTTGTGACTCACAAGGCTTCCCACCACCCCTATTAAAAATCACAATTTATGCACCCATGTGTGGATCGATTTTGTTCTCCCAATTCACAATTCACGAGTTCTCTAGTATGAAATCTCTCAAGTTCTCATTTCTACTTCTCTCTTCCACACTATGTCTACACTTTTTCTCTCAGTACCCTTCCCCCATGATTTCTAATCCCAACATGATAGAATGGGTTCTCCTTAGGTTTTATGGTTAACTCTTGGAAGATCCCAATGGGTACAAAACCCATACCTTTGGGGTTGTCTAGTACCACTTCCCACTCCTCTCATGACTATTGGTAGTTGGTGGTTCAAATACTAAATTAAGAAAGCAGTGTATAGTTAAATTTAGGAAATATAATAAGTTTCCTAATCCCCTCAAATATTTCCCCTGAATTAAGCTTCTCTCACAGGCATCAAGATCTGTGTTTCTTGCCATATTCTTCAATTTCCCCAATGTGTGTGTATATGTGTGTGTTAATTTAAGTGAATATTTACATCATAATAAAGCATGGCATAATATCCATGCTTGTTATCCAACATTAACAACCTTAATTACATTTACAAAATATGAGGAATAAAAAGGGATAGTGCATCCTCTATTTTTTGAGGTGTCATCCTTGTCAATTTGGGAGAGGGAGCATGATCTTCCCTATAGCTATTACTGACAAATTTTCTAGTAGCCATATTTTCACTTTCAATTTCTTTGTGAGACTGAAAACATGATCTAGGGATTTAGGTTCAAATAGACGTTGTAGAAATTATACAAACAATATGTATTCCGAGGGATTCAATCTGATCATGTGATATGCTAAAGCAAGATATTTAATCCTTCTACAAATTAAATGCGGAAAATAAACATGATCGCACAATCACACCAAGCAAAACAAATAAGCAAATCAATCCACAACATAGATAGTTTTCCTGGGGAAATCTTGCTGCTCAAAACCCCTCTATCTACTATTGTATATTCAACAAAGGAATCATGAAACAATACAATGCACTCTTCTCACAAGAGTCTGTTGCACTCTATCAACTGTCTCACACTGATCCGGACAAAATTGACCAACACTTAGCCAACTTCTTGCATTTTCACAGCCTACCTTGCTTGCACAATTCCTCTAGAATTAAATCCCTATTATGCAGGAATTTCAGCCTTCCAAAACTGTGCAATGCTCATCGGCAATCCTATGAGTGTATTACTGCATGCGAGCGGTTTGCTAATAATACAACTCATAGTTAACATCCCTTGAACCTTTGTCTCAACTGGGTCTTCATCAGAATTGACATGCATGTAGCTATTAATAGTAAATCATCAGTTACTTGACGGATCACTGCATGTGAATTAAATCTAATTTAATTCACTTGACCTCTCACTAGTGCAACAATCAGTTACAACTAGTTAAACTGATTTTAACTCAATTAATTGAGTTAACTGATTTCTCATGCATTAAAATAATGCACTAACTACAACTTGGACTCTAAAACAAATAGAATCACTCTACATGCCTCACCAACCACCCTCACCTCGAATTTCATGAGCTAACTGAATTTATCACACTAAGTTAACTATTACAAGTGATTATGAGATAAGATTACAATTTATTGTCCAATTTAATTAAGGGAAAATTAAATTAGACACGCATTTCCTGTTGACTTTTCAACACTCCCTCTCAACAAGAAAGGGATTATCAGCTACCCCGATCCTACCTCTGTGGTATTCGAATTTTCTCTTAGCGAGCGCCTTCGTCAAAATATCTGCATCTTAATCCTCCATGGGAATGTACTGAAGTAAAATAATGCGTCTTTGAACATAATCTCTGAGATGGTGGTACCAGATGTCAATATGCTTGGACCTGTCATGGAATATTGGATTAACCGAGAGTTTTATGCAACTCTGGTTATCACAATGTATCACTGTCAGATCCATCTGACGACCAAACAAACCAACAAGCATCTTCCTCATCCATATTGCCTCACATGTCGCCTGACTGGCTACCATGTGTTCTGCCTCGGTTGAACTGAGCGCAACTGATCTTTGCTTCATGCTGTACCAAGAAATTGATGTCGATCCTATGTTGAATATCCCTCCTGATGTGCTCTTCCTGTCTGATGGACTGCCTACCTAATCTGCATCGGTGAAGCCTTGAAGCTTCACTCCCTCTCTCTGTTTGTACCATAATCCACTCATTAGTGCCCATGAGATATCTCAAGACACGCTTCCCCACCTTCCAAAAGAGCTTGGTTGGCTTAACCATAGCTTGACTAAGCTGGTTAACTACGTAGCATATGCCTGGTCATGTGTTCACCAAGTGCATGAGTGCACCAACAAGCTACCTATAAACAGTAGCATTCACTGCCTCACCTGAAGTAGCATCCTCCTTCCACCATTTTCCTGCAAGAGGAGTCTCCATGGGTTTAGAGCTTTCCATGTGGAACTTCCTCAGAATCCCTTTGGCATACTTTCCTTGAGAAAAAAATGTCTCCCCATCCCACTGCCATATCTCCAAACCAAGGAAATAGTGAAGGAGTCCCATGTCCTTCATCTCAAACTATCTTGCAATATCCTCTTTGCAAGAAGTTATGAGCTACTCATCACCTTTCAAAATAAGTTCATCAACATAAAGTATGATAATCAAAAGCTTACCATCAACCACAATCTAGTACAGGTTCGCATCCGCTTCACTCTTCGTGAAGCCCAACCCGGTGAAAGAGTTGTCAATCCTGGTGTACCAAGCACAAGGTGCTTGCTTCAGCCCATATTTTTCTCTCTTGAGTCTGCACACATGTGACTCACTGTCAAAGGTCTGAAAACCTTTTGGTTGCTCAATGTACACTTCTTCCTCAATAACTCAATTGAGAAATGTAGTATTCACATTCATCTGATGTATCTACCACCCCATCTACGCTAAGAGTGCAATGATAGATCTAATCGATGAGTACCTTGCAACCGGTGCAAAATTATCCTCATAGTCAATCCCCTCAACTTGTGAGAATACACGAGCTACAAATATAGTCTTGTACTTCTCCACACTCCCATCTGTTGCTTGCTTCACCTTATAGAACCATCTAGATCCAACCACTGATTTATCGACTGGTCTTGGGACAACTTCTCATGCATTTTTCCTGATGATGAAGTCATACTCCTCAACCATGGCGTCAAACCAAGTTGGTTGCTACACTGCTTCCTCAAAAGAGGATGGTTCTGTCCCAATACACTTTCTCATAAGAGCCATGTATCTAGTAAATTCGTCGTTGGATTTCTATTGATATCAAAAAACAATTTACAATTGACCAAAATTTACATTTCCAATTCTGCAACATACTGACTATACCTATAAACCACGGGAATAGATAACACAAGATAGTTGGCTCTTGAATAATAGTCAAACCGATCTACTACATTACTTCTATCCTTATATCATCCTTTACAAAAAAATTTAATCATAAGGATGATTGAAAAAGAAAACAAACACATTGTGATTGGATTGTGGAGTTGCTTTAGTTGGTGCATTGATGGCTCTAGGTACATCTTGTTGCTCATTTCACTCAGTGTCAAAATTTGAAACTATATAGAACTCAATAATAGATAATCGAGCGACTATTTCATCCAAATTACACCGTATGTCTCTGAGGATTCACTTGATGTCTTCTTGACCTACAAATAGTTTATAATTTTCTATTTGTTTATCTCTTATAACTATACTGAGTAGGGTTTCCATTTGGCAGTGGTGAGTAATAGAGTGTAGGAAATTTATTCTTATCCTGCGAAACTTCCCTGGATCTGGGATCCATGTGAGACTGCTACCTCCAATGTTTGTGTCTGAAAAATAGGCTCGATCAAAAAATTCCTTTGCCTCTAGCTGAAGAATTTGTTTTCGAACTTTCAAAGGTGCTCCATCAAAATAGTTAGCAATAGATTCCCAACCAAATAGTATTTTCTAGTGCGAGGAGGAGGGTCTCAAGGAGCCTCCTCTGCGACTTGAGGCATGTAGAGCGAGAAGCAGTAAAATGGACTAGAAAGTGTGTGGATCAGTGACTTTAACTCACTAATTTAAAACCAAATCAAAAAGGTACTTGTGTATCATACCCCTTGTTGACGATGTTGGATCCACCAACATTCAGGGGGTCTCCGCTATATGAAGTCCCAATTAGACCTCACACTGTTTGGAGTAGGAACCCCATCCGGAATATGGCCAAGTTGCCAAAATAGAGGGTTTTAGTGGTATGCCTTGGCTACGATAAGGCATAGAATGATGTACTCGTGACTTTGGTGAAATGAGTGTATAAATCTGTGAAGATTCAAGTGTAATGCATGAGAGGTTCTATCACAACAAGAGGGAAATAAGTGAGCCCCATAGAATTCTATAATAGTACGCAACTTAAAAGGAACACACGATCATAAAAGGAATCATAACTTAGCCTGCAAAATAGTTCATAAGATAACCATGATTAAAATACATAACAACACGCATTCAACAAAACTCATACTAATGCGAATGAAATAGTTCATAAGCGTTAGCTTAAATGAAATAGCATATATTGCAATTGTAATAAGAATAGTCCTACTATATTCACAACATATGCATGAAAACGTGCTAGATATGAGTTTTTATTAAAGTGAAAGTCCAAAACATACATATACAATTGATAAACAACTAGTCCAATAGTGGAACACGAAGCCAACACCTATTTCTCCAAATAAAGTTACTCCCTCTATGCTAAGGAGAAGCCAAGGCTCTCAACAAAATTCCCTTGCTTTTGATCCTAAGCCAAAAGCTTAGCCAAAATCCATTTACATGAATAATGAGGGTATATTTATCACAAATAAGGTAACTATTCATCTCCCTTTGTGACTCTGTTATGAAACCAGTGCCAAAAATAGAAGAAAAGAGAGATCAACGCCTTAGAAAACAGCCACTTCGAGGGGGCAACCTCCAATACATTACATAAATGAACAATTCCTTGATTACACAAATGACAAAACCTACTTCTATATATAGGAGTCCATGGGATCACAATATAATCCTAGCCAACCTAACAATAATAATGTAAGGACACAATAATAACAATATTGGGGTTACAAGGGTACAACAATAACAATAAGGGGGTTACACTAGCAACAATAAGGGATTGTAATAGTAATATAGGGACCTAACAAGCCCCTCTAATAGTATTGTCCTGCTTTAACTTGAAGTAGCTTTGGATGCTTCCCATATAAGGTATATATCCCATGTAGAATCTTGAGTGGGTAAGTTCTTCCCATGATATGAGATACTACGAAATTGATCGATTTGTGGTTGTGAGTTCTTCTTCATGCTTCAAGTTCCAATGCCAATTTTTCCTTCCTCGTCAAATTACTGGAAATATTGTTGACGGGAATTGTTGCTAACCTTCTTTAAGCGCCAAGCATGAAACCAGATGCACTCGCGACGAAGAAGCTCAATTTGTATCCACCGTGCTATTTAGCAACACCTTGTGAGACCATAGTAATTTGGCGATAATTTATTATCCTTCTTAGCTTGTGAGGACATTTGTTTATGTAGTTGTATTTGAAAAAATGCAGTCTCCTACATCAAAACTTCTCTCGTGCCCGATGTTGAGCTGTTGTTTCATTCGATTTTTGTGAAAAATTTAGGTTATCCTTTAAAGTTGGAAGACTCTTGCTGATGCTCGATGTGATCCTCCATTTCTTGAACCCTCTAATTTTCCCTTAAAGATGATGTGATGGATGGTGGATGATATCCATAAAGTGCCATAAATGGGGTCATTTTTGCTGCAGTATGGAAGGAAGTGTTATACCACCATTCGGCGAGAGGTAACCACTTGACCCATTGTGTTTGTTTATCAGATACAAAACAACGAAGATATCCTTCCAAAAATTTATTTACTATCTCGGTTTGACCATCAGATTGAGGATGATAAGATGAGCTATGAGCTAATTGAGTACCCAAACAAGAAAATAACTCCGTCCAAAAATTTCCGGTAAAAATGGGATCTCTGTCGCTCACAATAACCCTTGGGCTTCCATGTAGCTTTTGAATTCTGTCCATAAATGTAGTAGCAACTGTACTTGCTTTAAATGGATGAGATAATGCACAAAAGTGTGCATGCTTGGTAAGTCTATCAACTACCACCATGATGACACTCTTTCCTTCGGACTTAGGTAAACCTGTGATAAAATCCATTGAAATCTCCTCCCAACCTTGACTTGGAATGGATAAAGGTTGTAGAAGTCCTGGGGTCTTAATTGTTTCCACTTTATTCTGCTGGCAAACCAAACATTCCGCCACAAACTTTTGAATATCAGATTTAAGGCCATGCCAAAAAAATTCTTTCTTCACCCTGTGGTAAGTTTTTAAAAATCCTGAGTGTCCTCCTAAAGGAGAAGTGTGCAATTCCAGAAGAATCTTTTGTTTTAGTTGGGAATTCTTACAAAGATATAAGCGATCTTTGAACCATAAGGAATCATTTTTCCAACTAAATGTATCAGATGTACTAGGATCTTGCTGCAACTTTTGAATGAGTGTCCACGCTTCTTCGTCCTTCTTCCATTCATCCCTTGCTTCGGTTATACAATCTGGTTGGGTAATAGAAATGGCACAAAGAAATGCTTCCACCTCTTCATCCTTTCTTGAGAGTGCATTTTCGACAACATTTAGCTTCCTTTTTTGTATATGATTTCAAAGTCATAACCCAACATCTTTGTGACCCATTTCTGCTGCTCTTCTAAAGATAGTCTTTGTTCCAAAAAGTGTTTAAGACTATCATGATTAGATTTTACCTTAAAGTTTCTTCCCATTAGGTACAATCCCCATTTCTTTAGTGCATGTAGTATTGCCAACATTTCCTTCTCATAAATAGCTTTCTGTAAATACTTTCCTTTGATTGGACCACTTTAAAAAGAAATGGGTCTTCCTTCTTGCATTAAAACAGCACCAATTCCATTTCCTGAGGCATCACATTCCACAACAAATATTTTTGTGAAGTCTAGCGTAGCTAAGACCGATACTAGGCACATTGCCTATTTAATATGTTCAAAGGCCTTAGTTGCTTTAGGAGTCCATGAAAATGCATCTTTCTTCAATAATGTTGTTAGAGGTGTTGCTATTCACCCATAATTCTTAACAAACTTGCGATAATACCCTGTTAGCCCCAGAAATCCTCGCAACTGCTTTATGGTTGTGGGGACCTTCCATTCCTTAATGGCTTTAATTTTTTTAGGGTCTACCTTAACACCCTCATGAGATACAATATGACCCAGATATTCCACCTCTTGTACTCCAAAACATTTGGATGTTTTTTTGCATATAATTGTTTCTCCTCCAATAGTTTGAGCACCACATCAGCGTGTTGGGCATTATGATCCTTCAAGACTGTTGTAGGTGTCATATCATCAAAAAATACCAGCACAAATTTTCTAAGGAAGGGTTTGAAAATGGAATTCATCAACGCTTGAAATGTAGAAGGTGCATTGGTAAGGCCAAAAGGCATGACCAAAAATTCATAATGATCCTCATGAGTTTGAAATGTTGTTTTGGAATATCTTTATTCTTCATTCTAATTTGAAGATATCCTGAACGAAGATCCAACTTGGTAAAATAAATTTCTCATGTAATTCATCAAATAATTCATCAATCACAGGAATGGGAAATTTATTTTTAATGGTGAGCTTATTGAGCTCCCTATAATCCGGACACATTCACCATGATCCATCCTTCTTGTGCACCAATACGACTCGAGCAGAGAAAGAACTTTGACTATCTTGAATTATACCATCCTCTAACATTTCTGCAATCATAAGTTTAATTTCGCTCTTTTGGACATAAGGATATATATAAGGCTTGATGCTTGGAGGAAAAATTCTTGGAATCAAATGAATAGCATGATCATGATCATGAATAGGTGGGAGTCCTTTGGAGTTTCAAACACCTTAGAATTATTGTCCAAGACTTTTTGGAGATGCAGAGAAATAGATGATTTTGATGTTGGAACTTCTAGTGAGAATAATGTGCAATTACGCCTCGTTGTTATTTATTCATAAGCTTTTTCATGACATTAGAGATTATTATCTTTCCCGACTTCCTTGTGATACCCCATAATTCAACTTCCTTTCCTTCTGAAAAACAATTTCAAGAAAAGTTCTTGAAAATTAAATGCTACTGTCCCCAACGATCGTAACCATTGTACTCCTAGTAAAACGCTAGCACCTCCCATTGGAATGGAAAGCATTGGACTATTCAATACATATATCCCCATGGTTAGCTTGATATTATGGGATTTTCCAGAGCAATTTATAGTTCCTCCATTTTCAACCATCTTGACGATACGAGTGTTGGAGTATGAGAAACAATTCAATTCGCTTGGCTCTACCTTACAATGAATAAAATTATGGGTGCTACCGAATCAGCCAACATTATTACCGTTTTCTTCTTGATATGTCCTTATCTTGAGAGTTTGAGGTGTGATAATACACGACAATGCATTTACAATATGGTGGGACTCATTTCTTCTTCTTCTAGGGTTGGTTCTTAGGTGTATATCCTCTTCTCTTGAAGTTTCTTGTTCATTTTCTTCCTCCTCTTCACAATCAACATAAAATATTTTATTTACTAAGCCAAACTTACCTTAAGTGTATTTTCTATCATAACTGTCGCAAAGCCCTTTTGCTCTTTTTTCTTCCAATTTTTGTGGTGTCAACCTTGTAGGTTGTTGAAGTATAGGAGTAGCAACACTTCCATCTTTACAGATGTGAGTGGTAGGCTTCCTTGTCGCCATATTTTACATTCATTTTTTCTTGCCAACCTAAATGCCTTCTCCAATGAATCAAGTTCCCAAAGGTGAACCTCATGTCGGATGTTATCCTTTAAAGTCCCTATGAAGACATCAATCCTGTGTTCCTCTTGAATATTAGTTACCCTTATATTCAATTTTGGAAGTCCTCAATGTGCACCACCACTAAACCCTTTTGTTTGAGATTTGTCAATTGGCTAAAGAAGGTGTTTCTCTTTGTATCCTCATAATGTGCTATAATTTCTCCGTAAAAATTGACGATGACAATTTTTAATACGGGAGCAAAATATCGATACCATACAAATGTGTTTTTTTCTAAATGTAAAGTTACAATGTGTACCTTTTGTTTGTTTTGCACATTATGGAGATCAAAATATTGCTCCATCTGTAGTATCCATGTTACGGGATCCTTGCCATCAAACTTCCTCATATCCATATTTGCAATATGGTGATTCTTCCATCCAACATTAGAGTTTATAAAATCATGATTAACATTTATTTTGTTATCGTTATGAGTTTCTTCTACTATCTATTCGCCATTAGGAAATATTTCTTGTATCAACTTTGTCAAACCTTCCATGTCTTATTTTAGATCATTCTTCATGTTTTCCATGTTTTATTTCATTTTCTCTTCCATGTCATCCCTCTTAGCTTCCATGCCATCCATCTTAGCTTCCACGCCTTTCTTCAAAACTTCCATTTCATTTTTTGTTGCTCTTTGTGAGAGTGAAATTATTCTTAAAGGATTAATGGGTGTTGAATTATTTTTAGGAGGAATTTTAGAACCCAATAGTGATATATATTCTAAAATATGCCCTTGGAATCAATTCAAACTGAATTTTCACACAAGACTTATGCAATTCGAAAAAAATATACACATTTTTCTTGCTTTTAAGGAGCTCGATAATGAAACTGAATTATCTTTGTAATTGCGGATCTTAAATATTTTAAATTTGGCCCTATAGTATCCCTTTGAAGCTTCTTTCAAATTCCATAGGTATGACCTGATTTGGATTCTTCAAGGAAAATTTATGCCCAATCTCCCACAATTACCTATTTATGGACTGGTTCAGTAGAGAGAACTTGTGCGGCATGCCACGTGTCACTGTTTCATCCTTCGGCTCTGAAATTGATAAACAGGAAACTATAGTCTGTGTACTTGTGGCCACTTTTTACAAAATTTCAATCCAATGCTTAGAGAGAGTTATGACGATTTTCCCACGGTCACCTCTTTGAGATGAAATTCGGGAGCCTGAAAAAACCCTAAATTCCACAGATCCTATCTCTGAAAATATTGCGAACCAATATCTGAAATTTTTGCAAGACGTTCCTTAGGATTTCAAATTTTCTTTGTAAAAAATTCAGCTTCTCAAACTTAGCAGAAAAAAAAGTTATAGTGGAATTTCCACGATGGCCTGTCTTAGGTGAAATTCGGGAGCCTGAAAAAACCCTAACTTGCACAGATCATATCTATGAAAATATTGTGAACCAAGATCTAAAATTTTTGCAAGACGTTCCTCAGGTTTTTGACTTCACTTTTTAAATATTTCAGCTTCTGAAACTTCATAGAAAAAATTTATAGCGAAAATTCCACTATGACATGTTTAGAGCAGCGAAACCCTAGAATCCAAAGCTCTGATACCAAATGTTATGAAACCAGCTCCAAAAATAGATGAAAAGAGAGATCAACACCTTAGAAAACAACCACTTTGAGGGAGAAACCTCAAATACATTACATAAATGAAAAAATCATGGATTATACAATTGACAAAACCTACTTCTAAATATAAGAGTCCATGGGATCACAATATAATCCTAGCTGACCTAACAAGAATAATGTAAGGGCACAATAATAACAATATTGGGGTTACAGGGGCACAACAATAACAATAAGGGGGTTACACTAACAACAATAAAGGACTATACTAGTAATATAGGGACCTAACAGACTCTTTGACTTCCCTCATGACCTTTTTACTTCTTTACATAATGAATCCTCATATTCCAAAATTGACACTTGGATTTCCGCTTACAAAAATGTGTAAATACAATATTACATATACCCATATAAGACAAAATTGGGTAGAGTCAACTAGACAAGCCTAATAAGACAAACAACATATCAAGCTTGAGTTTGGGGGAAATCTACTCATCCACTTCAACTTGTAGCTTCTCAGTTACATAGTGATGCCAAGCTTTATATTATACGATGACTTCCCCAAAATTTGCAATGGAATCAGGTTGGTAGTGGACTTTAGCCTCCATTGCATCTAGGTACATGGTCTTGGAGCCAGATTGAGTTTCCTTTCAATGGGAGCAACATGGTATTGATATTGATAGGGCCACCAATGTAATTTTGCATATCATGGATGTTAACCTCTAAATATTCCTTGGTAACGATCTTCTTCAGCTGGTCCAAGTATTCTTCAACCTCATGTCTTACCTTGTTCTTGCCTTTGGCTTCGGTGAGTGATCCAACTAAATAGATATTGTGTGACTTCACCATGAAATCCACATTATTACATAATCGTGCATAAGAGGCTTGAACATCTGCATCTCTGTGTTTTCCATGTTTGTTGTTTTGCAGGTTACTAATGGTTTCTGGAAACACAGGGAAGCATTCATCTTCTTTTCCCTTCTTCTATTTTACTATCCATCCCATAATTCACTCCATTCATTTTCATAACTTCCTCCATCACCTCCATACACCACATTCCTCCATTCATGAGAAAAATTTAGCGATGAAAGAAAAACACAGACTGCTATAGACATCAGGGAATTCCTACAGCGCAAAAATATTTTCATGAACAGCAAGAAAAAAACAAAAAGAGGAGCTAATAAAGCAGACACCATGAAAGACAAGAGTGCCACCCATGGCATCTAGAGCACCCCCACGCAGCATCTACAATGGGAATAAATAGCAAGAAAGATAAGCAGCTCACTCAGAGAGTTTCTCATTCAGCCAGCTGCTCACTCAGAAAAATGAGAATAAGGAAGAACGCAGCATATAAGAGGCTTGTCTCCAAATTCCAGCTACTGAAAACACCTTGAAAAAAACAGGTAAACTTAGGTATATCTTCTCACCCCTCGCTATGCATCCATAATAGCCAGAAATAATTAAATTTGCATACTTAGAGTTTAAGGGGCAGAAAGGTGGCCAGCTAGCTTGGCCACCGTCGTGAATTATGACTATGGAGAACTGCATATTCATTCCACCTGGGCATGCAAAAGAAAAATTAAATCAAGTCGAGTAGAGGAGAATGAGGGGAGGAGACACGCAGTATCACCCAGCTAACAAGAAGAGCGTCCAACTGTCTGCAACAGAAACTGGAGCTGAGCCGAGTTACATAAGCGCTCCAAAATTAGTTGCACAATCTAATAAAAAGAGATCTCGTCTTATCCAAACTAGTGAATAGAGAATTTTTGAGGGAAAGAGACCGAAGGGAGCCCGTAGCACAAAAGTACCGAGAGTGGGCTGCGTATTTTAATAGCGTTCAGCAGCAGCAACAGAACAACATCACTAGCAGTCGAGATAGCTTCCGAAGTATACCGCATATCAAACACAGTGGCAAGGGACCAAGGGAAGCTTTTCTCCTAGCCTTAAAGAAGAAAGAGAAGAAGGAGAAGAAGGGCCAGAAGAAGAACCAGAAGAGGAACAAGAAGAAAAAGAGGAAGAGATAGAGGGCCAAGGAGAAACGGAAGAAATGGAAATAGGGATAAAAGTCATAAAGGTAGCAGAAAGTGAGCAAGAAGCAGACTCACAGCACAACACCACATCCCCTCAAGGCAAAGAGGTAGTTTCCACCTTAGCTCCTCTAAGCACAAAGAGAAAAAGGAAGACCTCTATGTATTTCAAAGCTGACAAGAATCAAAGGATAAGTCATAGAGAGATAGAGACTCCTCCCACGAGCCCAACTATCATTGAAGAATCATCAAGGGAGGAGGAAAGAATCGAAGAAACAGTTCTAAAGGAGTAGTTGCATAAGGCACAGGCAGAGAATGTAGCGTTAAAGGAGAAATTGCAGCAAAAAGGGCAGCAAGTAGCCACCACGGCAGACTTATGCATAGAATCCCTTCAACACAGGTTCCCTTCTCACTCATATTTTATGTACCTCAAGGAGCAATGGCTCCTATTCCAAATCAAAACTCTAGCCTCCCATGGATCCCTACCTTTCCAAGATTGCAGAATTCATGGATTTCTACAAGCAAAATAACATGGCTGATCAGGAAAAGATGGCAGATTTTTATGTGCATAACCTTGTGCTTACAAATCTAGATACTTGGGACCCCAACCTTACAATGGGGGATATGCAGTTGATGGCTTTAGTATCTTGGATGATGAATGAGGACACTAGAGAAAAAGATATATGGAGGGTCATGAGAAGAAGAAATAGAGAACCCTTACATATCAGACCGGAATTGTTCAGCCCAAGAGGAGTCATCCTTAACCGTTGAGAGATTGAAAGGGACCCTGCACTAGTTGAAAGCTACCTTCAAACTCAAACACAGGTAATAGGCTACTTTGATGATGTTTCTAGGAAGATAGAAGATGAGTGCATTATGGCCAGCCAGAGGAGATGGAACAGCCTCCCTCACAGCCTCAAGAACATGGATTACCATACTGTAGAAAAACTGAGGGGGGCATTGGAAAGGGCACTATTATACAAGAGGGCCATGTAGGTCAAAAATATCCAATGGTTGGGAATAAATCTCAACCCACCTTTGTTGTTGGGGCTGAATGATAAAAAGGACAGAGATGCATAAGATAGAGAATGGGAGAATATAGAAAAGAATAATGGTTTTTACCCCCTTGGGGAAACTCCCACACTTCTTCCTCAGGAAATCAGGGGGGTTGTCAAAGCCTTGAAGGAAATGCAGGAGGAGGATTAGTTTCTCAAATGATGAGCACCCATTATGTCCTTTGTGTGATTCATTTCGGGTCTTCTCAAAACATCGCATCACAAACCTGAATGATATTTAGAAATGTTAAGATTTAAGTGAAATGTTAAATATAATACTTTTGTGATCCATAATGTAGATGAATGTCTTCCGGATACATCACATACTTAGGATTTGGTCGACGTTTCGAACCAGCTAATGTGGTTCATCCTCGGGACAATGTGGGGCAACAAATCGATCCTCATGAATAAATAGTGGAAATGCATCATTACTGAAAATAGTCGTTAAGAACTAGCCATTAGGACTAGCTGTTAAGAACTAGCCGTTAGAAAGTTAGTTAAGAACTAAAATAAAATAATTAATTAATTAAATTAAATTAAATATTTTACTAAAAGCAAATAATTAATTAATTAATTAAATTAAAGATTTTATTAAAAAATGGGGGGTTAAGAAGTTTTATATAATCATAAAATATAATAAGGATTAGGGAGGGTAAATTTTTTATAAAAATAATAAAAGAACTAGTCGGTAGTTAGTTAAGAATTAAAATTTTAATGATAAATGAATTAATAAGAAATTTTCTAAAAATCGGTTAGGAATTATAATTTAATAAATAAATAAAGATAAAATGAGGAGAATAAATAAATAAAGATAAAATGAGGAGAATAAATAGAATAATGTAAGGTAAAATGGACTAAATTAATTAATTAACTAATTAATAAGATTAAATAAAAATAATAATAAAGATTTGCTATCAGGAAATCTATGCATCTTTTCTATTGATTTATTCATTTTTGAACTAGTACACAAAGTTACTAGTACCTTTGTAATAGTTGCATAGATTTCTCCCCAAGTATAGACTTCAAAAGGCAACTGAAAAGATTCTTGCAGTTTAATAATGTCAACTAACTTTGAAGGCAATGCTGCAAGATATACTTGTTTCCACAAGAGATTTTTAGGATCTTTTACCAAGTAGATCCTCTGCATCCAGTCTCGGTGGAAATCTTCATACTGGCTCATTTTCATACATTTTAAATTCATCAAAACAATTTCATTTTTATCTGAGACAATGTTTTCAATTCCACACCAGTGTTCCATAATCATGGAAGTTACACCAATCATATTATTGGTGGGTGTCCCATTAGGATGAAAGATAATATCTCCATTTTCATCTTTCAATATTTCTTCTTCCATATTTTTATTCAAGTCTGGAGATGACTCTAATTCCCACCATCATGCCAATGTGCCAGTGAAGCACTGGATAATAGTTTTACATGCTTCAACCTCATACTTTCCTCCGACACACATCAATTTATATTCAGCCATCATTTGATCAATCATCTGTCTGATTTTCCCCATGCTAAGATTATCAACATTCCATTCTTTATGGTTGTTAGGATAAAATAAATGAGTTGTTGGAATTTTACCCATGCCATTAAGATCTGGAGTAGAATATCTAGTAAATTGGCTTTCTAATGGCTCATAGACAGGGAGGAATTGAGTCTCTGGCTCAGGTTCTTTGAACAGAGAGGCAATGGTGATCTTTTCTCCTGAAGGGTCTCGAGAATTTTTCTCTTCTGAAGGCTTTTGGGAGGACTGTCCGACTTCTTTTGGAAAGAGATGAGGAAACTTGTCAATAGGATTGAAAAGATTCTGGATATGTACACTTTTTCTTCTATGCAGGTAAGAAGTTGGGACAGGTTTATCTGGCTTAAATGGATTAAGCTTGTCAAATTTGTCAGTCAGATTGGATATAAGACCTCTGGTAGAATAGGCTTCACTCATTATTCTATTTTCAACTTCTTCTATTCTACTCAAAGATTCTCTCGAGTAAGACTTTACTAAGGAAGAATCAAACTGTACATTATTCAGGGCACTATTTACATCATTAACTGAAACTTGAACTCTATCAAGTTGTTTCTTTACAAATACTGTCTTGGAAACATTTCTTTCTAAGCCTGTGATAGCTATATTTGTCCAATTTAGCTGTTCACTAGCTTTATGTATTCTTCCGTCAATGCCAAGTTCATTATCATCCTTTAATACTAAAGGAATGGCTTTCGCAGTGTTTTATGCTTCTCCTAGGATGATACCTTTGAAAGGAGGAAAAGTAGTAGTTGTCTCAACTCTACTACCATCAAGAGCTGACCAAGAATACTGAGAGGAAGAAGATGTTGTAGCATCAGTCATCAAAACATTATCAGATTGTTTATTTCTTTTCCATGAGTAGAAATATATCCAACTGTTAGCTCTTTCCATATAGTCTTTCCATTCTTCTGACAATCTGAGTTTTTCTTCACATGAGTGAGTGAGACCAAATGAGTCGGCCTCAGGATGAGTATAAATATATCAGTTGAGCATTTGTTTCATCCACTGGGTCTCAACTTTGTGCTTCTTGCACCCATCCATAACTGTGAAAAATTTATGCATCTCCATGACTGAAGGTTTCTTACAGTCAGATGGCAGATCCTTGAATCTTGATTCAGGGATCAAATCATTCATCTGTTCTAAATACCCTAGACCATATCTTGGCATGTTTGGTGGTCTCATCCTACTAAACATCTCAGTCAATCTAGGGTCTTCATTCTCAAGGGATGGTAATTCATGCATCATTAAAACATGATCTGACTCATGAGGGAATGGAATGTCAGAACATTTAGGATTGGGACAAGGATTTACGGAGGTTGAAGCTGGGGCTTCTCCTGTCCTAGAATGATGGTTTTCATGAATGACCAAGTATGAAAGACTATTGAGATTGACCAGGCTTTTACATTCTGGGCATGACACTTCAATGGAATTGAAATTTACAAGCTGGGCAAATTCAAACAAAGAAATATGTTTACAGGAACTAGAAACAATACTAGAACAAGTTGTATCTACACAATCTGGATTTTTGTACAAGATGGACTTTTTGCAAGCTTCTTCAATCCTTCGTCTGTCAATGGTAGATCTTTTCAGAAAGGACAGAGTGGCTGAGGATTGGTCTTCATGGATATTGGCAGAAGTGATACATCTGGCAGAGATGGGCTTGGGGTTAGGAATGACCCAATGCTCTCGGAAGTTCAGATCTTCCCACTTGATAGCTTGATGTTCCACCTTTTGATTTTTGGAATCGGTGAGAACAAAAACACTTGTTTTTGAATCTTTGCTGGGTGCATGGAGGACAGCTGGATAAAGGTTGTTTGTGTGTCTGAAGAAACCCCTGGTCTGTATGGCTATATTATTTCTTTTCTTTTGCATATCAAACCCTGATGTTTTTATCTGAAGCTATAAGATCTTATCTATGGTTTCATCAAATACATAGATAGGGAAATTAGGATAGCAGTCGAACCATACAGGACCATTGGACAATGGAGCTACGATTCCTCCGATAATTGAATCAGTATATTTATTATGTGTGAGGTCTCTCACAGTGGCTAAGACATAGGTATCTAACCCTTGGTGAGTGAGAGCATTGATTCCAACTCTAATACAACCCAAATGAAAATATTTAGTATCTAACCTTCTAGCTTCTGCCTGAAGCTGCTTAGGGTCAAGAAGGGGTATGGACTGTACACAATCTAAGTTTTCTTGAATAGAACTGATAGACTCCTTGATGGATATTCTAGTAGCAGCTTTAAGGTTAAAAGCTGATACATCAGCATAGACTTCAGATGCGGAGATTTTTGGGAGTTTCCATCTTGTATATGGTTCAGTTTCTTCATACAACAACTCAGATAAATTCAAGACTCTACTGGAAGCAGTAGCGAACATATCTCGAAGGGGATCTTGTTCTGCTTCTTCTTTCTTATCTAATTCTCTGAAAGAAATTGACTTTCTGAAAGAGTCCATTATTTTCTTCAAATAAAGAGAGGATGATTTTGAGTACTGACCTTACTTGAACCAAACAATCTTTCTGGCTCTGATACCAATTTTACGCAGGGGCTTCACAGATCGAAGCTTTCAACAGCAACAACAAGATGACTGGCCTTGTTGAGTCTCTTCTCTGTCTTTTATCTCTTCAAGAACCTTTACACGAACCCATACATGAACCTACTCCCACTGTCTCGCTCTAACGGCTTAAACACGGCCTCCTGCCTTCAATAGCCTTGGCGTCCCTGGGTGGTTTAGCGAACCTCTGGCGAACCTCAAGCAAACAAAGAGAGACAGATACTACCTCAACAGACAATATAAAGTTCAGAGTTTCAAGTACTCAAAGAATGCGGATAAACTTCTTCTCTTTATTGATATCAGAATTTCATTACATAAGTCTTATGGACTCAGTTTTTCTTTCCAGAGATTGACTATATCAGCATTTACTAGTGATAGCTTCTCAATAAATGAGATAGCGTTCTGGAGGCTTTATGGCTGAATACAGACTCTGTCTAAGAAATATCACACAAAACTATCACACAGATTCAACCTAATGACCTAGCCACTTTAGGTTCTCACCAGTGTCGAGCACACTAATGTGCAGGCTTCTCAGATCAGACTCTAGACTTGGAACTGATCTCCGTGATGCAAGCAAATCGAGTTATGAACTCGTAGATGCAGAGCAGGAAGAACTCAGACTCCGACTCTAAACACAAACAAAAGACTCAAACAACCAATCCCAAAAAACCGATGCCGAAATAATGAGCCTTACCCTCCTTATATAGGATGAGAGGGGGGACAAGCAATCAATTCGGATCTGTCAAGGAATAAGACGTGGAGGAGGAATCATTGCTTTCAGGTAACACCAAGGCGAAATCCGCGCAGAGATTCCTTCATCCAGACACAGACATGTGGGTGCCATTGTAAAGTACAAAGTGGATGCCTTTTGGTACAAAAGGCCCACAAGGAAACTATAACAAATATTTACACAGAGGATACTTTTTTACCGGAAAATTCCTCGGGAAAAACTGGTCACATTATTCCCATGACTGGGAGACAGTACAAGGTGGATACTTTTTTAGTGGAGTCCACGAGAACCACTTTCTGCCGAATCATCTAGGATTTTTATCCCTGGAAATCTATACCTTTGATATGTGGTATCATTCCAAGCTTTAGTATAGATTCTCCTTACAATCATGGGCCTATTTAAAATTATTTGGTGTTTGATTTTTGTCATTACCAACCACTGGTTATGCTGCCTCATATGTTGCATTAAGGTTTGTGACTCTGTTATTTCATGCAAATCTCTAACCTTCTAACAAGGTGTGTGGAAGCATTCACCAATTCCATTATCAATACACCAATCACATTGACTCTGAAAGAAGGACTCATAAGATACAGGATCCATAGCAGTTGTATTGAGCCCATAGTCCTTCCACCAATCTTTCAGCAATTATGGTTGTTGATTTCCCTACATGATCCATGTGGCACCAAATTTGACCTTAGTATAGTGGGTCTCATTTTTTCCATCTTTATTCAGAAGATCCCACCATAATTTTTTATACCCTGAAAATTTATAAATAGTATCAGGAAATAAAAAAATCAGGATTACTTCCTGGCCATTGATTGAAATGAGTCTAGGTCCATTCAGGGTTTCTTGTCCTATTTATGACCAAGTACTTATGATAAACTCTTTGTCTATCACTTCCTCCTGTGCACATGACAGAAATGTTAACAAAGTCATTAGCTAATGACTCTTCAGCTTCAAAAGATGTTGCCATACTCCGAGAGTATACCATGTCGTGTATCCATCTGTTGCCTTTTGGGTACACTCTTCTTTCTGGTACAAGATGCTGGAGATCTGTATGATTCTGTAAATTGGCATCTAGTACTTTAGTATTTTGGAGCTTCCAAGTGGGCTGCCACTCATCTCTATATTCTGCCCAATTTTTCTCTGCTGGGATGGTCCTTAGTACCTCTCTCTGATGACTCTGACCCCATTTTGTCACAATCACCATGCCTTGGTCTCTTTCTTGTTCTTGTTGCTGGATGTATTCCCGGCTCAAAAAGTCTGGTAGATGATTGTCCACTCCTTTGACATGCTCAACTTTGAAATCAAAGTTAGCAAAGAGTGCCTGCCATCTGGAAAATTTAGTTTCTCCGGGTTTTTTGATGTCCTTTGTAAGGACTTTTCCTAGTGCTGAGGCATCATTTCTCAGCAAAAATGGTTTATTGACAAGATGTAAAGAGAATTTGTCAATGCAATTCCAGGCAGTTTTTACCTCTCTTTCTATAATAGAGTAATTCTTCTTTGTCTTGCTCCAAGTTCCAGAGGAAAAACTGAACTACCTGTTCATCTTTGTCCTTTTCATCTTTCTTTTGTTTTAGCACACCTCCCCATCCGATGTCACTGGCATCTGTTTCAACAATTTTGAAAAAACTTTCATCAGCAACGTATAAAATAGGTAGGCTTTTTACCTTGGCTTTTATTTGTCTAACAGCTTGTGTATGCTCTTCAGTCCAAGGTGAAGGATTTTTCCTCAATCTCTAATTCAATAGATTTATGTCTGCTGCACAATCCTTATAAAAATTCCCAACATAATTTAAACATCCTAGAAATCTTTGAAGCTGAGTTTTGTCAAGGATGACATCAGGGAATTTATCTGCAAACTCCATTGCATGGCTTTGTAGAGAAATTTTCCCATTTTGGATTGTGTGCCCCAAAAATTTAATTGAGGTCTGGAAGACTTCGATCTTCTTCTTACTGAGTACCAGACCGTTCTGTTTGACCAACTTTATAAATATTTTTATATGTCTAAAGTGGTCTTGAAGATTATTTGAAAAAATGAGAATGTCATCAATACAAACAAGCAACCAATCAGCATAAGGCTTGAATATAGAATCCATAACCTTTTGAAACTTTGAAGGTGCATGCTTGAGGCCGAATGGCATGACATTCCATTCATAATGTCCAACTGGGATACTGAAGGCAGTTTTAAACTTATATTTCTCTGCAATTGCGACCTGCCAAAACCTAGACTTCAGACCAAACTTTGAAAATATTTTAGCGCCGGAGATCCTTCCCAGATCACCTTTGTGGGGAATTGGATAGGTATCATCGGCAAGAACATAATTCAGAGGCTTATAATTTATTACAAGCCTTGGAATACCTCTGATTTGTTCAAATCTCTTATTGACATAGAACCCATAACAGTTCCATGGATTGTTGGATTCTCTAATCAGCTTCCTGTTCAATAGCTGATTTATTTCCTTTTCACAAAGATCCCTGTATTCCTTATTCATTGGAATAGCCTTGGATTTACAGGACCTGCCTGTATATTCAGTCTTGTAGGGCAGTTCTACACAATGTTGTTTCCTATGCCAGAAAGCATTAGGTTCTTCTGAACAACATTCATTTTCTCTAACTGTCTTTAATTCAGAGATTTTTCTCTGAATGTCAGGAGACTTTAGCTGCTCTTCTATATGGATGGTAGATTTCAGATCCTTGAGCTTTGTAAGCTTATTTTCAGCCTTTTTCAGTTCCTGCATAACCTATACCATGGTGGAGACTCTGGGGTTTGAGACATAAGGCATGTCTATCCGTTTGGCTTTCCAATCTGAAGTAGGCACAGTTATGAAATACCCTGCTCTATTGTTTTTCAGTCTGATAGAGCCATGGGGTTCTACTGCTGCTAAGAATACATTTCCTAAAATACAATCAACTAGGATGTCTCCTACTGCAAACTTTAGTTTAATACAATGAGTATCAAAACAAACAGCAGCCTTGGGAACTTCATACTAAAGGGTTATCTCCCCTAACCCTATTATTTTCCTGGAGGCTGATATCCAGTACTTGGAGGGGATAGCTTTCTTGTTGAAAATATTTACATATGCACCAAAATCTAAGAGTGCAGTAAGGGAAAACATCTCACCTTTGATACAAACATTTATTTGTACATGATGTTGCTGGTATTCTATTGCTAGAACACGCATTTCTTGAAATCCTACTGTAGGATCCTTTTTCCCTTCAAGAATATCAATATTATATTTAGTAAACAGAGTGTTGTGCAGTGTATAATTTGTACAATGACCTGAAGAAACAAGTCGTGCTATCTCCTGTTTCCCTTTTTCTAGCTTGGCTACTTGGGGTTTTAAAACAGAAATTTTTGATTTAAGCATATGAATTTCTCTACTCACCTCCCACAAAGTGAGTGAGCGAACTTTGTTTTGCTGTTGATCTCATTGGTAGGCCTTGGTGTTCCTTTCATAAGAATCTTCAAGAAAGAGAGGCTTCTTACTAGCACTTTTGCTGGCTGAAGACGTTTGTGACATGAATGTTTCCAGCAATCTGTTCTTGAGATCTCCTTCTTCCATGGCACGAAGTTGTGCAAAAATATTTAGCTCATCTTCATCTGATTGTGCCATCAGGACTTTGAGTTTACCAGCAAATTCTTCTGTAATAGAGTCGTCAGATGAAAAATCAGATTCAGCATCAGAAGAACATCCACATTTACAATCATCAGAATCTGAACAATAACAATGAGCTTGTAATTCTTCGGCAGAAGAACTGGAAGAAGAGTCACTGCATGTATCTGAAGAATAATCTTCAGCTTGTTGAATGAATAGGCGGGGACAGTTTTCTGCCTTGTGAAATGTAGATCCACATTTGCTACATTTATCCTCAGTTTTTACAACTGTCTTGCCTTTATTTTGTGGCTGAGATTTTCTGCCATGATTTTTCTTTGATTCATCACCATCAGGACATATGTTTGTTGTATGTCTTGGTTTTCCACATAACCAGCATATAAGCTGATTCAGCTTTTCCTTCTTCTGTGACTTCAGATGAATATATGATGGCTGATAGTAATGAGTATTCGGGATATACTTGTAATATCCCTTTCTTTTGGACTGCTTTGGAGAGAAGAATATATAAATAAATATAAAATAAACAAAATTTCCTAAAAAGAGGGATGAATTAAAAAGGGGGTTAATATATAAAGAAATAGGGAGGGGTACATTATTATAATAAAGATAAAATGAGGAAAATAAATAAATAGAGTAAAGTAAGTAAATAAATAACATAAATGGAAATGAAATAAATTAATAAAAATATAAATTGATTAATTAAATAATTATAAAATTGAATATATATATATATATATATTATACAAAATAAGAAAAATTACCTAGCAATAGCTGGGGTCCAGCTCTTACTTCATTTCCAACCATCATCCCGATTGAGATTCTTGGCATGTCGTTCAATTTCGATCGCCTCCCTTAATTTCTTATGGTGGAAATTATCTACTTTGGCAATGAATTTGGAATCTTCAATACAAACATGGTGACGATATCTTTCCACATGCTCAGCAAGAGCTGAGAAATGGGACCGATTCTGCCTAATATCTACAACATGCTCCCGGATTCTTTGCCCAATGGATCAACCTGTTTCTCCAATATAAGGAGTTCCACATGAATAAGGAATCATATAAACCCCTTTCATGTCCTTAGGTTCGATAGGGTCATTAACATACCCAAGATAATTTCTAATAGTGCGGAGAGGTATGAAAGAAGCAAAGACATTATTTCTTCTAAGGACATGGGTAGTTTTGTCTGTTGTCCCTTGGAAAAATTTGAGATGGACCTTAGAGATAGGATCCACCCGAGTAGATTATCCACTCAATCATTTATAAGCCTTTCGAAAGGCTTTAAGACCTTGAGATCTATTCTAACCATTATTTTCAAAAACGTCAAGAAGATGGGACTTCTCTGATTCCAAGGACCTGTCATCAGCAATTCTAAGAGCACGAGTCGCAAGAGTGCACAGGACACCAAATTTCTGAGCCGGAAAATTATGGGAACCAGCATGGAGATATTGTTCCGTGTGGGTATTCTTGCGAAAAACTCGGTGAGAGATGGAACCATCCTCATTCCTTGATAGAAGGATATCGAGGAAATGGAGACAACCATCAACTTCTACTTCCATCGTGAATTTGATGGAATCGGAAAGCGAGTACAGGTTTCCAAGGAATAGATCTAATTTATCCGACCATGGGGCCAGATGATACAAGTATCATCCATGAACCTATTCCACTTCCTAGGGAGGAATTTAGTAGAGCCCAGGGCCTTTGATTCAAAATCCTCCATAAATAAGTTAGCAACAATGGGGGAAAGAGGGGAGTCCATCGCAACATCACAGGTTTGCTGATAAAACTCACCTTGAAAATTAAAGAAGGTCGAGGTGAGATAGAGGCTAACCAATTTAGAGGTTTCTTCGTCAGAAATCGGCTTAATGACATCAATGGCTTCCTGGATGGGGATTTTGGTGAATAAGATCAAAACATCAAAGCTAACTAAAAGCTCACTAGGCTACAGCTTGATGTTCTTCCACTCCTTGATAAAGGAATTCGAGTCCTTAACAAATGAATCAGTTCGACCTACAAGGGGATTAAGCTTCTAGGCTAAGAATTTATCCAAATGATAAGAGGGACCACCGATTGTGTTAACAATAGGTCTTAATGGGGCCCCTGAATTATGAATATTTAGGAGACCATAGATCCGGGGGGTAAGGGAATTGCTCTCAATAAGCTTCCTAGAGAGAAGATTAAGAGAATAATCTGACTTGATGGCAAGGGCAACATCCTTACAAACCGACTTAAGCGGATTCTTTTTAAGCTTAACATAACTACCACTATTGGATAGATGGTCAACCATCTTGCTGACATAGTCTGATTTATCCATAAAGACTATGGCCCCACCCTTGTCCGCCTTAAGGATGACAATGTCAGGGTTGTCCCTTAGGGATTTAAGGGCGATAAATTCAAGATTACTCAAGTTCCTTTTGGGAGGCTTAGCCTTCCTAATAATAATGGAGCAATCTTGCCTAATGGTCTCCTTAACATTATCCGGGAGATCCTGATGACATATTCAATGCTACAATTAATGTCATCCACGGGAATATTCTTTGGGGCAAAGGAAAAATTAAGCCCTTTATTAAGGAGACTAAAAACAGAGGAATCAAAGGAAAAACTAGAAATATTAGATACTCTTTTTGGGATTCAAGCGCGTTAAGTTAGTCATTCATCTATGACCATTTCCAATGAGAGATAGTCGTACCCGGCTAATTTCTCATGATTTTAGAATAGATCCATAGCACTCATTGCATCGGGTGATGCTCACGGTGGTGAAGTGGGATTGAAACTAGTGGGAAATAGATCCACGCGTCAATCATACTAGAAATATTAATTACATTTTTACTATTGATGTTAACCATAGAATTATTGTTAGCAGCTTAATTATTATTAATAGAGTGGTCCTTTTTAACCCTATTTTCAATATTATAAATATTATTATTATTATTATTATTAATATCATTAACCTTAATTATGATTTCCTTTATAG
Organism: Pinus albicaulis; assembly: GCA_034641835.2. NCBI lineage: Eukaryota > Viridiplantae > Streptophyta > Pinopsida > Pinales > Pinaceae > Pinus > Pinus albicaulis. The sequence continues at coordinate 1,134,928,610 of CM076578.1, read as the reverse complement.
CGTTATTTTTAAATTATATGTTAATATTATCATTATTCAAATTATTATTATTAATAAAGCTACTATTATAAAAATTATTTTCCTTTGTAGCCTTATTATTAATAATTATGTTCATATTATAATCCAAAATATAATCATTATTGAAGTTATTATTATTCCTAAGGCTACTTTTATTAATATATGAATTATTGTTATTAGATTGAGATTTAATTAGATTCAATTAGACGTGTGAACTGGTACCAATGGAATTGGAAACCACCGACTTACCATCGGAGGAGAAAGCCACCACCGAACCCAGAGCGGAATTCTCGAAATTCAAAACGCTACTTAAAGACCCCAAGCTTAGAACTGAGGTTGGGCTGATGGTGGATGAAAACAGCAGAGGGTATGCAAAGGAAAGGGGACCTATACACTGACCCTTGTGGTTTTTCCAAGCATGGAATACATACCCCTGAACCACACTTTGTCTACCAATTCATCTCCCTTTACAAATTTTTTGAAAGATCCCTATATAAACTTGGTTTTCAAGGTTGGCACTTTATCTCAGTGTCTGACCCGCACCGATAGCAGATATTTACACTGAGACTCACGCCGATAGGCGCTCTGTCTTAATGTTGGACCTGCGTTGATCCTCTTTTGGAAAGTTTTTTAAATAGAAAGGAAGCTTCGCGAGGCGGTGAGCTGGAATTTTGTTTTGAGGATATGGCCGAGGAATTCCCCTTTGGGCTTCTTGTTCCCAAGAAATAGGAACTTCTCCAAAGGATAAGCTCTTTTCCCATTATTTGAGGGCCCAAAACCTCCTCCTTCATTTTTATATAAGGAGACCTATTTCACCTCTACTGCCTTAGTTAGCATAGGGAGAAGAATCAATTATAGCTTCGGGAGAATAGTGCAGAGTGTGATTGTTTTTGTTTTTTGAGAACATAGTGAGATCTTGGACCTTTGTGTATGAGGGTGTTGCAAACGTGCTTGGATACAGACCTGCAGAAGGACAGCCTCAACATCAAGGCTTGGTTGTAAACTCCCCTTGTCTTTATTACAATAAAATGCAACTGATGTTTATCTTCCACTCTTGTTTACATTCATAATGAGATTTTTAGCAATCCTTGATCAGCTAGATAGATTGTAATTGTTTTATGTTTTTCATGATTTTACGCTTGTCATGGTGTCTTGATTGTCTGTACAAGTAATCAAACATAGGTAGTAGCGTGCATCGATATTGAGAAGAGCGATGGATCAAGAAGCTTCGACGGAAGACGACAACATAGCATCGGAACAAGGTAGGTCATCTTCCTTGCTCTGAATTTCATTTACAATCTAGGAAGGTCGATGTTAGTATGTTCGTGTAGTTGCTAGACCCACCCCAGAGATAGAGGGATCGCCTATGTCCGCAGAGGGGATTTACCTACACAAAAAATTGGCGACACCACTGGGGATTTTTCTTTTTGGTTGATTGAGTGATCAAGTCTCAAGTTTCTGTCCGAGTTCATTTGGTCTTCTTGTTCACTTATGAGCATAGATTACATTGCTCATTGTTCAGCTGAAAAGTATTCTTTGTATGATTGCTTGATGTAGACGTGATGGTTGTCCAAAGCCCCTTTTATTTTAATTTACTCCTGGGGCGCGATTATGCTTATGCCATGGGTGTGCTTGTCTCTTCCCTCTTCCGTGTGATCTATTTTCCTCATGAAGGTCGGATTGTGACCATTGATCAGCTTTCATTCTTTGGTCTTAATGTGCCAACTAGTCTACCGCCATTTCTTCCTAGTCCTTACCTGTCGATGATATCTTCCTCGCCACAGATCAATTATGTGGCCACATGTTCCATGTCCGTGCCCACTTATAATTCAATCAGTGAAGTAGTACGCAATGTACTAGGGGAATTGGATCTTAACTTCCAGAGTGTTATTCTCCCGTCTGATGAGAAGCTCTTGCAAGCCATGACTTCTTATTTGAAATGATGAGTTGTTAGGGGAGCAGAGTTCATTTTCTTGTGTCAAGCTCCTTAAAAAATTAAGCAAGCCTATTGCGGAGCATGGTTCATTTTCTTGTGTCAAGCTCCTTAAAAAATGAAACAAGCTTGTTACAGCATACTTCGTTTTCTTGTGTCAAGCTCCTTAAAAAATGAAACAAGCTTGTTGGAGCATAGTTCTTTTTCTTGTGTCACGCTCCTTAAAAAATGAAACAAGCTTCTACGGAGCAGAGTTCATTTTCTTGTGTCAAGCTCCTTAAAAAATGAAACAAGCCTATTACAGAGTAGAGTTCACTTTCTTGTGTCAAGCTCCTTAAAAATAGGAAACAAGCTCTTATGAGGACAGTTCATTTACTATTTCAACCTCATTAAAAAATGAATTGAGTCATGAGGATAGTTCTTTTATTGTGTCGAGCTCGTTAAAAAATGAAACAAGTTCCCTTTTCAATTCGAGTCTTTGATTAGATCTCGTAAAATCCAAGTCGATTCTTTCGCCTGATATCATAATTGAACCTTCATTCCATCCACCTATTAGTAACCAGAAGTTTACTATGGTGAATGTAATGAAGCTAGGGGGGCATGTACCTCGAATTGAGTCACCATGCTGGGAGCATGCCAACTTTTTCAAGCATAGGTTTCCATGTTTTCAAGCTTGTTTAAAAATGAAACCATTCTTATTTTACCTCTCGTGATTGCCATTTTATTAGCCTGTTTTGCCAGATGAGCCTTGATTTTCTCATTCCATCATTACCATCTACTTGGCCGAGCATACACCTTCACTTGATTGTTTTACCCATTCCTGAGGAATTGCTGCAATGAGTGGCTTTGTTAGCCAACCTCTTGCCCTTTACTTGTTCTGAGCAGTTCCATCATCACCGAAACTAGTTGCTAAGCTTAATACCACTCGTTCCTCTAGGTGGAGTCATCTTTCAGCTCTTTTTTGCATCTCAAAAATTGAAAATATTACCGAGACTCTTGTCGTTTTGAACTAGTTAAAGCCTGCGAAACGATATCTACCCAATATACGTTTACCCCTTTTTCGGGCTGGGATAGATTATTTACGAAAAAGGAATACCTTAGCCTATCACGACTAACAGGTTCTCTCAGACATATTTTTCTACCTTTTCGGATCTATGAGACTACCTACGAAAAGGGACCTACTGGAGTTTTATTTTTTGCTTCTTTTCAAACTCTCTAAACATGAAAAGATGTCGAGTCCTCCCTTTTTCAGACTCGTTAAAACCTAAATGACATCGGAAATCGTCACCATGACGTCGAGTCCCTTCTTCCTAGGGCTTGTAAAATGTACTAGGATGGATATTTCCAAAGGACAAACTTATACGACACGCATATGCTATCCTCTTCAAGATTGTGTAAAAATAAAGAGGTACTCGCCCGAAATGGTGGGAGAAAATGGAAGTTATTCGTCAGTTGTGTCGGCAGTATGTCACTCTTAAACATGACACTTATCAGCAGTTCGTGTCGGGTTGGGATATCTTCACTATGTCACTTTGCCTCCATGGGTTTTGGAAATCCGTTTGCCTCTCATTCAATTACCAATCTTGTCAACATGACCTTTGATCCTATTTGAGTCAAATGCTGCCAAATTCCAGAGTCGTGTCGCCGATATGTTTAAGAGCAAATCCTTCTGCAATTTGTACATTCCTGATCCTTTGTTTCAGTCTTGATTAACACTCATATTACATCCTCTATTTCGTGTCGATGATGTGGGATTCATTATCACCCTCCTTCGACAAATCGTTACCTGTATACTTCAACTCATTATCTGGGAAGTTGATCTAGAAACTCCTTTTTGGAACCTTAGAGCTTGCATGCCCTAATGGAAAGTTCTTCGCATTCGACGATAGGTTCTCATCATTTGCCTTCGATCGAGTGATTTCGATGGTGTTCAACTCCAACTCACTGTTCACATTCCGCGGATTGTGCTAGTTGTACCTTGAGAGCCATTGTTAACATTGGTGGTTCCTCTCGTGCCTGTTAATAGCTTTCATCATTGGCTGGTAATCAGGTGACTTTCTTGCATGTTCGACTTTAGCTCATTTATTTGCATGCTTGAAATTGTACTTGATTGGATCATGATGGAGCGCAAGACCCTGGATTTTATTCTCTAGAGTCCAGGTTGCGAGGTGATATGATTTTTCCATGATTGGATACATGTTTCTTTTAGATGGATGGTTCCAACCATACCTTGAGTCTATGTGTGATCCTTCTAAGATGGGTGGTTGCGACCATACCATGATCTCTTTTACGGATGGTTGCGTCCATACCTTGATTCATGTATTTTCATCAAATATTTCACTTATGTATATGTATCTAAGCTTGATTTGCAGGTCTCCAGAAGGTAGCATCTAGTTCCTTGCACGTACCTATAAATCATTTCACCCCTCACCTGTGTTCGGACTTCATACTTCAGGGGGCATTTGTTACAGAGTAATTTGTCACTTTCCCTGCACTCCCCGTTCCTTGATCCTGGAGGACCTATATAGTGACCCTTGTGTACTTTCCAAGCATAGAATACATACCCCTGAACCACACTTTGTCTACCAATTCATCTCCATCTACAACTTTTTCGGAAGATCCCTATATAAACCTGGTTTTCAAGGTTGGTTCTTTGTCTCAGTGTCTGACCCATGCTGATAGCAAAGATTTACATTGAGACCAGCATTGATCGATGCTCTGTCTTGATGTCGGACCCACTCCGATCCTCTTTTGGAAAGTTTTTTAAATATAAAGGAAGCTTCTGCGACTAGAATCTTCGCGAGGCGGCGAGCTGGAAGTTTTTTTTGAGGATATGGCCGAGGAATTCCCCTTTGGGCTTCTTGTTCCCAATAAATAGGAACTACTCCAAAGGATAAGCTCTTTTCCCATTATTTGATGGCCCATAACCTCCTCCTCCATTGTTATATAAGGAGACCTCTTTCACCTTTGTTGCCTTAGTTAGCATAGGGATAAGAAGAAATTATATCTTCGGGAGAATAGTGCAAAGTGTGATTGTTTTTGTGTGTTGAGAACATAGTGAGATCTTGGACCTTTGTGTATGAGGGTGTTGCAAACGTGCTTGGATACAGACCTGCCGAAGGAGAGCCTCAACATCAAGGCTTGGTTGTAAACTCCCCTTGTATTTATTATAATAAAATGCAATTGATGTTTATCTTCCACTCTTTTTTACATTCATAATGAGATTTCTAGCATTCCTTGATCAGTTATATAGACTGTAATTATTTTATGTTTGTCGTGATTTTATGCTTGTCATGGTGTCTTGACTATCTGTACAGGTAATCTAACATTGGTAGCAGTGTGCATCGAGCTTGAGAAGAGTGACAGATCAAGAAGCTTCGATGGAAGATGACAACATAGCATCAAAACAAGGTAGGTCATCATCCTTGCTCCAAATTTCATTTACAATCTAGGAAGGTCGATGTTAGTATGTTCCTGTAGTTGCTAGACCCACCCTAGGGCTAGAGGATCGCCTCTGTCCATGGAGGGGATTTACCTACACAACAACAAAAAATGCCTATTTTTCCACAGCTGGATAATTTAATTTGGCACCTTGCAAATTTGAAATAAAAAATGAGATGGGTATTTCTATTTTTTTATCATTGAGTTGTGTTAAAATGGCAACATACGATGTTTCAGATGCAAATGTGTATAAAAAAAAATGATTAGAAAAATTGGGAGTTGTGACAGATGGAGGGTTCACAATAGCTTGTTTGATCAAGACAAAGGATTTCTTTTCGTTGTGACCCCATTTGAAAACTGAATTTTTCTTAATCATATTTTGTAAAGGTAAAACTACTTGTGAAAAGACAGGGACAAAACTCTTTACAAAATTTATTTGTCCAAGGAAAGACTGCAATGATTTATTATTATGAGGTAAAGGTATTTTTAAATTTCCTTAAATCTTTCTGGATCAATATAAATACCCTTATTTGACACCATGAATCCTAAAATCTTACCTTCGCTCAAGGAAAAATAAGACTTTTTTGGATTTAGCGAGATCCCATATTTCATACATCGTTCAAAATATGTTTAAGGTAATTCAAATGGTTACTTATTTTCTTGGAATAAATGGTGATATCATCCAAGTAAATAACAATTTATTTGTTAATTATTACTTTTGTAATATACCCAAATGGGGAAATCATCAATATAATGCACTTAAAACACATTTTTCAGAAATATATGAAATAATAGTTAAATGCAGCCATTGTATCCATTCATTTATACATTATAGCAACCAAATACAAAAGGATATCTGAAACAAATCATGATAGCTTAGTTAAATAAGCCTCCTAAGCCATAATAGCCCAAAATTCATGCAAAAAGAGGGGTTGCAACCATATATAAAGACTAAAAAAAGCCTTACAGCGTTATTTTATTACTTCTACAATAGTAATAGATTGTACATCAGATCTAGAGCTGTTATGTGCATAAAAAGTTAGATCTATATCAGATCCATGCAATATATAGGCTCCTCTAATGAACCCCCTTGGGGTTTTCAGTGAAACACCAAGCACAAAGTGTAGATCTGAGATCTAAGACTGAAGATATACTGAAAATTACAGATCTTGAAAGTGTAGATGATCTGATATATGCAAAATAATACCCTCCTTTAATAGATCTCCAAAGTGAAGGGCAGATCCCCAACACTCAGAAAATCAGCTCTCCAAATGGTGTGTTGAACCACCCTGCAACTGCTCCTTTAGAAATTACGTAGATCTAGATCTATTCTGTGATGTAGGGATCAAAATTTAGTTGACCTAATTCCAAGATCTGGAAATGAGGCTCAATGCCTTCAATATTGTCTTCCCAATGCAATATAAACTTCCTCCACTAAAAATGAGCACTAAAATGGCCTAGATCTAGAGATCTAGTCTCCACTTGCTGCAGCTTACTGAAACAACCAAACCCTCAACAGGATTTGCGTTTTCAAAGAAAGGTGAAGCTTGGCCTTAATCCAGATAGTGGAAAATATGGTGCAAGACTCCTCCAAGAGCTCCTCAATGAAAGAGGTGGCATTCCCGATCAGGAATACCCAATGCTAAACAACATTCAATCTCACCTAAACAGAAAGAGAAAGTTGTATGTCTAATTAGAACATATATTCAAAAAATAATAATCATAAGCTAACCCCATATGGCTTCCATCCTCTTCCTTATAAACAATGTAATCTTTCTCACCTTGGGTCCCACTCATTAGGGTTTCCATCTTCATGCAGTTAATCTCCCTCCAAAACTGCGATGTCCCATCATCAATGCCACTCATCCATAACAGCGTTGTTGGATTTGGTCAACATTAACTTAAAATCCATGCGATTCCTCCTTCCATACTCAAGGTGGCTTTATTCTAACTATCTAGACTGATCCATATTCCCAGTGGGTTATCTTTATTAATGTTCCACTTCCTCCATACTAGCTTTGTTGACTTGGTCAAACTTGACCTTGTCCTCATGCATTAGCCTTTGTTCACATATGAAGGTGCTTTATCTAGCTATGAATATGATCCCTTTTCACATTAATATGGATTTTATGCCTACTAAATAGATTTATGGGCCTCCCCACCCATCTTATTCCTCTATCTAAGAGAAAAATCAAAATTTAATATTCCAATTAGTTGCATGCTAATCTAGGAATATTACAGTCCTTCCCTCCCAAATTTTGCTTGTCCTCAAGAAACTGCAAGGTTAGAACTGAAGATCCCCTTCTCTTTCTCCTGTAGCATCTTCATATGATTGGCTCCTCCAAAGAAAAATATGATCTCTCATCAATATGTCCTTAAGTTGTTCCTCCCATGTGTATAAGTGTGCCTTTGGTGAAAAATTCAAATGGCTCCCATCATGAAAAGGTGGGATATCCATGGAAAAAATTATATGTGGTCTAGAGGCCTTCTTGAGGCATGGAATCTGAAATATATGGGGAACCATCATTCCCATGTGAAGCCTCCATCCCCAAGCTATCATCCACAAAAAGTGAGTCACCCTCCAACATGGTAACTCTTGAAACATCTCCTCCACCTTAGACTCCTGCAAAGAAGCTGGGCTGCATATCTGAATATGATGGATCAAAATGTCCATCCCACATTGTCTCTCTTTCCACTTATGATAAGTGTAGAGATGCTGCTGAATATGGGCTCCAAGAATGTTTCCTTCATGGAGCAAAAAGGAAATAGGATCCTCAAAGACCCACTCTTTGGTTCTAGCCCAAATCATCCCATATAAAATGAATACAACTGACATTATCATCATATGGAATCCAAATGATAGAAGTACTGAAGGTTTTACATAGTGCTGGGAAGTACCTACAGTTTCTCAAGTAGTCACAGTGCAGTTTTACCAACTGCAGTTTCAGAATATGATATGGAAAGTTGTCTTCAAATAGTTTGCTAGTTGTGCATGTCATCACATCTACTAGTAAATAGTAAATGTCATTGTATATCAACCGAGCATACAGGAAATAGTACAACACTTACCCAAATCCATACAAGAAATTTTTATCTCCATCATAGATGTTGGTCCCAAAATGACCATGAAGCCCAAATAGAGGCTTGCCCTCTTGTGGAGCAATGCACTGTACAGAGATGGTAAGAAAATGCAAATATTGTGTTAGATAATCAATAAGTGCAAAAACACAATTATTACCATGTACTGAGAGTAATCTGATAATAAGACCCATGAATGAGCCTTCCATAGTGATATGACATAGTTCCATGAAGAGGAATGAACTATGTGCTGCAAGTAGATATTTCTTATTATGCTTGAAAATCCAAGTCAAGAAGATTATATCATGGTAATAGATGTCTCCATCCACTACTCCATCACTCTGATCTCTTTCATTCCCATCAAGTGCATCATATGTGAAGTGATCCCTGGGACACTCCATCAACAAACCCAATCTCCCAAGTGACAGCGTTGTTGGCCTTTGTAATTAGGATCCTATCATCTCATAGCTCCATTCTTTGACATCCCACATGTCAAAGCCATCAATCATAATGTTGCTATATGTGGGAGATTCCTTCCCAAGTGGAAGTACCTCCTAATCCTCCAAGGCTAAGGAGTAGCCCCTTTGCACCGTGATAGTGTCATCTCCTACTCCTGCAACATCATGCAAAGTATGGGAGAAAATCAGCCCATACTCTCTCAAGGACAACCAAAGCAACAACAACTCTTGTTGCCTCCCCACACCATCACCATATAAATCATGGAGCAACAACATGATAGTTGATAAAAGATATCACATCACCCCAATACCCCCAAAATCCTTTCTGCCATATGATGTAAGTCCCATGCCAAGTTCCATCCACCAACATACCCCTTGAAGAAGGATATGTCACATGATGGCCAAACTCTTTCAAGAGTAACCAACGCAGTCTTGCCTCCTGCAGCATGGTGTCATAAATTTGCAAGTGGTTTCCCAACCTCTTGCTCATCAACATCATCCATCCAACCCATGGTGAGTGTCTATCATAATGTCTAAAAGTGGCATTCCTCCAATGGAGAATACCATCCTCCCAAATCAGATTTTTGTCTTTTCATTTCATGGGATGTTGAAATGCAATCTCCTCAATGACCAAGTTGATCCCATAAGGATCCAAATAAGGTGTAGGCACAAACTTCTCATCAGGATGTGAAGTGCTCATCAATAATTATCCATCATAACAATGGAATATAACATGTGTCTCATCAACCATCTGCCTATCCTCTGTTATACATGTAGAAAGGTCATTGAATGCTCCCATAGTGGCTGGGCCCCCAACTCATCACTACTGCTCAATGACAGCGCTGCAATCTCCATGATGGTGCATATGTTGTCTTAAGATCATACTCAATGTTGAACACATAGTTATGCATGGCATGGTTCAGGACAATACTCATCCCATCCTCCAAGAATCTACACTCCAACCCCAAGAATTGTATGCAGCTCAAAAATGACACACTAGGATGATTGTATATCTTCTCCTTGAACAAATCAAGGCTACTTAGCGCAGTGCCATTCTGCTGCTCCAAATCAGAAAGGTCATTGAATGCTCCAAGTCAGCAATATATTCCCACAATCCTCCATATGATGTGCTAAAGTAACAGAAAATGGAAACATGTGCATACCTTGGTAAAGCTTGGGAACATATTGTACTGCTACAAGGGTTCCTTCCTCCGGTGTGATGGCTTCCCAAACTACTGATGATGATGGCTGCTCTTCTATGATTTTATCAGCACTGGTACAAGTCTCCTCCTCCTCATGCATCTCTAGAATGGTGCATGGGACTCTAGATGTCAAAAGATCAAGACCACTTTGCAAAGGTGCAAGTGTTCTTTCTCCTTATGTGAGTGCTCTTGCAGCAAGAAGTGGTGAAGTCTTCTTCTCCTATGATTTCTTCTTGTCAAACTTCTTGATCAACCTTTGAATAAAATCTGCAAATGCAGACACTTTTGCATGACTCAAATGGCTGAATCACCAAATTTTTGCTTCACCCTCAAGGTGCAGCGCTTCAATCTCAACAGCTTCTTTCTCTGCTACTGGATGTAGCAGGAAAAATGCATCCAATATCATTCCCCAGGCCCTTGTTGTGCATGTGGATGACCCATCAAACGTAGACAATAGAAATTGATTGCCCTCTTTTCTTCTATTGCTGCAAGGTCTCCTTTCTTCTTTGAGCTGAATGAACTGTGGGAGAGTTAGATTATCCTTGAAAGCTCTAGTTTGAGACTTGTATTCTGCAAGATACTCACTTAGAATCTCATGATCTAAGTGTTCTCCATCTCTATGCCTCTTGTCTTCGAAAGAAAAGGTCATAGTGTGTTTCTTTGGAGCTCTATGCAATACTGGATCTTCTCTTTGTTGATAGGAAGTACATGGACCTTCCTCATTTTGAAACCCTGAAGTGGTTTCACTTCTTCTCTCCATCTTTCTTTGCTTGATCTCCTTGGTGAGGTCCTTCTTAGATCTGAAAAGTGATGAGACAAAGCTCATTCCTTCCATATTTTTAGATCTCTTCCCCTTCTCTTCTTATTCTTATAGCATATTGGATGAAACTCACAGGCTGAGCCAAGATTATGCTCTGATACCAATGTAATATTCCCAAATGGGGAAATCAACAATATAATGCACTAAAAACACATTTTTCAGAAATATATGTAATAATAGTTAAATGTAGCCCATGGATCCATTCATTTATACATTATAGCAGCCAAATACAAAAGGAGATCTGAAACAAATGATGGTAGCTTAGTTAAACAAGCCTCCCAAGCCATAATAGCCCAAAAATCATGCAAAAAGAAGGGTTGCAACCATATATAAAGACTAGAAAAAACCTTACAGCATTATTTTATTACTTCTGCAACAGTAGTAGATTGTACATCAGATCTAGAGCTTCTATGTGCATAAAAAGTTAGATCTATATCAGATCCATCCACTATGCAAGCTCCTCTAATGAACCCCCTTGGGGTTTTCAGCAAAACACCAAGCACAAAGTGTAGATCTGAGATCTAAGACTGCAGATCTACTAAAAATTACAGATTTGGAAAGTGTGGCTGATCTGATATATGCAAAATAATATCCTCCTCCAATAGATCTCCAAAGTGAATGGCAGATCCCCAACACTTAGAAAATCAGCTCTCCAAATGGTGTGTTGAACCGCCCTGCAACTGCTCCTTCAGAAATTACGCAGATATGGATCTATTATGCATTGTATTGATCAAAATGTAGTTGTCCTAATGCCAATATCTGGAAATTAGGCTCAATGCCTTCAATATTATCCTCCCAATGGAGTAGAAACCTCCTCCACTAAAAATGAGCACTGAAATGGCCTAGATCTAGAGATCTAGTCTCCACTTGCTGCAGCTTATTGAAAAAACCAAACCCTCAACAGGATCTGCGTTTTCAAAGAAAGGTGAAGCTTGGCCTTAAGCTATATAGTGGACAATATGGTGCAAGACTCCTCCAAGAGCTCCTCAATGGAAGAGGTGGGATTCCCGATCAGGAACACCCAATGCTAAACAACATTCAATCTCAGCTAAACAGCAATAGAAAGGTATATGTCTAAACAGACCATATATTCAGAAAATCATAATCATAAGCTAACCCCATATGGTTGACATCCTCTTTAATTCCTACTAAAGATATTTATGGGCCTCCCTACCCATCTTATTCCTCTATCTAAGAACAAAATCAAAATTTAATATTCCAATTAGCTACATGCTAATCTAGGAATACTACAAGTTTAATGGCTATATCCATAGCTCTTTTCCAATGTGGCACCTGCATTAATCAAAACAAAAGGCATTTTTTTATAAGCATATGTTCCCCATTTAGTTATGAAAGTGGTTTTCAATCTATCATCTAGATGAACTAGGATTTGGTTATATCCTGAAAATCCATCAAGAAAAGACATGAGCTCAGAACTAGCTACTGACTATAGTACTTATTCCATGGTTGGTTGTGGAAAATTTTATTTCTGACATGATTTATTCAAATTTCTAAAATCTATGCATATACAAATATCACCATTCTTTTTCCTAAGAGGCACTAAATTGGATACCCATTTTGAATGCCTAACAGGAAATCTGATTTTGGCCTTGAGAATTTTATTCAGCTCTGATTTGATTTGATTTTCAAGGTTTGGATGAATTTTCCTTATTTTCTATTACATTGGTCTATCCTTAGAGATCATGGGTATGGTGTGTTTTATAACAGATGTATCATACATTTTTAGATCAGAATAATCCCAAGCAAAGATACTTTTATATTTCTTCAACATTTGAATGAATGATAATCTTTTATCAGAGGACAGATCTAGATCTAGATTGATATTATGAGGCTTCTCATCATTTCCAAGGTCTATTAATTCAAATTTCATAGTTGAACTTTGAATTTTGGCATTAGTCGCCTTTTTAAACCTATCTTTGAGATCATACAAATCTTCCAATTTGACTACTGCTTTGGGCACTATATTTTCATCTTCAATGTTCTGTTCTAATTGTATGTCATGCTCATTTTCATCTACAATTTGGTCATCGTATGACCCTTATGATGTTAGAAAATTCACAATATCATAGTCATCATTCAAGACTCGCCAATTTGTGACATTATCAGGAATGGATGGTCTAAAAAATAATTCAATAGAAAATCTATCAGGACTAAATTTTTCAGATGGTATGAGTTTTGATGCAACATTCGCTAATAGATCAGCACTAGAATTTTGTAGTCTTGGTACAGGAGAAATATTAAATTCCAAAAAATGAGATGTAAGATCTTGGACTAATGATTAATAATGTCTAAGATGTCCAGAAAGGCAATGGATAGTATTTCTCACATGTCTAATGATGATTTCCAAATCTCCAAAACCTGTAAATATTTGATATTTATGCCAATCGCTTTATATAATCCTTGTATCAACACCTCATTAGACATATTTTTTAACACTTTCTACAGGCCTTCAAGATCGAAGGGATTTTTCTGGGCTTTCATTTTAGAATCATCTTTGAAGGATACTTTCTTAGATTTTCTGTCTTCTTGAGAGCTTTTGTTTTCAAGAGCAACTATGTGTTTTTCCACAGATAAGGCTTCCTTCATGTTTTCTGTGAATGTAGCTAACTGCACTTTATCTACAAAAATGGCTATATTAGAGGGAAGAGAAGATATATACCACTCAATTTGAACATCAGTTCCAGGAACTGACACAGTAGGGATTTTATTGAGTAATTTATTGAATCTAGAATTGAAGTCTTCGATATTTTCTCCCCTTTTAGCCTTAAGATTGGATAATTCATTAATGAGAGATGCAATGGTTCTATCATCTCCAAAATTAGCTAAGAATTGTTCTTCAAACATATCCCAACAAGTTATAGAGTGAGGGGGTAATGAAAAGTACCAGGATCCTGAAGATCCTATAAGAGTATATGGGAATAATCTAACCACACAATCTTCTTCAGTGACTTCATTTAAATTGATGGCTAACATATATTTGTGGACATCTTCTTCTACTGGTAGACCATCATCAGGATTAAATTTGGGCAACCATCTTTTAGGATGTTTAGGAAGAGGGTGAAGAGGACTGAGCATTGCTACAACGCCTTGATAATTCCATGGTTGTATTCGTGGTGGTGGTTGTTGTCCTGCCATGATTGTAGGAGTATATATGGATGAAGATATGAGTGGGATGTGAGTTGAAGAAGAGGCAGGTTGACTGTCTGAACTAGAAGAACTAGCACCAATAGTTAGAATGAGAGTTGCTGAAAAGTGTGGAGGGAATGATTGGATTTACGATGGAGAATTAGATAAAATCACACTAATAGATGTTTGTGATTTAGATTTCTTGGTGTTCTTTCGAAAAGAAGTAATGGGAAATTCTGAAGGAGGAATTCCAATTTTCTCACTTAGAGAATGATTCAAGGTTCTTCTATGTTGTAAAACAGATGAAACACTTTGTTCATATGGTTGATAAATTATTTATTTTTCAGCTGAAATAGAGATTTGTTCTAACTTCTCTATTAAATTCTGAACTTCTCATGATTCAGACTTATAATCTGAAGAACGCAATCCCTGGGATATACTAGGAGTTTTTGGATAATATTATTCAACTTATGATCTTAAAATAGTAGTTCTCGATGGAGATCTAGAAGTTGGAGGGGATCTAGAGGCAGAACGACTATTATGATGGCTTCTTGATTTTTTGTTGCATTCACAATTGGCCCTCCTTCTAGCACCAAAATGTTGAGGCCCCAGAATTCTGTTGCAACAACATGGGGGATAACCACCCATTACGGACCTTAAAAGCAGCTCCTTTTCCGTTTGGTATAGTAGCTCCAAATGGGGATAATGGGACCAGTTTCCCAACAAAGAAATTGATATGCTGATTATGGGTTTGATATAAGGTGAAATGGAAAATTATTTAAACTAATGGAAATAATCTATCTAAGTAACAAACACATGCATCAATTTAATCTAATTATTTAACTTAATCTATACTCGGAAATAATTTAAATTATGCGATCTACAAAGATATATTAAAGCAAAAGGTAATGAAGATAATTCAATTCCTAAAAGAGATGAAATTGTTTAAATATAATTGTTTTGACTAAATAGTTAGGCAAAATAATTGTGAAACTATATCGCATATATCGATTGATTATATACTCAACAAGGAATTACAGCTGAAACATCAAGCAATAGTACTTTAATGAAAAACTATAATCCAGTTCTCATACACAATACAATATAAAGAAATTTATTACTAAATCATAAAGAACTCAATCATAAAGATAATAGTACGAGATATGAGAGATTATACTCATGGAATTAGCAACTTTTACCTTCTCTTCTTTTCAATAAAATACAGTCTAAGAGTACAGAAATGCAATTTCAATAGAGTACGCTTCAATATTCAAGAAAATAAAGATCTTGTTCCTTGTATTTCATCAAAAGAATCACAAAAGTATAGTAATGCAAGATTTTGCAAAGTGTTTTTGATAAAATCCCGGACCCCTCTCTAAATGCATGAGAGAGGTTTAAATAATATTACTTAAGTACCAAAAATAAAATATTACATAAAAAGCTAAGGAGGTTTCAAACAACCTTCCCAGAATACTGAAAATAAAAGATAAAAATTAAAGAAAGATAATGATGTGCTTGATCAAGTTGAACGGTCTTTTTCCATTGAGCTTTTCATTTCGCAGATATCCAACATTGGCTTCACTTGCGATGGCTGGCCGACTTTGGATCTTAGTTGTCCCGTGAATACAACATCAGAGAGAGGTGGCACCATATTTTGAGCGGAATTGGTTAGACATCGTAAAGCCATTGGCTGACTGTGTGGTTTTACTAGAAACTACCAATAAGATTCATGATCAAGATTAGATAGATTATTAACTACTTCAATTTGATTCTTATTGTTTTCCTTCCAGTGTCCCTCTAAGTTTTTGATATTTGGGAAAAATCTAGACTTGCATTCTTTAATCAAACTAATATTATAAAGATTTTCATTCACAACTTCAGTTACTTTAGTTTTTATATCATCTGCTCTAGTTGTTGCCCTTTCTGCTTGCTTCAATTGCATATCCCAATCTATAATCAGAATATCTCTGTGGGATTCTTCAATCTTTGGCAAATCAGGTTTTCTTCCTTCCTCAGATTCTTGCCATGAGATAAACTCTAAGATCTTCTTATCAACATCTTCATATTCCAATCTCTGATCAATCTTTTGTTGGACTAATGTATAACTTGTTTCACAATATGGTTTAATCATTGAGATTCTTTGACAAAATATTTCTTGTTGTTTTGAAAATTGAGTATTTAACTCAAGTGTTTCTTTGATAAATTCTTCTGTCTGATGTTGATTTCTGAGTTTATCTACTTCATTTTTATTAGTTGAATCTGTGTATATTTTTCATTAATGCTTGCCTGGTGCTCTAACTTCATTTACTCAAAGTCCTTCTGAAATTGTATCATCTGCAGCTATGTTTGCTTATTGGCATTCTACCTTTCATGTTCAATTTGTTTCTCCAACAGTTGAATTCATGCATCTTTATCTTTAAGCAGAAGTCTAACTTTCGTCGCCTTATCAATTGTAGCTGGTGCATAAGCACCTGCGAATTGTGACAGTCTTGTCAAATTTTCTGATGGATCAATGGGCTTGTCTTTCTAGACAACCTCCATTGATTCATTCTCTGGAGTTGTTGTTGGTGAATCAAGCTTTCTTTTATTTATCTCTCTTCTTACCACTTCTTTGTGTGGTGGACTATAAAAAAAATCTAAAGGGGGTATTTCTTCAATTCTCAAAACAATTTGTGATGTTGGGTAGGCCAGGATGATTTCAACATCTGCTTTTGTGTTTACAACTTGTAAGGTTTGTTTAGGAGTCTGAAAATCAGAAGTTCCTTCCATTCCTGAGCCTTTTGGTGGTAGCTGGAGCTTTTCTTTGAATTGCTCCCATTACTTATCCATGTCATTTATTATGATAGTCTGTGTCTGATCCTGTGTAGTATTAATGTTCAATTGTTCTTCAGCCAAGGTTTCTTTGGTTTTTTCTCCATTATTTTTCTGTGTAGTCTCTTCACAACTCTCCTTAGGGTATTCTTCTTGATTTTGAGATTGATGCTCATAAAGTTTTGAACCCTGACTAGATTTCTCTAGTGATTCTTGATCAGAATTGTGATCATAATTTTCTTCTAAACTGGTACTGGGAGTAGGTTCTCTTGTTTCCTCAATCTTAAATAGGTCTAACGGAACCTTTGTCAATATTTTGTTTCTGTAAATATGAAAATGATTGAGGTCGGTTGGAGTTAATTTGATTGACGCAAATTGCAAGACTTGTGAGAAAGTCTCGGCCTTTTCAAATAGGTCATCAAATTCATCTTTATCATGCATGGAACTGTCTAATTTTAACCATAGCAGTAAAGTCTTGAGCGACTTTGTTGGGATCATATTATCTCTCTAGCATTGTAGCCAGATTCAAGCATGTAATATTCTGCACCTCTTTAACTGCGTGTCCAAAATCAAACAAGGCAAAAGAACCACATTGAACCAGAAAAGTTGGCCAGATAGATTTCTTTGCTTCTTTTAGGGTTTTGATAAGACCTTCCCCTACTTTCTGGTATGCAATTTTTCTAGCCAATAACTCATCTGGACCATAATAAGGAAGAACATGGGGAGTAGCAATACTCCCAAAAAATCTAATATAAGTAAAATTTTCTTCACCAAACCATCCTGCCACTGACAAAATATCTATCTTTGCTTCTTCTAAAAGCCTGGGGATTCTGTATAAAAAATAGTTATATGGATGGGCAGCATGATACTTTGAAAATTTTTATAAAAATGGGGACGAAATTGAGATTCCCATAAAATCTTATGATACACATGGATAGGAGTAGGGTCTCTGAGAGTCCAATTCCAACCCATATTATGAAATTTTGTACAGAAACAGATGGCATCCATTACATAAGCACTCATAAAAAATGGAGGGATGACTCGAGTAGAAACAACTCTAAACTATCTATATTGTCTAATAGCCATAGCTAAATTATCGGATAGAATGTTACCCCAATTCATAATCATAGAGTTAAAAACTGCATCAATTAATGGAATCCATTCCATAGCAAACTTGGTACTATCAGCTTACCCAAAAATCCCACATCATAGTAGCTACATAACTATGTGGAGCGACAAAGGTGCAATTGGGTACATACCAGTTTTCTCCCGTTTGAATTTGCTGGAGCTGGACCTCCAAGTCTGCATGGAATCTATTGGGTCTTCATTCTCTTATGCAAATTGTTCAAGGAATCTCTATCATAGACATTTTGAGGTTCTGGAAGATGATACATTCTACGCAAATTGTGTGCAAAAAAAGACCCCATGACCTCTTGTCTTGAATTCTTGAACGTCCTGTCTGAGATATCAACATTGTCGATAATCCACTTCACCATATCTGTATATGGCGGGATTTTAGGTCTTGCAACTATTATGCGTAAGAAAGAACGTGCTGCTTCAAAATAGGAAGCTTTAGACAAGACTTTAGCGTTAGTTGTTGCTCTGACTACCAACAGTTTTGGATTTTCGTCCTCTAACAGATTATATATGGCTTCCCACGAAGTAGCTCCGCCATCTTTGTTGCATGTAGTATCACTAAAGAGGGGCAGCATGACTGTCTCTTCGGAGGTAGAAGGCTCCGCTATCATTTTTCCTTTATTCATCATCTATGAGCATTATTCCCTGAGATTGAAAAATAGCGAAATCAAAATGAATGTAAAGCAGAGATAATATTAGAGGTTTAATTAAAATAGTAAATTCGATTAAGGATGGGACTTTTATTGCAAGCACGAGTAATCATATACAAATCTCCTCAAGCCTTTAAGAGAGTAAATGCAATTAATTTCTAATCATTACATATTATGTCCTTCGTGTGATTCATTTCGGGTCTTGTCAAAACATCGCATCACAAACCTGAACGATATTTCGAAATCTTAAGATTTTAAGAGAAATTTCGATTTTTCGATTGCGATAAATCACAATATCTCAAAATCGCAAGATTGCAACTCGTAATGGTAATATCTTGCAAAATCGCAATATCATGTTATCGCAAGATCCGAGGATCGCAAGATTTGCCATATCATATTATTGCAAGATTTTCCATGTCACAGGATCGCAAGATTCGCCATATCGTATAATCGCAAGATCGCAAGATTAGAGCTATGGTATTTCGAAATTTTTTTCTATCTTTGCAATTTGCGATGCAAGATGTATTCTTTGAGCGGATTTTTCTTTATACGAAGTATACTTTAAGATTTTCATGATTTTTAGAAATATTTCAAGGATTTTATAAAAAGCACAACATATCACTTAACCTTTAAAAAGGGTTTTATTTATCGCTTTATCACAAATTCCAACTAATTATTATTCGTATTAACTTTGGCTTCTACGATTTGTGATATTACGAAAAGAGCTTAGTCTGAAGTGACTTAATGATTTAACACATTTTAAAGGGAAAAATATTTATTGCTAGCTTGTTCTTAATAAATTTAAAAGTGTCCCCATTTATTATTACAATATTGATTATTATAAAAATAAAATAGGGGGATTGTTGAATAGTAAAACAAGTACTAATTGATAAAAAGGCTTCTCCAAATTCAGTTGGCACCTTTTGTCAGTTCAGTTTTGGAGCTCTCTCATTATTCTCTCTCTCTCTCACTCACTCACTCTTTGACACTTAGAGTTTTCTTAGAGCATTTTGGAATTGGATCAAGAAAGGAAAAGAAGGAAAGAGGAAGGAAGCAACAATCACAGAAAATCAGGATCAAACAACTACAACAGGATTCTTTGCAAGTATAAATTTTCATGTGTGATTTCCGTACTAGAGTTGGCATGCATGGTATTGCATGTGGCTCTTTTCTATAGTGACATGGGTTTTTCTAGGTGTGACAGTGTTTTCATCCTAGCCTTTCCATTTCTAAATAGCCATGGTGTGGTGGAGTTCTCATGTTTTGGTTGAGTTAGATTGTTGGATGGATTCGAAGCTAAGTGAGGTGGATCTCCGAAATGATAGAACACATGGCATAGTAAACCCTTGAACTAGACGGTGGGTTGCAGTAAATTTAGATAATGTTTTGCCTCTGTTGGCCTAGGAATCCTCGACTGGTGAATGGTAGGATATATAGTAAATCCTCGAGGTGGTTTCTCTCCATCAGGCCTAGGAATCTCGAGTTGGGATATACGGTAAAGCCTGGAGAGTATGTCTTAGTTTAGGTCCTACTTATCCCTGGATCAGGCTGTGTATTGCAGTAAATTCTAAGATACTAGGAGACAGGAAAATTCCTCGTGGTGTAGGTGGAGAAATCTAGAGGCATCCATGCTTTTTTTGGCCCAATGATCGGGTGGAGATCCTGGTAAAGCTTGTTATGACATGTTTATTATTTTTGCCTAGTGATCTAGTGTGGAGTATCGTAAAGCCCGATTTATATTCATGAGGGTGAGGTGGTTTAGCCTAGGGATTCCCTGGTTGGTTCTTTCGGTTTGAGTCCCACATTCATGCTTGGAATATGGCACAGGGATGATTGGCTGAAGAAAGATTTGTCTCAGAAAATCTATGGTTCGGTGGAACGTGGTAGTCCTAGCTTTAGTTGGTTTTTACATTCATTAATGATACAGATGGATATTGGTGGCCACCCACCTATTCAATTTGGACCCACACCATCAATTCTTTCAGTTTTTCACTTTTATCACAACTTTCTATTTTTAGCAAGTTTTCGGGTCCTGAACTTCCAGAGCCGTTTGGAGGCCCTAAGGATCCAAGTGGATATTGGTGGCCACCCACCTAATCCATTTGAACCCCCACCAACAGTTCTTTCAGTTCTTCAGTTTCTGCACAACTTACTATTTTTAGCAGTTTTTCGGGTCCTGAACTTCCAGAGCCATTTTGAGGCCCTAAACGACGTTTTTTGGGAAAACTAGGAACAACACAAGTCCATGGACCGATTTCGTTCACATCAAAAGTTGTATTCCTCGAATAAATATTTCTAACGAGGTATGGTGTGTGTCAAACAGAGATCGTATGCCAAAGCTACGTCCCCCGGAAGTTAAAACACTAATTTACCTAAACAGGGCCCATAGTTTTGGCGCTTCATCTCCTAGGGTTATGTTTTTGGATGTTTAGGGTTTTCCATTGCTTCTCAATAATAAATAGGCCCTCGAGCCTCATTGTAACACAGTTCAGAGGCTTGTAGTCGCCACATCTCTTCTCAGATATAAGCTACCAGCACCCTAGCTAGTTTATTTCCATTATCTCTGTAAGCATATTTTTGTTATTTGATATTAATGAAATGAAGTATTATTTCCATCGCATCTTTGTGTTTATGTATATTTATGTATTATATTGCATTCCTGCGTAAATCCGGATCAGTGGTATCAGAGCGGTCTGCTCTTTATATACTTTTCTTTGCATGTCCACAACGCGGTCAGGGTATAAGGAGTTAGGGCTCGATCTGGTTGAACCCTTGCAAGATCAACCGCGTAAACCCCGACGACCTCCCATGGTGGAAGAAAAGGAAGACGAGGGAGCAAGAGATCCTATCAAAATATTCCTTGATAAGGCCCTCCAGATACAGAGGAATGTGATGATGGATAAATTTTCTCAGATCCTTCAACGGTTGTCCACCGGCGGCGCATCTACATCCTGCAGCCACTCTGGGGGCACCACTCCTTTCAAGGTACAATTAAAATTCAACATTCTTGTATTTGAAGGCCAGATAGATACAGGCACCATAGATAGATGGTTGACTTTGCTAGAAGGGTATTTCTCGGTCCATGATTTCTCTGACCGAGAAAAGATTATTTTTGCAGTCCTCAAAGTCGTCACCCATGTCAAAGACTGGTGGGAAACCTACTGTGAGAAAAAGGACGATACGCAACCCTCTATGTTCTTGGCCACACCCACTTGGAATTCATTCCAAGATGGCATCAAGGAACAATATTACCCTATGGGGAGCTATGAGGACAAATACATCCAATGGGCCATGCTGCAGCAGCAGAGGGATCAAGATGTGCACGAACTGACAAATTTGTTCCATACCCTGCGCACAAAGTTGGGTATTAAATATTTGGAGAGACATTTGGTGCTCATGTACCACAGTTTTCTGCACAAACACATTCAGGAGGAAATGGATTTCCTCGACATTACCTCGCTTTGCACGGCATATCGCTATACAGCCAAGATCGAGCAAAAATTTAAGCGGAAGAAGCGAGACTTTGGATATTTGAATTTGAAGCCAGGGAAAAGCGCCCCCGAACCATAGAACAGGGGGCAAAGCCAAAGCGAGGAAACTCAAAACAACAACAAAAATATAAATAAGGACACGGGGCAATGGTGTGAGTTTCATAACAATCCCACTCACAGCACAAACGAGTGTCGAGCCAAACAGTCGTTGGTGGCCGAACTTAAGGCACTCGATTCAGATGCATGTTATGATCCAGAACCAGAACCAGACAAAGGGAAGCAGATCATTGACATGGACCCCAGTGCCATTTTTTCCACCACCAAGCTCCGGAGGGAGAATCCCAAGGATCCAGAGGAGGGGGAGCGCCTCTTCCATTCGCAAATGTGGGTGAAGGGTTCTCCATTGCAATTCTGTGTTGATAGCGGAAGCCAAAAGAACCTCATTTCAGTAGAGGTCATGAAGCGACTTTGCCTACTGACCATAGCACACCCGCAGTCGTATATCATTGGGTGGCTTCACCCAGGAAGAGATCTCTGCGTCTGCCAGCAGTTTCGCCTTTCGCACAACATCAAGTCATTCACGGATGAGGTATTGTGTGATGTTGCTTCGCTTGATGTAGCTGATGTATTATTTAACCAACCATACTTGTGGAGGCAACATGTTGTGTATGATTATAGGCCTCATTCTATTGTTATTACTTTGGGAAATCAATTGTACAGGATACCGATGTAGTACCGCCTCCTGCCATTTCTTTGACTATTGCAAAACAACACAATAAGATTGTTTCCCAAACCAAGAAATTTATTTTCCTTACAACTCACTCACATGGAAAGAACAATATTGTGGCCACGGCCTCGAAACATGGCTCCCCTGCACGGCTGCAACAGATGGACAAAGTCGTGGAGGAATACGAGGACATTTTCTCCTCACCCACAGAGTTTCCTCTACACTGTCAAAACAAGCACTCCATCAATATGACCCTCGGCGCACCGCCGCCTGATATTTCCATACCTCACGCGATTACACAGATATAATCCACACATGTACTATCTGAGGCAACCAAATTTATTGAATGCATCCAACAGGTCCACGACATCCTGGACAAATCCAATACCAAGTTCAACATAATTTACCTCTCATGGAGGAACTTAACACAATGGGGACCATTGCTTCCTAAGAAGGTAGGAATGATCTAGGTGGATATTGGTGGCCACTCACCTATTCCATTTGTACCCACACCATCAGTTCTTTCAGTTTTTCACTTTCAACACAACTTACTATTTTTAGCAGGTTTTTGGGTCCTAAACTTCCAGAGCCGTTTGGAGGCCCTAATGATCCAGGTGCATATTGGTGGCCACCCACCTATTCCATTTGAACCCACACCATCAGTTCTTTCATTTTTTTATTTTTGGCATAACTTATTATTTTTAGCCCTGAACTTCTGAAGCCGTTTTGAGGCCCTAAACGAAGTTTTTTGGGAAAACTAGGAGCAACATGGGTCCATGGACTGATGTTACTCACATCAAAAGTTGTATTCCTCAAATAGATATTTATAACGAGGTATGGTGTGCGTCAAATAGAGATCGTATGCCAAAGTTACGTCCTCAGGAAGTTGAAACACCAATTTACCTAAACGGGGCCCATAGTTTTGGTGCTTCATCTCTCAGGGTTAGGCTTTTGGATGTTTAGGGTTTTCCGTTGTTTCTCAATAATAAATAGGCCCTCGAGCCTCATTGTAACACAGTTCAGAGGCCTGTAGCCGCCACACCTCTTTTCAGAGATAAGCTACCAGCGCCTTATCTAGTTTCTTTCCATTATGTTTGTAAGCATATTTCTGTTATTTGATATTAAATGAAATGAAGTGTTATTTCTATTGCATCTCTGTGTTTATGTCTATTTATGTATTTTATTGTGTTCCTGCATAAATCCGGATCAATTAATGAGAAGTTCATTTCCTTGGTATTTGATGTGTAAATGTATTATTTTATATGTGGATTCTATTACTCTTGTATCCTTGAGATTTATGTTGTTATTATGTTGGTTATAAGCATGTATTATGACAGTGATGATGTATGGCTCTCCTCATGTTTTTATTTCTAAATGAATAAAAAATGTATCTATGACCTAATAGATGATACTGCAACTAATGATGTAAGGGAAAAATTCTTCCAAGTGATTCTCAGATAAGTATGAGACCCCTATGCTCAGATTTTTTGTTTACGCCTATAGATTACATATTCGTGATATGTTTGACGAAATCCTTGTCATGGCTAGTAGGGGTCTAGTCAAGTCCTTGTTTGAGTAATTTCTTTAGCATCATTTTTTTGTTCTGTTATTTTATTCCCAAGAATTTCATTGAGTTTTGGGTAGTGGTCTGGACTCTAGGCCTGAAAAATTTCCTTTAATATCGCGGACACAGACACAGTTCTAGGAAATTTAGTCCCTGGACACAGGCATGTAGGCTTATGCATGCATCCAGAGCCTGCCAAATGCATGGATCCAGGGTTGTGCATGCATCCAGGGGGTTTTCTTCATGAAATATCAGTGGGAACTAGGGGATATAGGCCTGAGTGTTTGGGTTAGCTCCTAAGAGTTTTTTTGTTGATGTGGAAGGTATGTATGATGTGTTTCTGTCGATTCCACTTCCTTAAGGTCATCTAGGAGGTCGAATCTGATCATAGTAGCCTCTCGTCACGTGTTTTCCCTGGCTAGTCGGTTACTTGGGTAGATGTGGGATGAGGGTGTTATAAAGTGGTATCATAGTAGGTTGCGCTCTCTTTGGGTCATATATGATACCACATAGCCCGAGTGGTATCAGAGCATGGTTCAACACTTGGACTAGATGGGAGGAATATGTTTGTCATGCACACATGTCGGTTGCATATGTTTTCTCTATGCTTGTGTTCTATGTGCTTGTTTTTTATGCATGGTGGTAGTTATTGGAACAATTGTGTTTCCATGTAGGAGTTGATGGTGTTGTTGTTGGGATATTTTTGTCATGAATGCATGTGAGCTGTATATGCATTTTCCATGCATGTCAATGCCTATATGTTGTTATGCATGCATTTTCATCGTTATAGTTGTTGTGAATGAGGCCATTGAAGGAATTTTAGGTCATCACGATGTTGTTGGTATGTTATGATGTTGATGTATTGGGTCAGATAGAGCAGGCGATGCAGATAATCAAATTGAAGTTGCAACACTAGACTTTTGGGTAAGAGCTAATCTCCATACATGTATTGTATGTTTGGCATGTAGGTATGTTGATTAATGGTTATTATAAGCATTAGGGTTATGTACATGTTTGTTAGTATATTGTTGTTATGGTTTCATGTACGATAAAGGTTAATGAACCAGCGTGGTCATATGCAAATGTGTCGAATAGCCATGAATGATAGCAACTTGTTGTTATATGCATTGTTGTTGTTTTATGTTAGTTAACTCGGTGATTATGAAAATTAAGGAACCAAAATTTTCCTTAGTCGTGGAAAGAATATAACACATACCCAAACTATTACTGCGTTGATTGCGGGCCGTAGATTTGACTGAGATCGAACGGTTGCAGGTGCGCCCGAAACGTTTATCCTTAAGCCCCCTTTCCCTTTGGCGTATGGTTTTGCGCTCGGGTCCTATGGGAATTCAAGCAAAAGGTGTTGCAGTTGTATGGGCTAGGCCTGATAATTTTTATAAACGTGGATTTCAGCCTTTGCACAGTGTATTTTCGGGCGGAAAGAGTAATGGTAGACCAAAAATGGAGAGCTTTGGCCGCGAAAGATGTTTTAATCAGACCCAAAGGAAGCTGGTGGCCAAAATTTAAATGGAGGGGGGGATATACACAACAAGGTGAATATGTTAGCTATTTAATATTATGGATATCATAACCTTATTGATGATTGAGTTGATATGTTGTGAAGTTATATCATGCTAATTAGATTGATTGTGCAGACAAGATAGCCTCCCATGAGATACATTACATTATGAGTTTTCTTATGCCATTTATTTGGTGTTAGAATGTTTTATTATGTCCTCTATTTGGTGTTTGAGTGTTTTATGCCCATTATGTCGTATATCTTTTGTTTGAATGTTTGATTAATTGCATGATATGAGCATGTGTATATAAGAATGCATGAAGTAATGATCTTGTTTTAAGATGGTTGTACTAACACACTATGTGTTGAGATCGCTTATGTGTACTTGAGTATCAGTAGGTGATAGTTGTAGTATTATAATTTTGACTATTAGTTTATTATGACATGGTTGTTAGTCTTGGTAGAGGTTGATTAATTAATAGATATGATGTCTTGATATTTGGAACGTGTGATTGAATTGTGTGAATAGTTGTAGGGAAACATGCTTGGTATTATTATGACAAGATAATATTTTATGCATTTATATAACTAACAGATGGGTGATGTGATAGTACATAGTAGGACTCAATTGCAGCAAGGCAAAAGAAAGGAATAGGGTAAGAATTCCTTAGGAAATGTTTGGGGACTACAATTCCAAATGAATGAGCGCTTTGCATGGAAACATGAAGTCTTCCTAACCCTAATATTGTATGGAATTGTGGACATGTGTTATATTGATGAACATGTATTTGACGGGGTATAATAGTTGGTTTCTAATTATGGCTGGATTTGTCAAGGGATTGGATTCCCTTGAGAGATGATATATGTATGTGTTCAAATAAAAGGAAGTGTGCTTGGCACAAAAGGTAAGATAACAGGTATATTGTTGTATTTATTTATGTGTTGATAGTTATGTGGTTATGGAAGTATTATGCAAGGATTGCATGGAAAAATATTTTTCCATGAAATATTGAAGGAGACTCGAGTTGAGTTTTCCCTTGGAACCAATGGGAACCATGGGGACTAATTCATGGTGTTTGTTACCAGTCTTGTTATTTTGGTCTTTTGTGATTTTTTGTGATTGATTCATGGCTTTTTTTATCTCTGGTGCAAGGCCTTGCCACTTTGTTTGTGGTGTCATATTGCTATTGGTTTTCATGGTTTTCTTCTTGTTCGCTTGTGTTCTTTCCTTTTATCTTTTGAGGGTCTTGGGAATTGGTTGTGAAGGAGGAAAGTTAATGGAGCTTGGGGAGAGTTGAATGAAAATCAACAGGTGATTCAAGACTTAGCCGAAGCTCAGTGCATGAGTAAGGACATTTGAAGGAAATAATATGATAGTGAAATGGATTGGTTGGGTCCATTGGTGTAAAGGGATGGTGGTAGGACAGTCATGAGAAAGGTAATCAAGTAAGGTAAAGTGAATATACTTATGTTGTCATATACCTAAGCTATGTTGGGAACTGTTATTCTCAATGCTAGATTGGAGATTTCTGTGGTGTAGTTTTTCAGATGTAGGAATCGGAATATCCACAGTAGTTATTCTCAATGTTTTTCATATTATGCACATAAAGGGAGTTCTCTTAAACTTGACCTTATGATACCTACTACTTATGTTGTGATTGTGATTATGATAATGTCTATATATGTATATATGCATGTATGTATTTCATTGTATAACGGGATTGTGATTGCTTTATGTTGATGTTTATGTATGCATATATGTATGTATGCAGTGTGTCGTTGATTGACAGGATCGCTAGGATTGTTTTGTGCTAGTATTAACATATATATGTGTGTGTGTGTGTGTGTGTGTGTGTATGTCATTGTCTAATAGGTTCATCATAAATAATTCTCGTGGAGGAATGATTTCTTATGCGAGTGAATGACATGAAGAGGTTCTTGGCTTATGAGGAATCAAGTGGGAAGAATAGCCCTGACAGATATACAAGGTCATTATCATGTGGGTATGATTTGATATTATGTGATTATGCTATGTATATGTCTATGTTATGGCAGGTAATTTTGAGAGGTACATCAGCATAATGAAAGCAATGTGATTTGTGGCATGCTAAAGCATGCATGCATAGTGGAGAGACACTAGGATCAAGATTGCTTTGTGGGTAAATGTGTGGTCTATGGATGTGTAGTAATTTTGTTGTATATATGTTATGGGAATACAGTGTTGTGTACATATGTTGTTGTGTGTATATTGCATATGTGATGCTAGGTATAGATGGTGTTATGTGCATGTTGGATATTCGGTGTTGTGTACATATCGTATCGTGCACATGTTGGATATGTGGTGTTGTGTGCATATGGTGTTGTGTGCATGATGGATATGTGGTTTTGTGTACATATAGTGCTATGTGCATGTTTTATACGTAATTATAGGTACATATGGTGTTGTGTGCATGTTGTACATGTGGTGCGATGTACATATGGTATTGTGTGCATGATTGTACATGTGTTGTTGTGTACATGTCGTGTTGTGTACATGTCGTGTTGTGTGCAGGTGGTGTTGTGTAAATGTCGTGAATGTGATTTTGTGTACATGTGGTTTTGTGTACACGTTGTGCATGTGGTGTTGTGTACAAGTTTTACAGGTGGTGCGGTGTACATGTGGCATTGTGTACACATTGTGCAGGTGGTGTTGTGTACATGTGATTTTGTCCACAAATTGTGCAAGTAGTGTTGTGTACAGGTGGTACTATGTACATGTTGTGTATATGGTACTGGTATACATGTGGTATTGTGTGCATGTTGTACATGTTTTTTTTCTATGTATGTGCATTATGTAGTCGTGGCATCGTGACGTGTATTTTTTATATTGTACTATGTGTACATAGATGTATTGTGTTGTACATCAGGTGTAGGTGTATGTTTTTTGTTGTGCACATAATTTATATGTATATGTATTTTTTTGTACACCGGGTGTAGGTGTATGTGTTGTGTTGTAAACTGAGTGTAGGTGTATGTATTGTATTGTGTTGTACACCAGGTGTGGGTGTATGTATTGTATGGTGTTGTACGCCTTGTGTGCGTGTACGTGTTTGTTGGAAATACTGAGAGGGGGGTGAATCAGTATTCCTTTCAATTAGATCATTAGTTAATCTTCAATTATTATCAGTGTTTGTACAATGATAGCAACAAACAAAAGGAACACAAATGCACACATTTTTTAAGGTGGAAACCCACTCCGGGACAAAAACCACCTAATGTTTTTCTAATAATTATTTAATATTCAACTCCAATTGAAAATAAAGCTCCAACTTCCTAGAATCTAGAAAAGCATTCTTCTCCAGCTCCCACTGGATGGATGCTCCAATGCCTAATATTCTGCAGTAGTCAACTGAATGGATGCCCTAACACCCAATGAGCTACAACTCACCCTAGCACCACCCTACCACCCTATAGAAGAATAAAAGAAGAATGGACTCCCGTACCAGGGAAAATGGTCCACTTTACAATGATATAAAATGATGTAGAAGAAGAGTACACACTAGACCATAACCCCAACTATGACACAAACACCTAATGATGATCCTAGACCTCCCGAAACTGCCTCTTCAACTCTTGGCAGATAGACACTAGAACACTTTTTACAATAATGTATTTACAATGACTTAGTACAATGATACCTTTACAGTGACTGTATGCAGTGCTGCCCACTTGAAGACTTCATGTGATGAACTTCTTACTACTATTATACACCTTTGTTGTTACACTTGTCATGCTACCCTCTGCTTCACCTTGCTTTGCTTTGCTGCCCTAGAAAGTCTGGTCCTTTGTAGCCCTTGACAACACATGATCTAGCTTTTTCTTGCCTTCTAGGAGCTCGATATTGAATCTGGTGTATCTCTATTGTTTCAGTTCCCCAATATCTAATTTTCCAGTCCTGTAGTAGTCCTTTGAGTCGTCTTTCTAATGCCACAGGTCTGACCCAATTTAGATTCTTCAAGAGAGAATTATGTCCAGTCTCTCACAATGCCCTAATTATGGAGTGTTTCAGTAGAGCGAACTTGTACGACATGCCATGTGTCACTGTTTCTTTATTCAGCACTAAAATTTCTAGAGAGAAAACTAAATTCCATGCACTATCTTCCACTTTTTACAGAATTCCAATCAGATACGCAGAGAGAGATTCATGACGTTTTTCCCAAGGTCACTTCTTTGAGATGAATTTCAGGAGCCTGCAAAAACACTGACTTCCACAGATCATATCTCTGATATTGTGCACCTTGATCTGAAATTTCTACAGGAGCTTCCTCGGGATTATTTCTTCACCTCATAAAAATTTCATCTTCTTAACCTTCATAGAAACAAAGTTAGAGCGAAAATTCCACGATGACCTGTTTCAGATGGCGAAATTCCTTGCATGAGGAGGATATGAGGATCACAATTTATATAAATGCTTAGGTTGAGAGGGGCTTCAACAAGTGAACGTGGGAGGGGTTTTAGGAGCTTAAAAAATATTAATTATAACTTTTCAATGACCCATGCCACAACCCCATGGGGTTTTAGCCCACTAACTGGGGATACAAACTTCAAACATGAATATCTCTCAAACCGTGAAGAATTACATGGTGTGTCATATATCAACGGAAACATATCAACAAGTAGAAACCATAAAAATAATTCTTGACCCAAAATATATTAATTTGGTAGGTAAAAACTCCCATGCAATATTGGGGTAGCCCCTGGTGCTACTTGGGTTGACATCAATGACAACCGCTGATCAACAATCTTCCCCTTTAGCATTGATGGAAACACAAGTACTCCCCCTACGATCATGACACCTCTTCCTACAACATTCTCTCCCCCTTTGACATCAATGGAAAAGGGTAACTCCCCCTGACACACAACCATCCTGCGGACTTGTACACACTTCCACTCCCTCTTTATATTCTGAATAAGGAAAATCTAATGAGAACTTGGGAGAATCCCAAGCTTCTGGTGAAGATATTCCAATGCTTCACGAGTACTCTCATGATCATCAACACTTACTTCCCAATATGCATCTATAAAGGAATGAATAATGAGATTGTTACCCTTGGGATACCACAAGCCATATTCTGTTGTTCCCTTTAGATATCAAAGGATTCTTTTGATGGCAATAATATGTGATTCTTTTGGTGCTGCTTGGAATATTGCTACTTGTCCAACTGCTTGCATAACATCTGGCCGAGAGGTTGTTACATATAGAAGACTACCAATCATATATCTGTACAACCTTTGATCCACATCCTTAGATGAGCCATCTATGCTCAATTTGCAACCTGTTACCATTGGAGTAAGGATGGGTTTGCAATCTTCCATTTTAAATTTCTTGAGAATTTCCTTGATGTACTTGGCTTGACATATAAATATTCCTTTCCCTTGCTGAGATATTTGAAGCCCTAAGAAGTATGTCAGCTCACCAAGTAAGGACATCTTGAAATCACATTACATCTTTGTAGAAAACTTCTTACTTAGTCGATCATCATTGCTACCAAATATTGTATCATCCTCTTTAGCTATTAGACATGTTTTAGTTGCTTCATCCAAAATATATATCTTGTTTGGAGCTTGACTTGCTGTAGCCACAATTTCACCATACCTGCCTTTCCTGATTTCACATTTTGTGGAGTTGAATAGTATTGTATGTCCTTGATCACACATTTGTCCAACACTCAGCAGATTGTGATTCATGTTTTCAACTAATAGAACATTCTTGGCTAGAGCATCTTTTCTTCCGAGAGTGACAGTACCTGATCCTATAACATTTGAAGATCCATCATTTCCAAAGGACACGGTTCCATCCTTCTTCTCTTTCAGAGATACCAATTTATTTCTATATCCAGTCATATGCGTTGAGAAACCGCTATCAACATACCACACATATTTTTTGTTTTGAGCCTTGAGAGCGAGAGCAAAATTATTAGTCTTCTTCTTCTTCCATGTTCGTTCATTATGTGGCTTTGAAGATTCTTCTGGAGGATTTTCAAGTCTGCAGTCTCTGGCTATGTGTCCAAAGTTTTGACATTTGTAACATTCAATATTATTTCTTAAATGCTCAAATCTATTGATGTTTCGTTGAGCCCTAGGAGGTTCATATTTGACAGATCTCCTGGAATTGTATTCATTCTTGGGGTATGTGCGACATTCTACAGCTTTATGACCAAATTTTCCACATGAATAACAGTAGCCATAAAAAAATGTTGGTATCTGGATGGAAATCTTCGTCGAGGAATTGTCTTCCAAGGTTGTTCTTGCGAATCTTGTCCAATGAATTCTACATGCATGTCAGATCTCATAGGTTCATTGTATTTTGTTGTATAAGGTCCTGCTTCTTCTTCTTTGTAACCGATGCCAGTTCTGTCATTGTAAGATCGTTGATTGTTGATGATTTCTTCCAATGCCCTTGAGCTGTTGGCATAGTTTTGGATAATTTTTCCATTATTCACTTCCTTACGCAGCGAGACTACTTCGGCTTCTAATTATTCCTTTTCTTGGTTGCTTTCTTCCAACTTATTTCGAAGTGACTCTTCAATGCATTTGTGTTCTTCAACTTCAATTTTGAGACCTTGAACTTGTTTTTCAAGAGTATTGGAATGGATCTTCTCTGCCTTGAGCTCTTTTATAAGTTTGAGTGCTTCCTTAGAAAATTCTTCTATGGTCAATCCTTATTTTTCGTTGTTTGATACCTCTTCTTTATTGTGCTTGGCCATAAACAATACTCTCTCATTGGCTTCTTCTTCGCTGTCATTGTCTTCATCGGATGATGAGATATCTTCTTTAGAGAGAAAGTTCCTTTTGGATCCTTGCTTGTTGAATATATAAAAGCCTTTCTTTCCTTTTGAGTTTTCATCACTTATGTTCGTACATTTTGATGCGAAATGCCCAACCTCAACACAGAAGAAACATATCAATGGAAGTTTACCTTTGAATTTTCCCTTACCAATTTTTAGTTTTCTCATAAAGTAAGCATATTCTTCATCTAAAAGACCTTCTTCATCATCTCCATTTTCTTCACACTTTCAGGTGCATGTCTTTTCAATTAAAGGTTGTTTGACCTTATTGGTTTTCTTAGATGCAACAAACGCAGTTTCTAGATGCGAAGTACCCTCTTCTTCATCAAGTCTCATTTCATATGCTATGAGAACTCCATGTAATTCCTCTTTGTTGAGTTTGTCCAAATTTGGACTATATTCTAAGACTAATACCTTTGGGTTGAATCTCCCTTGCAACATTCTAAGAATATTTCGTATAATAGTCTTCTCGTCAAATAGCTCTCCCAATCCTTCCAGAGTATTGGTTATTTCATCAACGTATTGGAAGTATGCAACAATGTTGCAATCTTCTTTCATTCTAATTTGCTCAAATTTTTCTCTATAGATTTGAAGCTTTTCTTCTTTGACATTTGAGTCACCTGCATATATATTCTCAAGCTTTTCCCATACATTTTTGGCGGTTTTACAACCCAACACCTTATGATAAGAAGATTCCATAAGTCCACTGATAATAATTTTTTTTTCTTTTGCATCATTTACCAAATTCTTCTTACCTTGTTCATCTACGGTTGATGTAAATCCATTTTAAACAGTGTCCCATACTTCGTAACCTTGCGCCAAGAGATAGACCTCCATTCTTCCTTTCCAGAGTGCATAATTATTTTCATTGAATAGGGGTACACCATTCTTGGTATGCTCCATGACCTTCTTCCAGCTATTAAATTGTTATTGAAGGAACTAAGCTCTGACACCAATTGTTGGAAATACTGAGAGGGGGGATGAATCAGTATTCCTTTCAATTAGATCATTAGTTAATCTTCAATTATTATCAGTGTTTATACAATGATAGCAACAAAAAAAAAGAACACAAATTCACACAGTTTTTAAGGTGGAAACCCACTCTGGGACAAAAACCACCTAATGCTTTTCTAATAATTCTTTAATATTCAACTCCAATTGAAAATAAAGCTCCAACTTCCTAGAATCTAGAAAAGCATTCTTCTCTAGCTCCCACTGGATGGATGCTCCAATGCCCGTGATTCTTCAATAGTCAACTGAATAGATGCCCCAACACCCAATGAGCTACAACTCACCCTAGCACCACCCTACCACCCTATAGAATAATAAAAGAAGAATGGACTCCTGTACCAGGGAAAATGGTCCACTTTACAATGATATAGAATGATGTAGAAGAAGAAGACACACTATACCATAACCCCAACTATGACACAACCACCTAATGATGATCCTAGACCTCCCGACACTACCTCTTCAACTCTTGGCAGATAGACACTAGAACAATTTTTACAATAATGTATTTACAATGACTTAGTACAATGATACCTTTACAGTGACTGCATGCAGTGCTGCACACTTGAAGACTTCATGTGATGAACTTCTTGCTCCTATTCTTCACCTTGGTTGATGTGCTTGTCATGCTACCCTCTATTGCACCTTTCTTTTCTTTGCTACCCTAGAAAGTCTAGTCCTTTGCAGCCCTTGAAAACACATGATCTAGCTTTTTCTTGCCTTCTAGGAGCTCGATATTGAATCTGGTGTATCTCTATTGTTTCAGATCCCCAATACTTGATTTTTGGTCCTGTAGTAGTCCTCTGAGTCATCTTTCCAATGCCATGGGTCTGGCCCAATTTGGATTCTTCAAGGGATAGTTATGCCCAATCTCTCACAATGCCCTAATTATGGAATTTTTCAGTAGAGCGAACTTGTATGGAGTGCCAAGTGTCATTATTTCTTTATTCGGCTTTGAAATTCATAGAGAGAAAACTAAAGTCTGTGCAATATCTACCACTTTTTATAGAATTCCAATCCAATACTCAGAGAGAGAGTTATGACGTTTTTTCCAAGGTCACTTCTTTGAGATGAATTTCAGGAGCCTGCAAAAACACTGACTTCCACATATCATATCTCTGAAATAATTACGCACCTTGATCCAAAATTTCTATAGGAGCTTCCTCAGGATTTTTTCTTCACCTCATAAAAATTTCAGCTTCTGAAACTTCGTAGAAAAAAAGTTAGAGCGAAAATTCCATGATGAACTGTTTCAGATGGCGAAATCCCTTGCATGAGGAGGATATGAGGATCACAATTTATATAAATTCTTAGGTTGAGAGGGGCTTCAACAAGTGAACTTCAGAGGGATTTTAGGAGCTTAAAAAATATTAATTATGACATTTCAATGACCCATGCCACAACCCCATGGGGTTTTAGCCCAATAACTGGGGGTACAAACTTCAAACATGAATATCTCTCAAACCGTGAAGAATTACATGGCGTGCCATATATCAATGGAAAAATCTCAACAAGTAGAAACCATCAAAAGCATTCTTGACCCAGAATATATTAATTTGGTAGGTCAAAATTCCCATGCAATATTGGGGTAACCCCTGGTGCTGCTTGGGTTGACATCAATGACAACTACTGATCAACAGTGTTGTACACTATTTGTATGTGTACGTAGTTGAAGAGAAGGCATTGGGTATTTTCCAAGTGTGGCAACGAATATGGTGTGTGTACAAAAGAATAAAGACAAAAATAAGGATCGATGAAGGATAAGTGTCGATATTTTATTTCAATTATAATATGCATGTGATCTATGGTTCTGAATTATGATGGTTACATGTGATTTATGATTATAGTTTATAATTATTACATTTGATTCATGATTTTTACCTATGATGGTTGCATTTTGAGCTAACCAGATGTGATATCTTTATACATGATGATTGATCAAAAAACTAGTTTGACTTGTTGTGATAGGAAGTGAACAAGATTGCAAGTATACCTTATTCACGAGCTACCAATGAGGTATGATTTGAATTTATTTCAATTTA
Source organism: Pinus albicaulis (assembly GCA_034641835.2). Taxonomy (NCBI): domain Eukaryota; kingdom Viridiplantae; phylum Streptophyta; class Pinopsida; order Pinales; family Pinaceae; genus Pinus; species Pinus albicaulis. The sequence goes on along the minus strand of CM076578.1, from coordinate 1,134,892,734 downwards.
TTTTGAAGCTAATGGGATTTATGTGCTTCATACAAGAAATCATGGAAATGCCCGGATTGGTGATTGGAACCAACAACAAGAATTGGTAGTGTAAGTGAAAGGAATTGAAATAGGAAACAATGTATTGGTAAAGCACTTTAGGACCAAGGCCATTGTGGGACACTGGTACCCAATAGCATCCATTTATTTCCATGAGCATGTTATGACCAGTATGATGGTTGAGGCAGATATATGCCTTGATTTTTATATCTTCCAATGTGAGAAATCCTTGCCAATGGATGGATCTCCCAGGATAGGGGATGTCGTGGAACTTGGAAGGTGAGTGACCACATGAAAAGGGATTACCAGATTGCACGAGGGATTGTGTATCAAAGAAGGGAAGGTAGGGGATGGATTTGTTTTGGCCATTAGGATTTCCAGATGGAATCAGATGCACATTGGGAGTGTTCCCTGGAACAATGAACCGATAATTGTTCATTGAGAGGACAAGTGGCGTAGGATTGCAGTGTTGGATATTGGATGAAACTTTGAATTTGGAAGTGGATTTTGGACTTCCTGGGAAGGATTTGAATCCTGGTATTACTTTAAGGGTGGAGGTGTGAGCCTTTGAATTCCCCTGTTTTTCATACAAGCATCGTATCCTTTTAGTTTTTGGTTGAGAAAATGTGCATCTGTGTATATTATTGTAAATATGGTATTGATTTGGATTTATAAAGCTCCATAGACAGTATGTTGTATATATGGTTGTTATTATAAATACCATAATGAGCTATGTTATAAAGCTGCAGTACATGGTATGTTTTTCATGTTTGAGTAGTGGTCATTATAAATACTGCAACGAGTTGTGTTATAAAGCTCTATGTGTTATCCAAGGTAACCATTAGGTTTTTTTTTAAGTCAAGATAGATAGGTTAGTTAGGGTTTAATAGGGTCTTTAATTTTTCATTTTTAAAATAATCACATGTATAAAGGTATTTCAGTCATTTTGCAAGGTCATTATGTGTTCTAGTGTGTGTCATCCTAAATGGAAAATAAAAAAAATTATGTCCCTCGAGCTTATCTATTCATGATTATTAAGTTGACAGTTTATCCAAATTTTTCATCAACTTCAGTTCAAATAGATCAAGGTTTGCTAGGTAAGTTCCTAACACTTCCATAGAAAAATTTCCTTCCCAAACATTTATTTCACTATAAAAGTCTGTTTTTCTGGTAATGATAAGGAAAAGGTACAAAAATTTGAAAATATGTATGGTCAAAGGTTATTGGTTCATTATACCTTTCTGTCTTTATCCACCATTCGCAAAACACATACACCATATAGTTGCTCATTCATTTCGTTCCCTTTTCACTTTTTCATAAATTTGTTGTTACAAACTCGTTCCCATATCCTTACGAGCTACTCTTGTCGTCTAAGTATCGGTCCTCTTGTCCTGTGGGTCTGTTAGCTATCTTTAGGTCAGCTCAGTTAGTTTCAAAACTTGGTTAGTTGTCCTTAGGATCTTTTTCATGTGTCAAGAAGCTACTCACTACATTTTGGAGCCATGGAAACTTAAAGGAAGCAGTATAAAGGAGGGTCTGTGGTAAGATACGACCCCATGGACATGAAATTATTGCTGATCTAAAATTTATTGTTAGTTAATATTGTGCTAATATCAGTTTCAGATTTAACATGAAAGTGCTTTCATTTGCTTCTTATACAAGGGTTTATTTGTGTGCTTATGATTGACAATTCAATAAACTTAATGAGATTAAGTGTATTTCATGAACATAAAAGCATGGAAACTAAATGCTGAACATCATCATATAAAAACACAAAAAGAACAAATAATTGAGTCAAATACACATATTTTTTATGAAGGAGTTAACCCCTCCTGGGATACATCTCCTTGCTCCAACTTCATAGCTTGGGCCTTTGTATTAGCTTCAATTGTGTAAACGTGTTGTTTAAAGCCTCCTGTTGCCTCTGAAACCTACTCCAATGGCTCCCAAACATCAAAATCTACCAATAATGACTCTTCCTAAGCCAAAATTGGTCGAAAATTGCCTTAGTTATGGGAAAACCAATTTTTCCTAGTATTTCTTCACTAAATCTGGAAGTCCTCCAATTAACTCCACTAAAAGTGGAGCTTCCCCGCATTTTTTAGGTATTCCAAAACCTCTTCCAGGATAAACCTGAACTTAATTGATGATAAAAAAATATTAAAGTGTAGTTAATAGGCAGTTTAGCGCAAAATGTGTTTTTCTGTTGATTGCAGATTAATGTGGCTTAACCACAAATTAATGGTAATAATCATGGCTTAATGCTTTTAATACTCTGTCGAAATTGGTGTTAGCAGTCGGTTTTGAGCACTTGGAAATGTGGGAGGGGGCTTACCCCCTCCGGAACCCCAACCATAGAGCAAAGAAACTTCAAATATATATGGCATAGTTATAGTTTAAGACCCATGATATAGCAGAGACGGTAGAGCAGTGGTATGGCACGGGGGTAGTCGTGGGTTCGACCTCGACCCCCACACCAAGATTTTGTCGTGTGGTACATTAAACCTTATCCAAAGTTTGAATCTTTAGATTATCATATATATATGCATCCGCCATATTAAGAGTTAGCCCGCCTGTTAGACATGTTCGCCGGTTTAGAAGCCCTCTAGATTAGAGTTAGGCCACTGCTAGTTTAGATTTAGGCCCGCCATATAAAAATTCCATTCTTCCATATAAATATATCCCATAGATCCTCCAATTGTAGTCAGGCTCACAACATTACAATTCAAAAATATATGAACCATAATATGCCATGGGGGAGGGCACGTGGCAGCCTCTAGCTGCGCAACATGGCCCTTCTCCATTGGCCCAAAATTTCACCCATAAAAATAATAATCCACCATATATAAAAATTGCAACCTTAGGATTAGGAGGAAAATTTTCAACTTCCCAAGCAACATTAGCAAATATGATTCTGACACTTGTCATAGTGTCACTGGTTGAATTCTGGAGAATATTTCCTGAAGATTCATGTGGTGCTGACTGGACTGCCAAGTCATCAGTCTGTCACTGTTCTGCACATTTTTTACCTGTTTGAGAAAATGAACAGCAGACCATAACTTACTCATATGAACAGGTATTTTGATGAAACAAGTTTCCTTTGAATCGTGGTGACGAGCTCTATCCGGTCGTTTTGGTTTGCAACATTTATGAGCACTTTCATTTTTGAGCTAAATTTTGAGCCTTTGATCATTCCTCCCCACTAGAAGCCTTTTTGACCCCAAAAGATACTATCAATTGTTCAGCGGGTGAGGGTACAGCTCCCTAACCCTTTCACTCTCCATCCATTTGGCCTTGGAAGGATTTTTTCCCTTGAGTCCCACTCTAAGGTATTCGACATTCCCTCTCCTTGAATTTTTTATTCTTCTGTCAAGAATGAGATCTTGCTGAAGTTGATCAAGATATTCAGGCGAGAAATCATCTATTGATGGCAGTTGAACATACTCTCATTGATAATCAATCAAAGAAGGCTCAAACAATCTCAAATTCTCAACATGAACGACATAATATATTTGCATATAAGGGGGAAAATATAGCTGAAATGCATTAGTACCAATCTTTTCCATAATTTTAAATGGATGATAATAGATTGGCTTGAGATTTTTACCTTTACCTTGCAATATTTCTTTGTTGATATACAACCAAACTTCATCTCCAACCTGGAATTTTTTATCAACACGGTGTTTATCATGTCTTTCCTTGTAGTTTCTTTGACTCTTTTCAAGTTGTTCTTGCACTGTGTGATGTAGCAACTGAATTTTCTCAATGAACTTCCTTGCCTTATCTATGTCACTATGACTGTCTACTCAAATTAGTGTTCCTAAATTGATGTCATAAATTTTCAACCAGGGCTAGTAAACTGTTGAAGTGAAGTGCACTATATGTGCCTAGGTATCTGTTTCTCACTACGTTGTGTTTAGTGTTTTTCCAATATTTTTGGTTTTTTGTTTTTGTTCTAAGAGGAAAATAACTAAGTGTTGGTAAAGAGAAGTTGTTGGTCACACTAAAACAGAGAAAAACCTATTCTAAACTATGTGTGGCACTTGAGAACAGAAAATGCAATTCTTTAACAAGAAAAATAACTCATAGCATGAACTCAATAACTCATAACATGAACTCAGTCCAATTCATTCATTATAAATATGTTGGAATAACTTGAGAAAAGGATAATTTTAATGCAACAAGGTTCTTCTAAGTAAACAACAATCTACAATGTCACAGAGGAAATCTCATCCATGGCTATAAATTTGTTGGAACACATTTGGAAAAAGATAGTCTGCAACCTAGTGAAGAATTCTACTCTAAATTAACCTATGACACCGAAATTAATCCATTCTACAACTCAAAATATCATTGTTAAACCTCATTCAAGAATTAGAAATATTTTGGAATAGCTTTGGAAAAGAGGCAGTTTGTGAAATAATGAGAAGTTGCAGAACAGTCAAGACTTCAAAATGACATTACCAATTCTTGTTCCTATGATGATGAAGTATTAGTAGAAATTAAGAACAGGAGTGGTTTGTAAATAATGAAGGTCGTGAAGTCTAATTCAACTAGCTAATCAAACTTGAAATATAGTGACCATAACTGAACTAGAATGCAATTAGACTAACTTGAAACACAGTGAACAGAAACTGAACTAGGGTGCCATTAGCCTCTGGAGTTTTACAACCAAACTAAAATGAAATTAATCACTGAAATACTACAGCTCTGTCTCATTCGGTGTTAGTGGTATTTTGGAACAATTCATAGAACAAGACTGGCTGTAACATGTGATGTAAATGAGCATAAAAACATAAAGTTAAAAAAACGCAACTAAGCTCTAAAACACCACAGCTATGTCTCATTCAGTGTAAGTGATATTTTGGAACAATTTGTAAGAACAAGACTAGTTGTAACAATTTATGTAATTGAGCACAAAAACAGAAAGTTCAGAAAAATGAAACTAATTCCTAGAATACTACAGTTATATCTCATTCAATGTTAGTGATATTTTGGAACAATTCGTAAGAATAAGACTGGTTGTAGCATCCAATGCAAGTGAGTATAAAACACAAAGTTCAGAAAATTTCTTAAGCTAGGAATGCAACAAGGCTAAAGTTACTTATCTAAACAATGTGCACAGAGCTTCTCGGGCAATAGGGGCCCTCTACCACCGGATTAGCATAAAAAACTCCTCAATATTGCCTCAGATCTTGCAATAAAGCGGTACTTCTTTCATTAAAGGAAAAGTATTTCAAAAACATAGTATTACGGTCTTTTGAGATCTAGCAACAAAACATCAATCTAGCTAGCTGTCTCTCGGTCTTCCAAGTCATTATTATAAAATAAATACATAAATACCCTTGAGAAGAAACAGGAACAAGTGTCTTTTTCAATCAAAATCAAATTAGAACTCTTATGGAAGCCTCGTACTTTGTTGGAGACATTTGTAGAGTCCCTGTCCTGGTAGGAATCTGCTTCTTGGCTTTGATCTCTTCCACGTGCATAACCACCTGTAGCTTCTTCCTCAGACTTCGTAGAGAGAAATAAATGATGTGGGAGTGTTGTAGAATTCAACCATATGCGTTTTTCCTTGAAGTGACACCTGTAACCTGTGAGAACATGAAGATAGCTACGGAATAGGCGACTGGCTACAGAATGGTTGCATTCTGTAGCTGAGTCTAGTCAAAAATTACTACAACAACAAAACCATGAAAATATAGCAAGTCAGTCATTGTATACATTCCTAAAGTGACTTTAATCAATCCTATTGACCATTTAAGCCTGTAATTAATAAGGGACAAAGGAAATGAAGTGAAATTTAGTAAAGGGAAAGGACATCTTTGGGGCTCAACAATGACCATCTGTGGTAACATCTTTCTCAAATATGGAGTCCAAAGGCGATCTTGGCTAGTACCCAAAAAATTCCTCAAATGATGATGTGTTTGTGGAAGTATGCTACGCCATGTTGTATGCATGTTGAATGTAATGCAACTGTTCATCCTGCTACTTGGGATGTTTCCTGCAAGAGCCTCTAAGAAGATGAATGGTTGTCCTCTTTACCACCTCGTTCTGGCCATCTGTTTGTGAATGAAATGTTGTACTCTTGTTCAAATTTGTGTCCATCATGTCCCATAATTTTGACCAAAAATTCCAAACATGTCAGGAATCTCAATCACTTACAATAGAATTAGGAAGACCAAAATGAACCCATACATTATGAAAGAAAATGTGAGTGGTTTGTTCAGTTGTAATTTTTTTCTTACATGGCATCAAAAGACACATTTTGTTGAACCTATCTACCACAACATACAAGTAATCATAACCTTTCCTTGATATTGGAAGACCACCTACAAAATCCATTGAGATACTCTCCCAAGGACATGAAGGAATCAGAAGTGGAGTGTACAATCCAAGTTTCCTATTACTAGGCTTACTTATTGCACATAAATAATATCCTCTAATAAAACGAGATACACTATCAATCATGTGTGGCTAATAAAAATACCTTTGGATATTCACTATTGTCTTGCCTACACCGAAATGTCCAACAATCAATGAAGTGTGTGCCTCCCTTATGATTTTTTTTCTTTCTCCCTATGGTATACATAACTTGCCCAAGTGATACAACAAACTGTTATGCACATGATAATCTAAATATTCATTTTGGTTTCCTTGACTCAAGCTTTCATACACATCTTGAAAATCATTATCATATGCATATTGTTCAATGTAATTTTCATGCATAACTGAATTGTGCTTAAGTATAATAGATGAATTTACAATGGGCCTAGAGGGCAGATCATCTACCTTATTGTAGATTCCCTTTTTATACTTGATAACCAAATTAAATTTTCATAGAAATCCCATCCATCTGGAATGTCTTGATTATTGCAACTTTGAATGTGATTGTAAGTACTGCAATGCTTGATGGTCGGTATGGATAATGGTCTCTTTCGCCATCAAATAGTGCTTCCATTTATTTACACTTTGTACCAATGCATATAACTATTTGTCATATGTGGGATAATTAGTCACAGCTCCATTAAAAATTTTAGAATGAAACGAAATAGGCTTACCATGCTCCATGAGAACTGCTCCCATAGCATAATCACTTGCATCTGTTTGGATCTCAAATGGCTATCTAAGATCCAAAAGAGCCAATACCAGTGTTGAACTTATCTTTTGATTTAAAGCATCAAATGATTTTTTCTGCATATCTCCCCAATGGAATACTTTCTTTACACTTGTTAATGCATGTAACGAAGCTACAATGGAAGAAAAAATAGCAATGAATTTCCTTCAATACTACGATGCCCCAAGAAATATTCTTACCTCTGTAACTGTATTGGGCTTGGGCCAATTCAGAATGACTTCTAATTTGTAAGGGTCTATCTTCAACTCACCTCCTCCAACAATGTGTCCCAAATACACCAAAGAATACTTCCCAAACTCACACTTTGACATATTTAAAAATAATTTCTCTCTTTTCAAGTCTTCAAGTACTGTGTTCACATGCATGACATGTTCGTCTCTTGATTTGTTGAATATAAGTATGTCATCTAAGTAAACAATGACAATTTCATCTAGAAATGGTCTTAGTACATCATTCATGACTCTCATGAAAGTAGCTGGAGCATTTGTTAGACCAAATGACATAACTAGCCACTCAAATAATCCTTGTCTGGTTTTAAATGTAGTTTTCCAAATATCTTCCTCAGCTATTCTAACTTGATGATAACCACTTCACAAGTCTAACTTAGTGAAATATCTTGCATACTTTAACTGATCTAGAAAATCATCAATTTTTGGGAGTGGGTATAGATTCTTTACCGTGATTTTATTCAGTGCACGAAAATCTATGCACATGTTCCAAGTCCTCTCCTTCTTTGGTACCAAAATAATTGGTGAACCACATGGCGAATTAGATGGGCATATGATACCTTTGTTCAGAAATTCTTGGATTTTCTTCTTTATTTCCAAACTCTCTATAATTGACATGTGATACATACCAATATTCGGAAGTGGAACATCGTGATGCAACTGAATCTCATGTTGAATTCCCCTCTTGGGAGGTAACCCACTTGGTTCTTGAAACATCTCACCATGCTAGCTTACCACATCAAACAAATCATATTTTAATTTGTCATCACATCCTTCAAAATATTCATAGTAAACATCATCCTTTTTATTGATCATGAGAAGCACAAAAGTTTTACTTGCATTAACTAGCCTCTTCATTTGCCCTACATTAACTAAATAAATATTCAGTTTTTTGCAATGATCTCTCACAACATACTCCACCCCATCCTTAAGAAAATGATATTTGTTCTCATGGTGATAAAACACCGCTTTCCTGTCATATAAATATGCACTTCCTAAGATAATCCTAGAAATGTCAAGTGGAACCACATCTAACTTGACTTCATCAACAAATTTTGCAGTAATAGCAAATCGAAATATGCATTTCCTTGTAACCTATAAATTAGCATTCTTAACTATCCAACCCAAAGGGTATGGTTTATGATGTCATATGGTTTCAAAAATAATATTTTTGACCAAGTCTTCTAAAATCAGGTTTGCTTGTGACCCACTATCAAACAATGCATCAATCTTTGTATGATTTGAAATCACTCTAACATGGAACAATTATATCCTTGTGTCTTCATTTGGAGTGTTGTTGTGACTATTTGAGGAACTAGTACTTGATATGGATTCCTTTCTTTTGTTAACCATGGCTACAATCTTGGTCTGATCACTGAATCGGATCCAAGATCTTGTTGTATGGTGGCAGTCATCTTTTGTTTCCCTTTGTTATTTGGTTTCTTAGACCTTAGTTTGAGATGTAGTTTCCAACAGTGGGCTTCATCATGCCCCTCTTTGGAAAAATGTTTGCATGTAGTTTTCTCCCCTTATTTCTTTAGGCTTGCATTATTCTTTCCCTTTCATTTTACTCCCTTCTCTTTTCCCTTACCCTTGAATGGCTTCTTCTTACTACCCTCTTCCTGAATGTTCTTTCCCCTCGCTTCAAGATGCATTACTTACACACATAATTCATCTAAGTTGTTTGGGTTAAACATAAGGATAGTATGTTTCAAGTACGAATGTAAACCCCCAATTTATTTCAAGAGTGTGTCTTTTGAATTCAAGTTTACTCCTAACAACAAAGCCCTCTTTCTAAACTCCTGGGTGTACTCTTGAACAATTTGGCCTTTGAGTTGCCTAAAGTTTTGCCAACTCATAATTGCTTTTTGCATATAGGAAAATGGATAAATTTTCTTTTAATGGAATAAATGAATCCAACCCAAGAAATGGATATCTTACCATGAATTCGCATTTCCTCTTGAGCCTTTGCCTCCCACCAAACTAGTGCTCCTCCTTCTAGCCTTAATGAAGCCAACTAGATCTTCATGTCATCCTCTTGTAGATTCTGAATTCTGCAGTATACTTCCAATTGACGAATCTAATTGTCTAACTTCTCTACATTTACCTCACCATTGTAAATGGGAAGTTCAAACTTGATGTCCAACTTGACTAATGGAGTTTTTCCTTTTGGGATTTTTGAATGAGTGTGGGTGATTTTTGTGGTGCAAGTGGAAGATGAAGATGTTGATGAAGATTATGAGGATGAGGATAGTGGATATCGAGGTGGATTTACTCCACTACCTTTTGAAATCTCCTCTTCATCCTTCTTACCATTTGAAGATCCCTCTCCATGTTGAGGCTTAGAACCTTCTCATGTTCTTTCTACAGTGAATGTATCAAACATGATTTTAACCATTCTTTAAATGTCCTTGAAGTATCTCTTGACATCCTCCTCTTCTGGACGTCCATGAGTCCCTCCAACACTTGACATAATGGCTAAGAATTCAAGCTCAACCTCTTATTCTTGTACCTCTTCAATCACTTCAGCTTCTTGTGCAATTTGTACCTCTTCAATCTGAACTGTTGGAGATAGAACTTGAGGTGCTTCAAGTGCAACTTTGAGTGGAAATTTGGGTGAAGATGATGTTTTCTCAGCTCTCTTTCTTCTTTTCCTAATCTTAGGACTAACAACCAATAACTTTCCTTCTCCTCTATGAAATTTCAACCTTGTAAGCATCACAAAATTGCAACTATTAAAACCCTTCTTACTCAATTTCAAGCAAATAACCTTTAGCAACCTTGTGCTCTGATACCAACTTGATCTAAAATTTATTTTTAGTTAATGTTGTGCTAATATCAGTTTCAAATTTAACATGAAAGTGCTTTGGTTTGCTTCTTATACAAGGGTTTATTAATGTGCTTATGATTGATAATTCAATAAACTTGATGAGATTAAGTGTATTTCAAGAACACAAAATCATGGAAACTAAATGTTGAACAACAGCATATAAAAACACAACAAGAACAAATAACTGAGTCCAATACACATGCTTTTGATGAAATATTTCACCCCTCTTGGGCTACATCTCCTTGGTCCAACTTCATATCTTGGGCCTTTGTATTAGCTTCAATTGTGCAAAAGTGTTGTTTACAGTCTCCTGTTGCCTCTACAACCTACTCCAATGGCTCCAAAACATCAAAATATACCAAGAATGACTCTTCCTGAGCCAAAATTGGTCGAAAAAGTTCCTCAGTTATGGAAAAACCAATTTTTCCTAGTATTTCTCCACTAAATCTAGAAGTCCGCCAGTTAACTCCATTAAAAGTGGAACTTCCCCGCATTTGGCGGGTCCGCCAAAAAATCTGCCAGGATAAACCCGCACTTAGTTAACAATAAACATATACTAGAATGCAGTTAATAGGAATTTTAGCGCAAAGCGGGTTTTACCGCTGATTGCGGATTAACATGGCTTAACCACGAATTAACGGTAATAATCATGGCTTAACACTTTTAATACTCCACCGGAATTGGTGTTAGCCATCGGTTCTGAGCACTTGGACATGTGGGAGGGGACTGGCTCACGGGGCTAGCCCCCTCTGGTACCCCAACCATAAAGTGAAGAAACTTCAAATATATATGGCGAACTTATGGGTTAAGACCCATGATATAGCATAGACGGTAGAGTGGTGGTATGGCACGGGGGTGGTCGTGGGTTTGACCCCGACCCCCACCCCAATATTTTTCCCCGTGGTACATTAAACCTTATCCAAAGTTTGAAAATTTGGATTATCATATATATATGCATCCTCCATATTAAGATTTATCCCACCAATTAGACCTATCTACCGGTTTAGAAGCCCTCTAGATTAGAGTTAGGCCACGGCTAGTTTAGAGTTAGGCCCACCATACAAAAATTCCATTTCGCCATATAAATATATGCCCATAGCTCCTCCAAATGTATTTAGGGTCACAACATTACAATTCGAAAATATATGAACCATAATATGCCATGGGGGAGGGCACTTGGCAGCCTCTATCTGCGCCATGTGGCCCTTCTCCATTGGCCCAAAATTTCACCCATAAAAATAATAATCCACCATGTATAAAAATTGCAACCTTAGGATTAGGAGGAAAAATTTCAACTTCCCATGCAACATTGGTGAATATGATTCTGACACTTGTCACAATGTCACTGTTGAATTCTAGAGAATATTTCCTGAAGATTCTTGAGGTGATGACTGGACTGCCAAGTCATCAGTCTATCATGGTTCTGCACATTTTTTACCTGTTTGAGAAAACGAACAGTAGACCATAACTTACTCATACGAACTCGGATTTTGATGAAACGAGTTATGTTGGAATCCTAGTGACGATATCTATCCAGTTGTTATAGTTTGGAGCATTTCTGAGCACTTTAATTTTTGAGCTAAATACTAAGCCTATGATCTGTTGGAAGAAGACCCCACATTCACCCATTCGTTTTTCGGCGTTGGGTTTCTTCGGTTCTGTCAAAAATTG
>CM076578.1:1134729617-1134880729 GCA_034641835.2 Pinus albicaulis | reverse complement strand
TTTTTACAAGAACGGGTATGAGTTTCTATTAAAGAGTGGCTAAAGCCTTCATCGGTTACAAATTGTCGGGGCTAGCCCTTAGTCTTTCATCTTTGGTCTGATCGTAGACCCCAAAATTTGGAAATCCACAGTTTTTACATGAGGCTAGAAAGTCTATATTTGTTATTTTTCCTAGCTTATAAAGACACACAAACTGTTGTGAAATGATGCGGAAAAACATTTCAGCGTTATGGGATAGAGTCCCACTCCTCAGTTTCGTCTACCAGTAGGGAGCCTTCTGAGAGGGACACTGCCCTGTTGGCTTCCAAATCTGCATCTTTATTGTTTACTCTCAGTACATGGAGGAAGCTTGCTATTCGGAAAGATTTCAACATGTTTCTTATTTTTAATATTACTCTAGCCAATCTAAGATCTACCGGATTGGAGTCCTCCACTAAAACTTTAATGATGGACTGAGAATCTCCTATTACACTTATATCTGAAATACCGGTTGCCTTTGCTTGCTTAAGACCCTGCAGGAGTGCCAAGGCTTCTGCTTGGATGCTGGTGGAGTGCCCAAGACCCCAAGCATATTTGATCACTGTTATGCCCTCCTTATTCTTTATAATTCCTCCTGCCCCAGCCCAACCGGGGTTGCCTTTTGCAGCCCCATCAAAGAATAAACAGGATCTGGCTTGTCTGAGTAGCAAGTATGTCAGCTCTTGCTCATTTCCTCTGAATTGCCACTCTTTCATGCTCTTGGACTGCCTTATTTCGCCAGAGAACTGAAGGCCCAACGAGTCTCCCCAACCTAAATCATTTGGATTTAAGTTGACTTCCGATAGCTATTCACCCAAAGATTCTTTCCAGAGGCTTTTGACTTTGTTGGTGATGAGCTGAGGATTCAGTTTTTCATCCCTAAAAACTCTTATGTTACGCTCGAGCCATATTTGCCAGCATATGAATTTTGGTAAGGAGAACCAAGCTGCTTTAAATCTTTCATTTTTTGGAAGAGTTCCTGGATAACAAGTGTGCCACTTAGCAAATAAGTCAGTAATATTCACAGGGAGAGTGAACTCAGTCTTCCAGTAATTCATAAGGGTCTGCCAGATTCTTCTTGAAAAATTGCAGTCTAACATGATGTGCTGGGCACTCTCTTCGTTTTCGCAGTAAAGGTGGCATCTTGATGTACCTTGGAAACCTTTTTTCTTCAACTTGTCATCTGTTAGTATTCCTCTGTGGCAAAGCAGCCAACAGAATATGTCAACCTTTGGCATTGATTTATATTTCCACAGAGTTTTCCAAACAGCAGGGTCTGGGGCGACATAAGGTCGTTCTTGGAGGCAGATGTACCCCTGCGCAACTGTGTATTCACCTGTAGCGGGTCCCCAACCCCTAACATCTCTCTTACCTATGCGCAAAGGCGCTTTTCCATTTAAAAGCTCGAGCAACAGTTGTTTGGCATGCGCTAGTTCTGGTGGCGTTGGAGGCAGGCACCATTGCTGCCAAACGCCATCGGACCACTGTGATATATCCCACAGCGTGGTAAACCCTACGTTGTCCAACCATTTTATCAGCGCATGCAGAGTTCTGTTCAACGCTAATGGAGGCTGCTGCATAATACTATCGTCCCATATCTTAATGCATTTTCCATTGCCCGGAATCCAGAACGCCCTGTCATTGATGAGAGAGATTGCTTTATGACTGCGTTTGACCAAGTGTGATCCTGTCGTGGGATGAAAGTTGTCCAGCGCTCTTTTCCTGCTCCCTGTGAGGTATTTCCTCCAAATAGCTCGTTGAGCCCAGCCTGGATGAGGAGCAATGACTCGCCAGAGTAGCTTGGCCCCCATTGCGATATTTTGAAAGCTAAAGTCTTTGAAATTAAGACCTCCTTCCATCAGAGGCTTACACAGTTTCTCCCAACTGACCAGAGGAATTTTTCTGTCATTGAGGTTGCCTCCTTTCCAAAAAAACTTTCTGATGAAGCCTTCCAATTTTTTAATGATGCCAACAGGTGCTAGAAGCACAGAAAATTGGAATATGGGAAGACTGTTGAGGACTGAGTTGATTAGAACGAGCTTGCCTGCAAGGTTCAACCAAGAGAAGCCCCAGGCCTGGAATTTTGCTTTGAATTTTTCCAAAAGGGGAGCCCAATCTCTGCTATAAGCCAGATTGCGAAAGATGGGAAGACCCAGGTAAATGAAGGAGGACCAGCTTGTGGTAGCAGTGAACCCCAGAGTTCTGGAAATGGCAGACAGAGTGAGAGCAGAAGTATTCCAGCAGAAAGCTTTACATTTCCCTTTGTTTAAAATGCTTCCTGATGCTTCACTGAAGTCATCTAAGACCTCCTTAAACCTTGAGGCTGATCTAGCTGAGGCAGCTCCCAACAGAAGAGTGTCGTCTGCAAAAAGAGTGTGGTTTACATTTTTCACCCCTCTGGCTATATTAAGCCCCATGATCTCCTGTTCTGCCAATTTCTGATCAAGGAAGAAAATTAGGGCGGAGACTTGGAGAACGAAAAGCAGCGGAGAGAGGGGGCAGCCTTGCTTGAGCCCTCTTGAGGCTTTGAAGAAGCCAGCTGCTCTTCCATTTACCAAGGGGGCGATCCATGGGTCAGCAATACTTGCTCGGATCCAATTTACAAACCCCAACCCAAAGCCAAACTTTTTCAGAACTTCCCAAAGGAAACTTTGCCTGACACAATCGAAGGCATTTGCCAAGTCTAATTTAATCACCATACCCTTCTCTTTGCGAAGTTGACTTGAATGGATCGCCTCTTGAACCAGGATGTAATTGTCTACAATCTGTCTCCCCTGAACAAATCCACCTTGGTTCTCAGGTATGATCGCTGGAAGGATGCCTTTTAGCCTATTTGCTATTACCTTTGTGATTAATTTGTATCCAATGTTGCAAAGAGAGATTGGGCGGAACCGGTTGAAATCTTTTGCACCCTTTTCCTTGGGGATAAGGGCGAGAAAGGCAGAGTTGGTGCTGCCCCCTATTTTTTGACAATTTTGTGATTTCAGGATCATCTTGAAGAGATCTTTCTCCACGATCTGCCAGCATGTTTGAATGAATCTGGCTGTGAAGCCATCCGGGCCTGGGGCTTTGTCAGGCTCCATACTGTCTAGAGCAACTTTTATTTCTTGGATGGAAATCTTCTCTTCGAGCTGCTTGTTAATAATAGGGGAGATCCTTGTAGGTATCACCTCCAGGAATTTGGAATTTGGATCAGTCTCACCCTCTTCTTTATACAAGTTTTTGAAGTGATTGTAGGCTGATTTCTTTATACTCTCAAAGTCTTTGTGGATCAAGTTGCCCTCTTTGATTTCTGCTATGGAGTTAAAGCTTTTTCTTGCTTGAGCTTGTTTATGAAAGAAGGCATAATTTCTATCTCCCGCTTTAAGCCATAGGCTCCTAGATTTTTGTCTCCAATGCTCTTCCTCTGAAAGGCAGGCTTTGTGGAAGATTTGTTGAAGCTCCACCTCCTTGTTTAAAACTTCTGTAGTGATTTCTACATCTTCACTTTGGGCTTGATGCTGTGTAAGGTTATCTTGGGCCTGCTTTCTTTCTTTTGCAGGAGTGGGAAGGCCTTTGGCCCATGTTTTGAGGGCAACTTTCAATCTTCTAAGTTTTTCTTCCCATATGAAGAAGGGAGAACCCTTCACTGGCAATTTCCAGCTGTCCTGGACCACATTCAAGAACTCAGGCTCCTTAACCCAAAGAGCATTGAACCTGAATGGGATGGGACCGAGATCCTTGTGGCCTGACATCTCTAACAATATGGGCTTATGATCTGATACACTGCATGGGAGGATGTGCAATCTGGATTCTAAACCTAGCAAAAGAAAGGAACTCTGCACTAAACATCTATCTAGTCTAGCAGCAATATGACCAGGGCCTATTCTCTTATTGGTCCAGGTGTACTTACCGTTATCTGGAGGGGTATCAAGCAAGTCCCAGTCCTGCATGAGGTCTTCCACCCACTCCCTTGCTGGGTCCCTTACGATTGTGCCTCCTCGCTTTTCATCTGAGCGTAGAGTGAGATTTAGGTCCCCTGCAATAATGATGTTTTCCAGATTGTCGGTCTCTGCCAGCTGTCTTATGGAGTCCCAGCACTCCCTTTTCTCCCCTATGTTATTAGGAACATAAACATTGAACAGGCAGATAGTCTCCCTTGTTTCTACTGAGTGTAATTTCAAGAATAGCCAATGGCTATAGTGTGCCTCCAGGACCAGGCTGAACTTGAGAGGGTTCCAGAGAGAGCCCAGTCCCCCAGAGGCTCCCCTTGATGATACTGTTAGTCCACTACTTCCCTTCCAGATCTTTTTGCTGATTTGGAGAAATTCATTTTCCTCCATTTTGGTCTCCTGGATCAGAAGAATGTCCGGGGTTTCTCTTCTAATAAGACTTCTTACTGCTTCTTCTTTTACTGTACTCCCCATTCCTCTGCAGTTCCAGGAGATGGTCTTCATCATTTGTTTCTTTGATGTGGGGCTCCCCTAGAGCCATGAGCTTGATTTTTAGCTGCCTTCAGATTCTTGCCAAGGAGTTTTTCCAGCGTAGGCTGGCTACCCTGAAGCTTGTCTTTGTAGGTTTCCTGATCTCTCTTTTCTCTTGCAGATTTTCGACCCCTTGCAGATCTTCTAACCGACGTCTGCGTATCTCCGATTTCTCCATCTTCCTTAGACTCCTCTAAGTCCTGTTCCTCCTCGGAGGCTTCTATTTGCTTTTCCTTGTCCCTTGCCATGTTACTCTCTTCGGGTCTTATTTCTGCTGAGTTCGATTTCTCTGCTGGCTTGACAGTCCTTTCCTCTTCCCTGGGAGTTTCTTCCGCTGAGCTTAGGATCTCGAACCTATTTTCTTGACTTCTTGACGAGGATACATTTTGGGCAGCGGCAGGAAGAGCTCCTTGTGCCCCGGATTTCTTATGGTTTATCTTTGATCTCTTAACTTGGTTCCATCCTTCGTCCTTCCCTTTTTATGTTTCACTTTTTTTCGGGCATCCTCTGGCAAAGTGGCCGTAGATGTGGCATTTGCGACATTTGAAAGGAAGCTGCTCGTAATCCAGCACTTGAACATGCGTCCAGCTGCCGACCTTTAGTTTGATGGCCTCGGGAAGACCTACCTCTAAATCTACTTTGACACATATCCGGGCGCAATCATATTGGTCATTGTTGTTGGCTCTGTCGATGAACTTGCCCAATGTGTTGCCAATATGTTTAAGGGAGTCCCAGTTCCAACAGTGAACCGGTAGGTTAGGAAGCCGAACCCAAACAGGGACTGCCGATGGCACATCCACAGCCGGATCAAAGTCGGGAGTCCATTTATTGAGTTAGAGACCTTGTGGTCCCATGAAATAGGGCCCATTCCTGAAGATCAGGTCTTTATCCTCCTTGGTGTTGAATTCAAACAGGAAGTAGCCTCTTCCAAGAAAATACGAGGTAACTTTATTCTTGATCAGCGGAATCCAATTCTTAACAACCCAGTTTTCCGTTGATTTAGGTGAGGGCCAGAGACCCGTGAATTGACCCACCAGGGCGCGATCTGATAGAGACAAGGCGACCTGGATCGGTCCCTCAGGAGGTAGGGTTACCTCCGGAACATCTTCGATCTTCTTCATGAACTTGGAGGCATCTGATTTCTTCTTCTTGGGCAGCGAGGCGATCAGGCTTGAAAAGGCAGCAGAGGCATCTGGAGGAGGAGACTGTGAGGGCCCTAGAGGCGATCCTTGTGTCTCCATGGCCAGCAGAAAGGTTCAGCGGCCCACCCGACCTGCTCCAGACATCGCCAATAGCGAGCAGCAGATCAGATCTGAGAAGCAGCACAAGATCTGGGCAGCAGATCAGTGCAAAGGGCGTAGGTCTGTGTTGTCCAGAAACAAGATCTGAAAGGGGGATCCAATCAGATCCAACCAGGATCGGGGTCCCCAAAGGCCGAGAGGGCCGAATCAACAGATGAGGGGCCGTGGGCAGCGCCCAAGCATGGCCTGCGCAGGCCTGCAACTCGTTCTCACGAACAGAGCATGCACGGGCTCTTCCAATATCTTGTCCGCAAAATATGTTACATGTTTTTTATAAGCATGTTATATGTTAAATTTTTTATTGTTACATGATATTTAATTTGATGATTATGTTATATGATTGTTGATGAGTATGACATATGTTAACTTGTTCTTGTTATATGTTAGTTAACTTGATGATTAGGGTTATCGCATTATGATCTTGATGTTATATGTATCATGCTAATTTGGATTTCCCTATGCAGATAGTTAGGGTTATGACAATCAGGTGTGATTTGACCTATTTGTGACATTGTGTTATACTAATCTAGACTAACTCTACATATGTGATCGTTAAGCATGAATGAAATTTTTTTATGAATTTACGATGTAAACATGTTAGCTAGTTATATTTATGGATATCATGACCTTATTTATGTTTGATTTGATATGTTGTGAATTTATATCATGCTAGTCTAGATTGATTGTGTAGACAAGATAGCCTCCCCTGAGATACATCAAGGTATGAGTTTGATTATGTCGTCTATTTGGTGTTTGAGTGTTTGATTGTGTCATCTTGTTGATTTATCTAGCATGGTATGTTTACAAGTTGATTGAATGTTTGATTAATTGCATGATATGAGCATGTGTTTATAAGGTTTCATGAAGTAATGAGCATGTGTTTATAAGGTTGCATGAAGTAATGATCTTGTTTTAGGATGGTTGTACTAACACATTATGTGTTGATATATTTTATGTGTACTTGTGTATAAGTAGGCGATAGTTGTATATTATGATTTTGACTATTATTTGATTATGACATGATTGTTAGTCTTATTAGAGGCTAATTTTAGTTAATAGATATGATTTCTTGATATTTGGAACATGTGATTGACGTGTGTGAACAATTGCAGGGAAACATGATTGGTATTAGCATGACAAGGTAACAGTTGATGTGTTTATGTAACTAACAATTGGGTGATGTGATAGTACATAGTAGGACTCAATTGTAGCAAGGAAAAAGAAACGAATTGGGTAAGAATTCCTTTGGCAGTGTTTGGGAACCGCAATTCAATGAATGAGTGCTTGCATGAATACAGGAAGCCTTCTTAACTGTAATCTTGTCTGGCATTATGTGGATATGTGCTATATTTATGAACATGTATTTGACATGTATAACAGTTGGTTCTAGTTATGGTTGGATTCATCAAGGGAATTGAATCCCTTGAGAGACGATATATGTATGTGTTTAGATACAACCCAGTGTGCATGACATAGCAAGGTAAGGTAATTGGTATATTGCATGTTTAAATTATACACTAACAGTTATGTGTTTATGGCGGTATGATGTAGGGGATTGTATGGCAAAAGAGACTCCATGGAATCTTTCAAAATACTCAGGTTGAGATTTCCCTTGGAAGATTTGGGAACCCATGGAGGATTGAGTTATGGTGTTTGTTTCTGGTCATGTGCTTTCGATATTCTATGATTTTTTTGTGCTTGATTTGAGTTTTATTTGTGTCTGGTGCAAGGCCTTGCCACTTTGTTACAGTGTCGTATTTCTTTTGTTTTTTCATGGTATTCTTCTTGCTTTCTATTGTTCTTTCCTTTTATGTTTTGAGATTCATGGGGATTGGTTGGCGAAATAGGAAATTTAATGGAGCTCGAGGAGAGCTTTGTGGTACCCAAAAGGTAATGTAAGAAGTGGATGAAGCTCGGTGCAGGAGTAAAGGGCAGCGGAAGGTAAGAATATGACAGTCGGTTGGATTGGTTGGGTCCATTGTGGTAAATGGATGGCGGAAATACAGGCATGAGAAAGGCAATAGAAAAGGTAAATAAAGTGGTGTTAGATTCCTTGGATATGTTTGGAACTGTTGTTCTCAATGTTGTGCATGTTGTGCACAAATGAAGGAAGTTCTCTTAACCTTGACCTTATGCTATATGTTAGTTATAATGTGATCATTATTAAGATGGTGTTTATATATGTATACATGTATGTATGTATTTTTTGTCTGATAGGGTCATCATGGATCATGGTTGTTTGATGCTAAATGTTTCTGTGTGTGTGTGTGTGTGTGTGTGTGTGTGCGTGTGTCATTGTCTAACAAGATGATGATTGTGTTAGCGCAAGAATTCACTCCTTGGCCGCAAAAGTAGTAAGCCTTACACATCATAGTTCATTTAAAATTTTAAAAGGATTTTGAGTGGTGGGATGGCTTCTCAAAGAGTTTCAAATGATTTTTGTATTCTTTAAGACTTTCATGCATTTGGCAAGTTGTGGCAAGTATAAATTGTATGGATAAATTGGTAGCATAGGGAGCAGAGTGTAACAAATGAAATGAGATGTTTAGATGGTACTTATTCTAGGAAATTTTCATATCCTAAATCAGTCACACAACTATAATGATGGCTCTTTACACAAACTCTATTTATGAAAAGTAAACAACATTCAAAAAATAGATTACATGCATAAATTATTTCACAAATCCTTTATGAAATCTTCACTAACATGTTCTACAACGCATATATGATTTGCACGAAGCTGGAAAGCGGATAATTTACTATTAAATCCTTTAACAGTTTCTAACTCACACCTTACTAGCTACTGCAACTCATAAATTAGAA
The DNA here is from genome assembly GCA_034641835.2 of Pinus albicaulis. Classification (NCBI taxonomy): domain Eukaryota; kingdom Viridiplantae; phylum Streptophyta; class Pinopsida; order Pinales; family Pinaceae; genus Pinus; species Pinus albicaulis. Next base: position 1,134,872,124 of record CM076578.1, on the reverse strand, counting down.
TAAATTAACAAAGAGAGAAAATAAAACATACATTAGATAGTTCTTGAGTCAAAAAATCCTCCAACATGAAGTGCAAAAATGCTTGTATTTATTATATTAAGTCTTCAGGTAGACCAACATCCAACCTGGAAATGGTATTTATAAATGTTATATATAGAAAGAGAGGCACCAACTCCATATCTTCTAAAGAAAAGGAAACACTACTCATAACATTACATAGGTGTCATAGGACATTAAAACCATATCCCATCAAAATCTAACTGAAAAGACAGATGTATATGAAAGAAGAGAAGAGAATCTGGGCTGAACTGCTAAGTATGCTGACATGCTACCCCTTTTTCTGTTGATTTGTCTCCTTGTGTCTTTGGTTCTTAAATAACCATGTATCTTCATTCAATATGACCTCCAACAACCTCATAACCACTTATCACCATCACTTGTTATATCCATTTGGTTATGAGTCCTTATCTTTCCTGAACTGGCTCAGAAATTTTGCTGACAGGCACCAAAAATTAGTTCAAACAGGTGTTGCTGGAAATTCCGGTAAAAACCTATAATTGCGCAAAAACTGTACTGCTAACGGAATTTCTGGTAGCACTCTGTTTATTTTTCAAAAATGCACAGAAAACACTGAAAAAAATTGTGCAGACTTATACTCTTTGACATTTTAGCTATTGTTCAAAATTGCACTTGATATGCAAAAAGGTGTATTATCAAGAAACATTTTTACCTTCCTTCCATGTCGGTTGCAACTTCAGTAACCTTGTCCAAGTCTAATTTTCTGCCAAAATTTGATCTTGATCTTGTGGTTCTTGTGGCTACTTCTTTAAGAGTGGATTTTTCTTCCTTTGAACTCTTTTGGGTCTTTCTTCTTTTTTAGGGTTCTGTTTGTTGCTCTGAAGGGGTTTGGTTTTATCTTTCTTCTTGAAATCATTTGTCTTTAACCCTTTAGATTTTCCTTCTATATCAATGACCTTTGTCAAAAAACTTGGATTGTACAGAGCCTTAGACTTGAGCCTGAACTTGTTTCTATCTCTGGTATATCTTTTTCTAGTACCAGCGATAGGTTTGGTCTCCTCTTTCTTTTTCTTGCTACTGATCTCATACCTTGCATCTTTGAGGAGTTCTTCATTAGAATTTGTGGGTTGATACTCTTTCTGCATCTTTTGTTGAATTTTTTCTTCCAGAATTTCCACTAGCACATGTGCTTTAGATTTGTCTGCAGTTGCAGACCTTCCTCTTCGATCTCTGGTATAGAAATTAGGAAAAGGAGAAATAGGGGCACCATTTTCATGGACTTGGGTCTATTGACTGATGAGCTCTCTCCTTTCTTCATATTCCTCTCAACCTTGACTGAATGAATATTTTCTTTTCTGCTCTTGGCTTTATGGATATTCTCCTTTTTAGCCTTTCTCTTTGTTCTTTTTGCAGGCTAATGGTGTTGTTGTGAATATGGAGGTGTAGGTGCAGGTTGGCTTGCCCTGTAAAACAAGAAATGGTCCCATGTTTGGTTTCTTTTCCTTAACTCTTTTTCAACTAACACTTTGATGAGAGCTTGATGACACAAGCTATATTATCAAGTAGCAGTATGTGTTTGAATCCTGGCTGACATATTTTTTAGGCTCTTCAACAAAGATTATGGCAAGTTGAGGGTCTTCATACCTGCAATATGAAACAGAAATCTCATATGATAAAGAAACACTATTGTATACCTCCTTTCACAAGTGAGGTAAATCTTGATGAGTTTAACAGCTTCTGCCCGTTCATTTTTGAAGTAGTTGTTGGGAATTCCTTTGGCCCAGTTAGGATCTCTGTTTCCATCTTTGAGGAAACTGTTGAGGTCTCCTCTAGTGATAACTTGAAATTGTGGAAGGTTGAATGCCTCGGCAATTGAACCTATTGATACCTGCAATTTAGGACCATAGACTGTGGCTTCCTGTCCATTGAAAGAATTTGAAAACTCATGAGCTACTCCTAAGTGAGAGCTTCCCAGTCTTGAGCACAGAGAATACCACCTTGCTTGGACAAACAACCTTCTCACATTCGAATTTGCATCCACTAGGTCAGCACCTTATGGTTCAATTCATTTTGGCTTTCCTCCTCTTTTAGTCAACTTCAGTAATTACTAACTTTGTCTGTTGAAATATGATAGGTGGAAAATATAGAAGAGCTCACCTAACAGGTGTTGCTGTGTCTTCCTATGAGATCCTGTCTGAAATCTAAGACTCCTTCCTCAAGTTCCACTCTAGAAAACTCATTCTCCAATAGCTAAGCTCAGAGCTGGTATTCCTCCTAATTTCTCGGTGATTTAAAACAGCTACAATGGTTCATCATCCCATGAAATGGATTATCATTATGGTAAGCATCATTGACTGTAGTACGCACCATGTGATAGAAATCATGGTCTTGAGTTGGTTGTGTAGGTTCAGATGGCATGTTACAAGTGGCTTGAAATAAGCGGATCTGTGACTGGAAGTCACCTTCACTGCATGTTGATTATTTTCCTAAATTTTCGGCAGCATCTATGCATGACCATCCAAACAGTCATTGCATTAAACCTGCAGATCCACGATCTTTTCCATTCTAAAGTCATGTACTTTGACATGAAACAAGACCAAATTAGCTAACAGACAGGTCAGGATCAACGACTAGATTTATTATTGCATATTGACACCTAAACACTATACGTATAACCACGACTTAAAGTTAACATGATTGGCCGCATACCACTCTCATCATGTGATTTAAATCATAATAAAAATATAAAAAACCTATTTAAAACAATTACACGTGGCTTGACACAAAGCGGATGTGCTTTTATTTTATTTTTTTTAAACAGGGGAAGTTGCCAAAATTTATGGTAGCATCGGAGTAAAAGAAAAACAAACAGAAACATAATTAAAATAGATTGTCCGAAAAGGGCTAAACCAGGCGCTACTGGAAATTTCAGTAGCGACCAAATTTTTTTTTGAAATTTACAAAATCTAAAACTAAAAACAAAAAAATTAAAATGGACTCGTGACTTAGCAAAGAATTGTGCTAACATATTGTTTTATGCTCACTGTCTGACAGGGTTGTCAAGGATCATTCTTGTGGAGGAATGATTGCTTATGCAGGTGAATGACATGAAGAGGTTCCTGGCTATGAGGAATCAAGTGGAACAGTAGCCTTGATAGATCTATGAGTTCAATATCATATGGATATGATTTAATGTATATGCTTGTACAATTCCTATGTTTATGTTATGGACAGGTAATGTCGAGGGGTACATCAGAGAAGTGAAGGTAGTGTGATCTGCAACATGCTAGGATAAGCATGGATGGTGGAAAGACACTAGAAGCAAGGTTGCTTGAGGGGACAGTCTGTGGTCTATGGACGTGCAGTACTAATATTGTGTATATTTTGCACATGTTGTATATTCAGTGATTGTACCTATGGTGATGTGTGCATGTAACATATGTAGTATTGTGTACCTATGATGTTGTATGCATGTTGTATATATGGAGTTGTATGTATATTTCATATGTAGTGCTACTCTATGTACATGTTGGATATGCATTGTTGTGTACATATCGTATTGTACGCATGTTGGATATGCGATGTTGTGTGCATATGGTGTTGTGTGCATGTTGGATATGCGGTGTTGTTTACTTATGGTGCTATGTACATGTTGTATATCCAATGCTATTTACATAAGGCGTTGTGTGCGTGTTGTACCTATGGTGTTATGTACATATGGTGTTGTGTGCATGATTGTACATGCGATGTTGTGTGCATGTGGTGTTGTGTACATGTTGTACATGTGGTGTTATGTGCAGGTGGTGTTGTGTACATGTCATGCATGTGGCGTTGTGTACAATTGGTGTCATGTACATGTCATGCATGTGGTGTTGTGTATATGTGGTATTGTGTACACAATGTACAGTTGGTGTGGTGTACATTTGGTGTTGTGTACACGTTATGCAGGTGGTGTCATGTACAGTTGATGTTGTGCACATGTTGTGCAAGTGGTGCTATGTATAGGTGGTATTGTGTACATGTTGTACATATGATATTGGTGTACATGTGGTATTGTATGCATGTCGTACATGTTGTATTGCGGACATGCAGTACTTTGTATGTGCATTGTGTAGTTGTGGTATTGTAACATGTGTATTCGTTGTGATGTACTCTGTGTACGTATATGTATATGTATTGTGTTGTGTTGTACATCGACTGTAGGTGTATGTGTTGTGTTTTGTTATACATTGGGTGTAGGTGTATGTGGTGTATGTCGTGTGTGGATGTATGTGTTGTGAGGTACATTGTGTGTATGTGTATGTGATTGAAGAGAATCAAAGGCATTGGGTGCTTGCCGACTGTGGAAACCAATCCGATGGGTGTACAAAATAACAAAGGCAGAAGTAAGGACCGATGAAAGATAATTATATGTATTTTATTTCAGTTTTATTATGCATGTGATCTACAATTATGACTTATGATCGTTACATGTGATTTATGATTATGTTTTATAATGATTGCATGTGATTTATGATTTTGATTATGATGGTTGTGTTTTGAGCTAACCATATGTGATATGTTTATACATGATGATTTGATCAAACATCTAGTTTGACTTGTGTGACAAGAAGTGAACAAAATATCAAGTATACCGTATTGATGAGATACCAATGAGGTGTGATGTGAATTTATTTCACTATATTTTGAATCTAATGGCGGTTATGTGTTGGTGCAGGAAGCACGAAAATGCCTGGTTTGGAGGTTGAAAGTGATTGCAAGCATTATCAACAAAAATAAAAGGAATTGAAACATGCAGCAGTATGTTGGTAAGGCACTTCAGGAGCAGGACCATTGTGGGACACTAGTACCTGATAATGTCCATTTATTTCCATGAGCATGCTATGACCGGTATGATGGTTGAGGCAGGTATATTCCTTGGCTTTTATATCTTACGATGAAGGAAGCCTTTCCAAGAGATGGATCGCCAATGATAGGGGATGTTAGGGAACTTGGAAGGTGAGTGACTGCACGTAAGGGGATGACCGGATTGCCCGAGGGACTATGTAGAAAAGAATGGAAGGTCGGGGATGGATTTGTTTTGGTCAATAGCCTTGCCAGATGGGATCAGATGCACATTGGGAGTGTACCTTAGAACAATTAGATGGAAACATTTCACTGAGGGTACAGTAGCTCTAGACAATAGATGCAAACTTTGACTATGACAGTGGATTATGGACTTCCTGGGAAGGAAGTGAATCCTGGTACTAATTTGAGGGTGGAGGTGTGAGCCTCTGGATTCCCTTGTTGATGATACAGGCATAGTAACATTTTATTTGTTGGCTGACTAAATGTGTATATGTGTATACTATTGTAAATACCTTAATGAGTTGTGTTATAAAGCTCCAATACATGCTATGATTTTCATGATGATTTTTCTTTTGAACGGGTTATTCATTGTAAATACTGCAACGAGCCGTGTTATAAATATCCATAGGCAGTATGTTTTATTTTTCAACGGTTTTCTAGTTTGTAGGTGCCATTGAACATCAAGGATGGTGTTCCCCCAAGAGGGGGGGGGGTTGTAACAACCCAAGTGAAAATTCCATGTAATAAAAGTTAATAAAGGCAAAAATAATAACCACGGTTAACGGGACACTTATTCCAAGTTAAATGTTGGGAAAAAACATCCTAGTGGGTGTTTGTTTGGTTTATTATGGCTAAAGAAATTGGCAAAGGCAATGGAAAAGGCTTTGGAAAGGAAAAATGGCATTTTTGGCACATTTATTTATGAAAATAATGGAAATTAGGATAAAAGGAAGGTGAAAGGTCACAAGTTGCATATGAGGAGGAAAATAAAGGAAAATAATGGAAAATGGAGAAAATAGAGGCCCAATTGATGAAAAGAATTATCAGGATCAGTTGGTACCTTTTTGTCAGTTCAGTTTTGGAGCTCTCTCATTATTCTCTCTCTCTCTCTCTCTCTCTCTCTCTCTCTCTCTCTCTCTCTCTCTCTCTCACTCTTGGACACTTAGATTTTTCTTGGAGAATTTTGGCATTGGATCAAGAAAGGAAAAGAAGGCAAGAGGAAGGAAGCAACAAGCAAGGTAAAGCAATATCATCAACTACAAAAATATTCTTTGTAGGTATCAATTTGCATGTGTGATTTCATTGCTATATTTTCCATGCATGGTATTGCATGAGGTTCTTTTATGTCATGGCATGGATTTTTCCAAGTGTGACAATGTTTTCAACCTAGCCTTTCCATTTCTGGATAGCCATGGTGTGGTGGAGTTCTCATGTTTGGGTTGAGTTAGATTGTCGTATGTATCTAAAGTTGAGTTAGGTGGATCTTCGTAATGATAGAACACATGGCCTAATAACCCTTGAACCGGACGGTGGGTTTTGGTAAAGATGGATAGTGTGTTTCCTCAGTGGGTCCGGAATCCTCGATCGATGAATGGCAGGATATACGATAAATCCTGGAGGTGGTTTCTCTCCATCAGGCCTAAGAATCCTGGGTTGGTATATATGGTAAAGCTTGGAGAGTATGTCTCGGCTTAGGGCCTAGTAATCCCTGGATCGGACTGTGGATTGCGGTAAAGCCTCAAAGACTAGGAGACAGTAAAATTTCTCACAGTGTAGGTGGAGAAATATGGTGGCATCCATGCTTGTTTTCGCCTAGTGATCGGGTGAGGATCATGGTAAAGCCTGTTATGACATGTTTATTTTTATTTCCTAGTAATCTGGTGTGGATACGATAAAGCCTGGTTTCTATTGATGAGGGTGAGGTGGTTTAGCCTTGGGATGCCCTGGTTGTTTCTTTCAGTTTGAGTCCCACATGTGTGCTTGGAATATGGCACGGGGGTGATTGGATGAAGAGATATTTGGCTCAGGAAATATATGGTCGAGTGGAATGTGGTAGTCCCAACTTTGGTTGGTTTTTACATTCATTAATGAGAATTTCATTTCCTTGGTATTTGGTGTGTAAATGTACAGGTTTATATGCGGATTCTATGGTTGTTGTATCATTGAGATTTTTGTTGTTATTATGTTGGTTATAAGCATGTATTATAACAGTGATGATGTATGGCTATCCTCATGTTTTTATTTATAAATGAATAAGCAATGTTTCTATGACCTAATAGATGATACTCCAGCTAATGATGTAAGGGAAAAATGATTCCTAGCGATTCTCAGATAAGTATGAGACCCCCATGCTCATATATATTGTTTACATGTGTATATTACATATTCATGATATGTTTGATGAAATGAATGTCATGACTAGTAGAGGTCCAGTCAAGTCCTTATTCAAGTGATTTCTTTAGCATCATTGATTCATTGTGTTATTTCATTCCTGAGCTTGTAATTGAGTTATGGGAAATGGTTTGGAATATGGGCCTGAAAAAGTGTCTTAAATCTCGTAGACATAGGCATAGTTCTAGGAAATTTAGCCCCTAGATGCAGGCATGCAGACTTATGCATCCATTCAATTCTCCCAGACGCATGGATGTAGGCATGTGCATGCATCCAGGGGGTTTTCTTCATGAAACCTCAGTAGGACCTAGGGGCTAGAGGCCTGAGTGGTTGGGTTAGCTCCTGGGAGTTTTTTTGTTGATGTGGAAGGTTTGTATTATGTGTTTCTATTGGTTCTACTTCCTTAATTTCATCTAGGAGGTCGAATTTGATCATAGTAGCCTCTCATCACATGTTTACCCCTGTTAGTCGGTTACTTTGGTAGATGTGGGATGAGGGTGTTACACTCTCTCTCTCTCTCTCTCTCTCTGCAAAATGGATAGTATCAAATTTTGATAGCATGACTTTCTAATGCTCTTCCTTCTTCAAATGGTTCCAGGCACCCCTTCATAAATTTCCTTAAGCCCTTAACCTTCCAATTCACAACCTATAATTCCCATAGCCTAAATTTGTTGAGATTTATCATGTTTTTTAATGTGGATCTATCGTGTCTACATAATTGCATGACTGTTGAAGAAACAATTGCATGTTCCATGCAAAATCAGAACTGTTGATATCCGCAACTAAACAAAAATCCACTTTATAAAGTTATCCTCTTTCCTTTTTATTTGATGGATAATTTCCTTTGGAAACCTTTATCTTGGTGGATTAATGAAATTTTCAAGTTGTCACCTATATTGTTTTGTGGATGAATTTTTGGTGATAATGCATGTCACTAATAGCAAAGGTATTGCTTGGCCACCATCTCAATACCTCATCAATCTCCCACACTAGTACCACATCAACAAGGACATGCTAAGTACCTGTTACAGAGAAATTTGTCACCGTCCCTATACTCCCTGTTCCTTGATCCTGGAGGACCCATATAATGACCCTTGTGTACTTTCCAAGCATGGAATACATACCCCTAAACCACAGTTTGTTTTCCAAGTCATCTCCCTTCACAACTTTTCTGGAAGATCCCTATATAAACCTGGTTTTCAAGGTTAGCGCTTTGTCTCAGTGTCTGACCCGCGTTGATAGCAGAGATTTTCACTGAGACTCGCGTCAATCGGTGCTATGTCTTAATGTCGAACCCATGTCAATCCTCTTTTGGAAAGTTTTTTAAATAGAAAGGAAGGTTTCACGACTAGAAGCTTCACGAGGCGGTGAGCTGGAAGTTTGTTTTGAGGATATGGCCGAGGAATTCCCCATTGGGCTTCTTGTTCCTAAGAAATAGGAACTACTCCAAAGGATAATCTCTTTTCCCATTATTTGAGGGCCCATAACCTCCTCCTCCATTGTTATATAAGGAGACCCCTTTCATCTCTGTTTCCTTATTCTGAGTTAGAAAGTTAGAGTTAGCATAGAGAGAAGAAGCAATCATAGCTTCGGGAGAATAGTGCAGAGTGTGATTTTTTTTGTGTGTTGGGAACATAGCGAGATCTTAGACCTTTGTGTATGAGGGTGTTGCAAACGTGCTTGGATACGGACCTGCCGAAGGACAGCCTCAACATCAAGGCTTGGTTTTAAACTCCCTTTGTCTTTATCGTAATAAAATGCATATGATGTTTATCTTCCACTCTTGTTTACATTTATAATGAGATTTATAGCATTCCTTGATCAGTTAGATAGGTTGTAATTGCTTTATGTTTGTCATTATTTTATGCTTTTCGTGGTTTCTTGATTGTCTGTACAGGGCGTGTATCGAGCTTGAGGAGAGCGACGAATCAAGAAGCTTCGACGGAAGATGACAACATAGCATCAGAACAAGGTAGCTCATCTTCCTTGCTCTGAATTTCATTTACAATCTAGGAAGGTAGATTTTAGTATGTTCCTGTAGTTGCTAGACCCACCCTAGGGCTAGAGGGATTGCCTCTATCTGCAGAGGGGATTTACCTACACAAAAGTACCACATCATCTGTCAAGTTAGTTTCCACGTGGATGATACGTGGTAGCCCTTGGGTCCAAATTAACCCTCCATGTCAACACTTGCCACATTAGACCCCTTATCAGGTCTCAGTAGTTTCTATAGGAATGCCTCATAGTAGGGGCTAATTTTCCCAATATAAAATTCAATAGATTAATTCCCAATACCTAGTGGTAACCCAAAACATGTTAATTAACGTTTTTGTTGTGTTATATTTTTATCGAGGAGTACACATTGGTAAATACTCTTTGAGTATCCCAACATTTGATCATTCGACATCACAGGTTTTGATATGCCCTTGGTTAATACCTCACATCTTGATTGTTGGCTTGCTTTGTGATTTATACCAACACTAATTCCCACTCATGTCCCTTCTTTGATCTGATATAAAAATTAACCAAATAGAATGGTCAATGGAATTGTCGAGTTCATGAGTATTAGGGGTTTTCTTTGCATACACAACAAGAATTGGTCAATAATTGATATTCTGATACCCTGCTATCCACGACCCCGAGAACGTATCTCTGTCACTAAATTGTTCTAAAGGAAAAAGAGTAAAACCCCAAATTTCAAAAGCAAATTTGTTGAGAATTCAAAGGTGAATGCATTGCTCAATGACCATAAAGTTTAGAACACTTATTAGTAGATTAGGTCATCAATGATATTGAAATTTATAGTTGTTATATGTGGATAGTGTGACACTATGAGGCTTGATAGCTGGATACTCTAGATATGATAGCCCAATAAAAAACTTTATTGGGTGATAACTATTATGGGATTTTGTCAGCATAAAGAATTCTGGACAAGGATATTCACTAGCTCCCTTCTGACATAGAATCTTGGTCATAGCCCCATGTTAGCCATGTGATTAGGTGTTAAGGCCAAGGTATCTAATCCAAAAATTTATAACCAATAAAAGGTTCCTAGGCTTGTGTTGACGAACAAAATTGTACTGCCGAAAACAAGGGGGTCTCCCCGGTGAAAGGTCCCAATCAGACCTCACACCGTTTTGGATAGGAGCCCCATTCGGTATGTGGGCCCGGCTACCACCATAGTTGTTTCCACTCTTGGTTGTTGGATGAGAAGATGATGGAGCATAGGTGAAGATGAAATGACCAATCGGTGAAGCAAAATCAGCCCAAGATTAACGAACCATAAACAAAGATACAAGCAAGTGTTAGCAGCAAAAATAAAAAAAGGGGGTATGCCGTGACTGGGATCAGTAAGCCGAAAACCAATCAAACATACGTGAAAGAAAACACGCCGGAAGTTAACTGCAAATTAGTTCACAATAGATCACCGCCATGGCAAGGACAAATAAACATTGATCCAAAAGAAAACATACATGCAACCACTGAGAAATAGTTCACAACCAATGGCACGCATGAAAGCAGGCGTACAACATAATGAAGTATTAAACAGCTAGTACTATCACGACAAACAAGTACGTGAATCAGTGCCGAAAATGAGAGTATGTTATTAATGTTGTTGCAACGTCAAATACATGTTTACAACTCGTTAAAACCCAATAGTGGAACATGGGTTGTTCATCTCAAATCATGATGCAAAACCCTAGCCTCGCTACCCTTATTTCTATTTGATACCAAAAGCTAAGTGCCTTTAGCTCTCTAGCAACAATTCCTCTCTCATACTCGCTTTCATTGTCAAGATAAAATTCCATGTATCCTTTCTCGAAGTTGTACATATAGGGTGAGATGGCCCTAGAGTTTCCCCCTTGACTCTTGGTCTTCTCGACTGTTGGGTTGGTTTGCGACTTGGGCCATTTACGACCCGCGACCCTGGGAAATCTGTGACCTGCGACCTCAAGCAATCCGCGACCTGTGACATTGATAAATCTATGACCTGTGACCTTGGACAAACTTGTGACCTGCGACCTTGGGCAATCTGCGACTTGTGACCTTGGGAAATCTACAACTTGCGACCTCGAGCCAATCTGCGGCCTGCGACCTTGAACAAATCTATGACCAGCGACCTCAAGCAAATCTGTGACTTGCGTTCTTCTTTCAGTGATCTCTGGGCTTCACGGCAAGATTCCTTTTCCTGCATCTCTATCTCCTGAATGTGACCAGGTGCCTTTGAGCTTGGAGTGAGTTTCTTGGGGATTTGTGAGAATCCACTAGCTTTGAAAAGGTCTGCCTCGCATGCCAAAGAAGGCCCTAGCTTTGGCTCTGTGCATTGACTAGCTCAACCTGCAAACAACGCAACATGGGTCACATGTCTTTAGAAAATTGATGCTAAAACACATTTAGTTAGTTGAAGGAATGATTCAGAAAATAATAAACTTAGACCCCTGCGTGGTCAAGTGTTCTTAGATTAAAAGCATGTATATTTTCACTGCAATCACCAGCTGCCAGGCAGTATCACACCTCCACTAACAGCTAATGAATGAAAACCCCGAGCTAGATCAATAGATTTCTCTGCCTCCAACTATTTCTTGATAGGATCCCCACTTATCTCTGGATATATGACACCAAGTGTGTCTTTGCAACAAATATTAGTTGATTTAGAATCCAATACAGGGGCTTTACGATGAATCTCTTTTGTGTCCATCCTTAAAAAAAACTCCCATAGCCTTATTGTACCATCTGCAGAATTTGTCACAAAGAGACCCTCTGCTGGTGCCCTTTCCCATAGAATGTAATGAGTTTCTGGTTCCCAGCTTTTGATTTGGTAGAGGATTAGAAATATCCCATATACAGGCATTGTCTGAAAAGTATGCGCAGACCCTAGAGATATTTGATAAATCATGTACATCCCACCCATAAAGGCTGTGTTCCCCTAATATAACAAAAGTTTTGGGAAGTTGAAAAGCTATAGATAATGGCGTCAGCAGCTGTTAAGGCATAAAAGGCTGAGGATTTTCTATTGGTAGGCCTGCGGAAGCGCATGTACGATGCAAAATATTTTGACACAAACGAGCTTTCTTTTGACTGCCAAGATTCTCAGGCATTCCATGCGTAGCCCACAAGACTCTTCGCTCTTTTATTTAAAACATCTACCACTCCCTGTAATATAAGAGTGTGACCACCCAATTTAAGAGTGCGACTTTGAGTTTGGATGAGCATGAGTGATGCCTTTGAGAGAGGTCGCACTTCTGGAGTGGGGTCGCATAGTTGGGAAATTTCATCAGTCGCGATCTCTACTGGACGCACCTTTTCCGGCCATGCAACTTCGGAGAGGTTGCACAATCTCATTAGAGTCAGGGGCACCTCCTGGCTGGTAGCAAATATTGCGACTTCGCAACTTGAGTGGCGGTCGCACAATCGGAGAGTCGCACCAAGCACGATCTCTATTGGATGTATCCATCTGCGACTTTACGACTTGGGTGGTGTTCGCACCGATGGCGAGTCTGCGAAAAACGTATTTTCTTAGCTGCATGATCGGACTATCCATTGCATAGATGGAGATCTCGGCAACGTGGCTCAATGGGATTTTTGAGTCGCAACACCCATAAGTCGTAGCTCCAGTGATTATTTTGACAAGTGCAACTTCGCGATCATTTGCTCTAGTCATCTCGATCCATTTGTAACTCTTCCTCCGCAGCCAACTGCACTCTTTCCTTTTGTGAAGCTCAGAGTTATGACAAATACGGATGCCACGGACGTCTCCAAGCATACATTACATGCGAAAATATTGTTAAACACACTGTTCTCTGGTTAATAATATCCTACACGCATATGTGTCACGTCTCAAGAATTTACGAAATGTGCCTCCTTGGGCAGCCAGTAAGCAGTGCAGTTTGTGGAGACATATGTATACCTGTGTTGCACCATAACTCCTTTTACATTCCACAACGGTCGACTGCTGGGATTTTCCTTATAACTTAATATAAAACAAATTTCGGCCTCCAGCAGGTGAAAGTCTATGAGTTTGAATTGTAATTACACTGATACAGTGAATTCATAAATTGAAATGCTTGGGTTTGCGCGATGTGGAGACTGTGCTTGAAGCAGCATATAGCGGAGGATGCTAATTATTTCGGTTGCTTTACAACAACAAAAAATGATTTATTTTCCCCGAAAGGCAAGGGTTAGCCGGCCAATACTATGTCGATGAGAGGTTTCTTAATTCTCTTTCCCTCAATTTTTTAGTATCCTGCTTCCGTGGTAAGCTCCTCCTTCCCTCAAGAGCTTGCGATCAAATACGTATTGCAAAAGGAGCACGCAGTCTTAAATATATTTTTTTTCGGTCTTGCTCTTCGATTCCACCTCCAAGAAACCCGAATTCGTCGTTGTGAAAGATTATCTAAATCTGGCTTCTTCTCCTCCTAATCAAAAAGTCTCCACAACGCATATGTATACATGCCGCGAAGTTTTTTAGGGCTCTATGTTGCGTGGGTCTTTGGGTGGTCCATAAGGCGCATTTCACGGAGACGGATTTATTCCTTTGTTATCCCACGACTTTTCAAAACATTTTGTGATGCGTAGTCATTAGAATCCTCCAGTTTTCCCTCTAGCTATGGCTTTGGTATGCATGTGGGATGGGATCCCTCTTTTAATTAAAAAATATGATCCCCCATTGAACAAGATATCGCCTTTCTTCTTTCCAAACTTCATGGAGAAATTCGAATCGCATATGAGATACATTTGTCTTATGTATGTCATTTCCTTCAGGGCCTTCGATGTAATATCTTCTTCCATCCCAATGAGACTCCCGCGGATGAGAGAATCCCGGCCGGTGAGCACTTTCACAAAGATCACAAGCACTAAGCTTCCAAACCTGAACAGCAAAAGAGGTCCTTTTGTCAAATGGATCTGTAATGGATCACCTGTTGAAAGGGAAACATGGGGCCACGCCAATCTAGGAGACCTCCTAATATTATCTCCATAGGAATACAGTTGCCAAGTGATCAATATCACCAGCCTTGCCATAATGAGGATGAAGTTTAATTGTTGTCATTCCTTTCATGAAACTTGTAGATTGTGTACAAATTTGCATAGCAATAATAAGGATGATATGAACAAGCAGGATTGAAATCATTTGTCCATTGAGCTAGGGTTGGTGTGTGCTTTTTGGGATGCCTTTCAGGTTTACTTTCATCATCTACCATATCAAATCTGAACATCTGTTTCAAGAAGATGCATAGTTAAGGATGAGAACTTGGATCAACTGCAACCTCAAAGAGAGGAATGAACATGTTATGCAAAATATTTCGAAAAGATGGAGCGAGTCCTATCCCTTTGTACACATTTTACAGTCGAGGAGACTGAATTAACCAGATGACACTTTTTTCGTATATCTCATTGTTAAAAAAACCACTTTCCGACTGGTTCCATTGGCTTTGTTTCCTTTCATAAACAGATATCCCATATTCTTCCATTTGACATTCACTTGCTTCCGGATCAGATCATACTTGTTTTGACAGCTCAGTAAGAAAACAACCTTGAATGAGATTGTCTTGCTTTAGGGAAATCTTCTGAGTCTACTTTGTCCATATGGGTCATACTTCAAACCAGACTTATCAAATTGGTGAAATGTATTCTTTTATGCATGTACATCCAAGAGATCATCATTGAGCTGGTATCTTGTAGGACTTTCAAAGACTTCCTTTAAGGTGAGATATTTGAAATCTCGGAGTATAACTACCTCGTTTGGTTCATCCTTCAGCCTAGATTTGATAAAACGCAGCAAGTGCTTCTGGTTCATGCATGAGGACATAAGGTACGAACATTTCCCAATGAAATGATTCTAAGTATCCGATGTACATCAGTGAAGAATGTTTTTGCATCAGCAACATGAAAAGTTCTTTGCTTGATTCTTTATTTGGATAAAAATGTACCACACCATCCTCCTTTTAACAATACTTCTCACTTTCTCCTCCCCTTCACCTATTAGTGTATCCTTGTAATCTGCCTTAACGAGGTCTTCAACTGTAGCCTTAAGTCTCATCCCCACATGGGCAGGGGGCATGTGGATGAAAGTGTCCTGTTTCGCAACTGTGGCCTTGTTGTTTAGCTTCAGTTTATTTCCCTCGGTGTGGTGATGACATTGATGGGTACATCCTTCGTGGGATTGACCTATATGAAACATTATAACATCAATTAGTTCACAGTTACCCTGTAGAGAATTATGCCTTCAAACGAGCTTGGTGAAGTATCCAAATAGAATGCCCAAATGATCCATGATGAAAGGGTTTCTAATGAATATACTTAATGCACAGAGAAGATTTCATTCAAGTGCATGCATGATGATCCCCCCACACATGGTGTGGTTGCGATGAGAGAATCTCATCATGATGGTGAGAAGGTACAATGACTACAGGTCGGGTCAAAACCCTAATGGCTAAGTGAGCAGGGGGACCCGAAATTTTAGATATACCCAAAATTTTGGGTGGTGTTATAGCGGCTACAACAATTGGCGAATCACTGGTAGAATCCAGCATATCTGTCAACACCCCAAAAATAGTCTGAGTCCAGGTGGTGATGCAAGGGAATATTGAACAAGTTCTGAGGGTACTCTTGTATTATTTTGACCTTTTTAGATATGCCCAATTCTTGTGCCTCAGCTAGGTCTCGTTAATCAAAACGCGTCAAAATGGAAGTTCACGGTTGCCAATGGTTGGTTGATGATGTAGACAGCATGGCAGTGGACTTATTATATTCATAATTTTAAAATAATTTTATGGTGTTGATCTGCCGCCAGCAGGCCTGGACAGTACCCTGGCGAAGTCACTTCAAGGAATCACAAATGTTGCTCCGTTTCCAGCGAGCCTGGTCAGTACCCCGGTGGAGTCGTTGCGTTACCTCTCTGCGCAAGAAGCCTTTCTCAATCCTTTGACCCTTATTTGTTCATGTGCTTGTAGCACTTATTTTCATGTGCTTGTGGCACTTATTTTGCATGGGCGGATGGGGGATCCCGACTTATTTTACGGGCAAGAGAGGTTGTTTCTTTTTTGACAGAAACTGAAAGATATTCTGATTTAGGTTTTCCCTCATGCCAAGCCTTCACATCCTACCCACCACCCCAGGCGAAACGTGCAAAACAGATCATTAAGATGTTTGAGGCTCTACTGGGCACAAGGCTTAGGTTACATGTACAGGTCATTCAAACTCGCAAGGGTTCCCCACAAGCAACCGGTTCATATCTCCCTGGCTAATGAATTTAGAATCGCAGGAATAAAGCTGAGAATTCGACCTTGATGAGTTGTTCTAAGAGAATTTGCCTCTTGGGGTAACCATCACAACCTCACGCAAACAATGGAGTTAGGGTTTCAGCAATCAAGGCAAAACAAGTAAGAAATATCAACAGGATTTCAATGCGTGAAAAGAGGTAAAAAAAATCCATCCAGCTTTAAACCTGTGCAAGGAGGAGTATAGTCCGGGAACCGAGGGTTTCAAGGCCCCAGGGTTCAATGAGGGCTCATCTAGTGGTATGCAATGTACATAAACTTTCATATCTATCACAACAACCATTGCAAATTATGTGAGGAATAAAACACACAACACGATGCAACAGATGAGGCTTATGACGCAATGCAATGCCATGTGCAATAAAGATCAACTAGTTGCAGGTGGAAAAAATCAAGGCGAATCGCATGCAGTGATTATCAGAACATTACGCAGCAATAAGCAAACCGAAAGAGAAATGAGTGAAAAATAAATGGAAAATTATAATGCATAAAGCTACTGACCGTAACAAAAGACAACTAACATAATTTTAAACCATAAAGCAAAAATTTCGCATGTAAACCTAATTAACAACTTGAACTAACAAACTTTTATTAACAGATCCTAGCTAGCCTAAACCTAAAACCCTAGTTTAACCAAAGAGGCGGTCGGGTTATGTGAAATCAGCTTTCCAGTGCAACCACCGCATTAGTTCCCGTCCTGTAAGAACAACAATGTTCGCAATCAGAGCCAGCATACAAAATGGTGCATCAACAACAAGACTTACCTGAAGAGCATGTGCAATAGCAAGAAGTTCATGGCTACTTACCAGAGAACGTGCGAGAATTGATTGTGCTAGCTGAATTTCACTTTCATCCTGATACATAGAAATATGTATTTGAAACATAAAATATTTATAATGACACACACCCATCCACGCACAACCTTAGGTCTGAAGGAAGCGGGGAAAGACATTGCCTATTTGCAGGTATATTCGTTGGATAGGATTTCTCAAACCAGCCGGGAATCTCATCATGATTTTGAGGATGATCACTTTGATAGAACGGAAAAAATAGGCATCTGTCAGGTGAATTTGAGATGCTTGCGAATCCACTTGCAGAAACCCTAATTTTGAAAACCCTAGTTCAAATTTGTTCCCGGGTTTCACCGAGGATGTGAGAATCCGAAGTAACTGTCAGCGAAGGCTGAAATGCCTCACCATCCTGGACCAACTCTGAACCTTCGAGCGGGGCGCTTCCAAACTTTGATGGTTTCGTGAGATTAACTAGCGAATGGATGTGATCATCAATTGTAGTGTTTGGAAAAATTTCAGTGGGATTTATATCAATTCAGCCAAATGTTTGCACACTGACATATTGACAATCCAATGTATCAGATTCTTTAGATTTCCCAGGATGGGGTGAATTTACTGGAAGATTTTCAGGCAGTAGAGAGGTTTTCCAAACATCACACGCTTGCGCCTGAGTGCCACTGGTACTTTCTGGGCAACAACTGGAAATATTAGAGACAATGGCCGGTGTTTCCCTTCCAGTGAATAAATTAGGGTATATCAGTTGTTGCATACCGGTCATTAGGTAATAGAGATCTGTGCTAAGGGAAAGATCACTCGAATGGAAGACCTGCTCGGATGAGCTAACATCCGATGAGGTTATGCTAAGAGGCATGTGATATGTGGGAACCATCATTTCAGAAACCCTAATTCGAGGAACACTAGTTGGACTTGTTTAAGGGGTCTCATCAGGATCATGAGAACTTGGGATAACATACAACAGAAGCTGAATCGCTTCGATTTCCTGATGGGTCCCTGAATCATCACAAGGCAGATCATCAAACTTCGATGGCTTCATATGGTCGACAGATAGATACGCATGACAGTTCTCAAGGCCGTGAGTGAATATGTTTTCAGATAAGTAGTGATCACTGGATCCATCAATTTGATCAGGTTGGGTACCTGGCCTGTTAGGCTTCCCAGGAGTTAACAGTTGGGATGAATCGATAAAAGAAGTGTCTTGAAGTTGCCCAGACAGGAAGTCACTCCTTTGTATTTTTAAATATTTCAGATGCAAAATATCAGACATGAGGGACTCATCAATTTTGAAGTGTGATTGTGAAACACCACCGGTGTGCTCATGATTGTCGCCAATACCAGTATAAGAAAATTTTGAATGACTTGAAGAAATTACTGGTGTGGAAAATTCATGAAATAGTGGATGAAATGGTTCAGATGCGGGGGTATCAACCGTACAAGGACTTTCATTTCGCACATTAGTGTCACCCAGAGAAAAAAATGACCCTGCATGCCTATCACGATCCAATGACTTGGTAGGGAAATCAACTTTGCCTGG
Organism: Pinus albicaulis; assembly: GCA_034641835.2. Taxonomy (NCBI): domain Eukaryota; kingdom Viridiplantae; phylum Streptophyta; class Pinopsida; order Pinales; family Pinaceae; genus Pinus; species Pinus albicaulis. The sequence continues at coordinate 1,134,853,246 of CM076578.1, read as the reverse complement.
GACAGGACTCAATTTATTATCAGTATGAGAATGAGATTTAAAATCTTACCCAGGCAAACATTCAGTGGACTCGAGATAGGTTTCATTGACAGGGAGAGATGTTAGGCCAATACGCTTTTCAAGCTCCAATTTTACAGGGTGTGTGAAATATTTAGGGACAAAGTCTGAATAGCTGGCAACTTGAAGATCATCATAACAATCACTAGGATCAAGCTTAGTTGTCGATTTAAATTGTTCTAGGGAAATGAAAACCACGTGTAGAAACTGTTCAATTAAATATTTCCAATCGACATCCCTTTCAGGGAACTCAAGACAAAAATTAACAAACCTGATAGAAAAATCCTCTATGGATTCTTGAGGTTCCATTCTGATCTCATTTAACTTCATTAATACATTTTGAAAATTGTTCCTGTGAAAAGCTTGTTGTAATTCACCGGCGAGCTGTTCGAACGAATGGATGGAAGCTGCCGACAATGTGTGGCACCATTTATCAGCACGACCTTCGAGAGTGAGGGAGAAAAGCACACAAGCCAACTCCTCGTTGTCAACTTCATAACACTCACAAAACTCACAGAAATCCGAAAGGTGATCGGTTATGGAAACTCCGCTTTCACCATATAATTTTAATTGGGACAAGTGATACATAGGTTCATCGGGGATTGAGCATCGAGAACCAGATAAATCCGATAAACATCTCGAGAGAATGATTTGGGGACGAGCCATTGAAAATATGAGATTAACTACAATCTCTGAGGGCTCAGCTTATCATCTAGCCCTCCTTCTAGTGCCAATTTGTTGACGGGAAAAATTGTACTGCCGACAACAAGGGGGTCTCCCCGTTGAAAGGTCCCAATCGGACCTCACACCATTTGGGATAGAAGCCCCATCCGGTATGTGGGCTCGGCTGCTGCCATAGTTGTTTCCACTCTTGGTTGTTGGATAAGAAGATGATGGAGCAGAGGCGAAGATGAAATGACCAATCGGTGAAGAAAAATCGACCCAGGATTAACGAGCCATAAACAAAGATACAAGCAAGTGTTAGCAACAAACATAAAAAAGGGGGCTATGCCGTGACTAGGATCAGTAAGCCGAAAACCAGTCAAACATACATGAAAGAAAACACGCCGGAAGTTAACTGCAAAGTAGTTCACAATAGATCATTGTCGTGGCAAGGACAAATAAACATTGATCCAAAAGCAAACATACATGCAACCACTGAGAAATAGTTCACAACCAATGGCATGCATGAAAGCAAGCGTACAACATAATGAAGTATTAGACAGCTAGTACTATCACCACAAAAAAGTACGTGAATCAGTGCCGAAAAGGAGAGTATATTATTAATGATGCTGCAACGTCAAATACATGTTTACAACTCGTTAAAACCCAATAGTGGAACATGGGTTGTTCATCTCAAAGCATGATGCAAAACCCTAGCCTCGCTACCCTTATTTCTATTTTATACCAAAAGCTGAGTGCCTTTAGCTCTCTAGCAACAATTCCTCTCTCATACTCGCTTTCATTGTCGAGCGAAAAGTCCCTGTATCCTTTCTCGAAGTTGTACATATAGGCTGAGATGTCCCTTGAGTTTCCCCCTTGACTCTTGGTCTTCTTGAATGTTGGGCTAGTTTGCGAGTTGGGCCATTTACGACCCGCGACCCTGGGAAATCCGTGACCTCGGGAAATCCACGACCTGCGACCTGCGACCTTGGACAAACCTGCGACCTGCGACCTTGGGAAATTCGCGACTTGCGACCTCGAGCAAATTTGCGGCCTGCGACCTTGAACAAATCTGCGACCTGCGACCTCGAGCAAATCTGTGACCTGCGTTCTTCTTTCGGTGATCTCTGGGCTTCGCGGAAAGATTCCTTTTCATGCATCTATGTCTCCTAAACGTGACCAGGTGCCTTTGAGCTTGGAGTGAGTTTCTTGGGGATTTGTGAGAATCCACTAGCTTTGAAAAGGTCTGCCTCACATGCCAGAGAAGGCCCTAGCTTCAGCTCTGCGCATCGACTAGCTCAACCTGCAAACAACGCAACATGGGTCACATGTATTTAGAAAATTGATGCTAAAACACATTTAGTTAGCTGAAGGAATGATTCAACAAATAATAAACTTAGACCCCTGTGTGGTCAAGTGTTCTTAGATTATAAACATATAGATTTCCACGGCAATCACCAGTTGCCAGGTAGTCTCACACCTCCACTAACAGCTAATTAATGAAAACCCTGAGCTAGATCAATAGATTTCTCTGCCTCAAAATGTTTCTTGACAGGATCCCCACTTATCTCTGGATATATGACACCAAGTGTGTCTTTGCAACAAATATTAGTCGATTTAGAATCTAATGCAGGGGCTTTGCGATGAATCTCTTTTGTGTCCATCCTTAAAACAAACTCCCATATCCTTATTGTACCATCTGCAGAACCCGTCACAAAGAGAACCTCTGTTGGTGCCCTTTCCCATAGAATGTAATGAGTTTCTGGTTCCCAGCTTTTGATTTGGTAGAGGATTAGAAATATCCCATATACAGGCATTGTGCGAAAAGTATGCGCAGACCCTGGAGATCTTTGATAAATCATGTACATCCCACCCATAAAGGTTGTGTTCCCCTAATATAACAAAATTTTTGGGAAGCTGAAAATCTATAAGTAATGGCATCAGCAGTTGTTAAGGCATAAAAGGCTAAGGAATTTCTATTGGCAGGCCTGCGGGAGCGCATGTATGATGCAGAATATTTTGACACAAACGATCTTTCTTTTGACTGCCAAGATTAACAGGCATTCCATGCATAGCCCACAAGACTCTTCGCTCTTTTATTTAAAACATCTACCACTCCCTGTAATATAAGAGTGTTACCACCCAATTTAAGAGTGCGACTTTGAGTCTGGATGAGCGTGAGTGATGCCTTTGAGAGAGGTCGCACTTCTGGAGCGGGGTCGCATAGTTAGGAAATTTCATCGGTCGCAGTCTCTACTAGACGCACCTTTTGCAACCTTGTGACTTCGAAGAGGTCGCACAGTCGCATTGGAGTCAGGTCGCACCTCCTGGCTGGGTGGTGGTCGCACCGTCGGGAAGTCAGGGAAAAACGTATTTACTTAGCTACATGATCAGACTATCCGTTGCGTAGATGGAGATCTCGGCAACGTGACTCAATGGGATTGTTGAGTCGCAACACCCATAATTCGCAGCTCCAGTGAATCTTTTGAAAAGTGAGACTTCACGATAATTTGCTCTGGTCATCTCGATCCATTTGTAACTCTTCCTCTGCAGCCAACTGCACTCTTTCCTTTTGTGAAGCTCAAAGTTACGACAAATCTGGATGTCGCGGACGTCTCCAGGCATACGTTACATGCGCAAATACTTTTGAACACACCTTTCTCTGGTTAATAATATCCTACGCGCATATGTGTCACGTCTCCAGACTTTACGAAATGTGCCTCCTTGGGCAGCCAATAAGGCGTGCAGTTTGTGGAGACAGATGTATACCCGTGTCGCACCATAACTCCTTTTAAATTCCACAACAGTCGACTGCTGGGATTTTCCTTATACCTTAATATAAAACAAATTCCGACCTCCAGCAGGTGAAATTCTATGGGTTTGAATTGTAATTACACCGATACAGTGAAGTCATAAATCGAAACACTTGGGTTTGCGCGATGTGGAGATTGTGCTTGAAGCAGCATATTGTGGAGGATGCTAATTATTTCGGTGGCTTTACAATAAAAAAAATGATTTATTTTCCCCGAAAGGTAAGGGTTAGCGGCCCAATACTATGTCGATGAGAGGTTTCTTAATTCTCTTTCCCTGAATTTTTTAGTATCCTGCTTCCGTGGTAAGCTCCTCCTTCCCTCACGAGCTTGTGATCAAATACGCATTGCAAAAGGAGCACGCAGTCTCAAATATATTTTTTTTCGGTCGTGCACTTCGGTTCCACCTCCAAGAATCACGAATTCGTCGTTGTGCAAGACTATCTATATCTGGCTTCTTCTCCTCCTACTCGAAAAGTCTCCATAATGCATATGTATACATGCAACATGGGTCTTTGGGTGGTCCATAAGGAGAATTTCACGGAGATGATTTATTCCTTTGTTAGCCCACGACTTTTCAAAACATTTTGTGATGCGTAGTCATTAGAATCCTCCCGTTTTCCCTCTAGCTATGGATTTGGTATGCATGTGGGATGGGATCCCTCTTTTAATTAAAAAATATGATCCCCCATTGAACAAGATATTTCCTTTCTTATTTCCAAAAATCATGTCGAAATTCGACTTGCGTATGAGATACATTTGTCTTATGTATGTCATTTCCTTCAGGGCCTCCGATGTAATATTTTATTCCATCCTAATGAGACTCCCGCAGATGAGAGAATCCCGGCTGGTGAGCGCTTTCACAAAGATCACAAGCACTGAGCTTCCAAACCTGAACAGAAAAAGAGGTTCTTTTGTCAAATGAAATTGTAATGGATCGCCTGTTAAAAGGGAAACATGGGGCCACGCCAATATAGGAGAACTCCTAAGATTATCTCCATTGGAATGCAGTTTCCAAGTGATCAATATCACCAGCATTGCCATAATGAGGAAGAAGTTTAATTGTTGTCATTCCTTTCATGAAGCTTGTAGAGTGTGTACAGATTTGCATAGCAATAATAAGGATGATATGAACAAGCAGGATTGAAATCATTTGCCCACTGATCTGGGGTTGGTGTGTGCTTTGTGGGATGCCTTTCAGGTTTACTTTCATCATCTACCATATCAAAGTCGAACATCTGTTTCAAGAAGATGTGTATTTGAGGATGAGAACTTGGATCAACTGCAACCTCAAAGAGAGGAATGAACATGTTATGCAAAATATTTCGAAAATATGGAGCGAGTCCTATCCCTTTGTACACATTGTACAATCGAGGAGACTGAATTAACCAGATGGCACTTTCTTCGTATATCTCATTGTTAACAAAACCACTTGTCAACCGATTCCATTGGCTTTGTTTCCTTTCATAAACAGATATCCCATATTCTTCCATTTGACATTCACTTGCTTCCGGATCAGATCATACTTGTTTTGACAGTTCAGTAAGAAAACAACCTTGAATGAGATTGTCTTGCTTTAGGGAAATCCTCCAGGTCTACTTTGTCCATATGGGTCATACTTCAGACCAGACTTATCAAATTGGTGAAATGTATTCTTTTCTGCATGTACATCCAGGAGATCAAAATTGAGTTGGTATCTTGTAGGAATTTCAAAGACTTCCTTTAAGGTGAGATATTTTCCATCTCGGAGTATAACTATCTCGTCAGGTTCATCCTTCACCTTAGATTTGATAAAACGTAGCAAGTGCTTCTGGTTCATGCATGAGTGCACAAGGTACGAACATTTCCCAATGAAGTGATTCTAAGTATCCGATGTACATCAGTGGAGAATGTTTTTGCATCAGCAACATGAAAAATTTCTTTGCTTGATTCTTTATTTGGATGAACATGTACCACACCATCCTCCTTTTAACAATACTTCTCACTTGCTCCTCCCCCTCACCTGTTAGCGTATCCTTGTCATCCGCCTTAACGAGGTCTTCAACTGTAGCCTTAAGTATCATCCCCACATGGGCAGGGGGCATGTGGATGAAAGTGTCATGTTTCGCAACTGTGGCCTTGTTGTTTAGCTTCAGTTTATTTCCCTCGGTGTGGTGATGACATTGATGGGTATATCCTCCGTGGGATTGACCTGTATGAAACATTATAACATCAATTAGTTCACAGTTACCCTGTAGATAACGATGCCTTCAAACGAGCTTGGTGAAGTATCCAAACAGAATGCCTAAATGATCCATGATGAAAGGGCTTCTAACGAATACACTTAATGCACAGAGAAGCTTCCATTCGAGTGCATGCATGATGATCCCCCCACACATGGCGTGGCTGCGGCAAAATAATCTTGTCATGATGGTGAGAAGGTACAATGACTATAGGTCGAGTCAAAACCCTAATGGCTAAGCGAGCAGGGGGGTCCGAAATTTTAGATATACCCAAAATTTTGGGTGGTATTGTAGCGGCTAATATAGCTTCTTACAATGGCCTGAAACTTTGATCCATATGAAACAAATACTTGCCCAATTCTCTTATAAAGGCTCAAAAGTCTTCAATAGCCTCAAAGTCATTTCTCAAAACTATGTTTCTAATCGGGTAGTTTTCAAGAAGAACACAATAATTTCCAATAATTTTATCTGTTCACACCTAGAAAGAGATTTATCCTCTTTCTTTTTATTACAAAACAAAGATGCCAATTTAATAGCTTATATTCTACAAGATTAGACTCCCATATGTATAAAAATGGCTTCCAACCTTCTCAATCATAACACGAGAAAGCCACAATTTTCTTGATCCACCACTCACCTAGTAAAGGCCAAAATTACAAATAGAACATAAAAAGAGCCTTAGAATCAAAGTAACGTATGCATCATGTCTCACACACCATGCATTCCATAACCATCAAGACAACTTGATTCAAGAAAATCTATGCATACAACATCAATTCATTAAAGCAATAATAACTAATAAATAAGCACAAGTAGTCCATGGGGTCTTGGATAGATGGTGATCGGGTGCTTTGTTAAGGCACTCCTTGATGTGAAGTCACTGGTTCAATTCCCCACCCCGATCGGGGTGATATATTGGACATGTTGAAGATATAGTCCCACCAAGCTTACAAAAAATAAATAAATAAGCACAAGTATACAACACTCCCATATTTTCAATAAAACATGGTCAATGGATCTTTACAACAACCTTCAGCTCGCAGTTACACTCAGGCACAATAACCAACATTCTTATATTCACAAAGCATTGAACGACAATATCATTTCATTAACAAAGAAGAATTACACTTGTTTGTATATCTTAAACTTGCAAGAAATTTAAGAAGGGAGAGGCACTCTCCACCCAACCTTAGGCTTAACTACATTGCAATCTTTCTTTCATTTGTCCATCTTGATATAGATTTTATGCCTTGAGGGAAAGCTTAATGCAAGGTTTAAAAAACTTAAAAACCGGGTATAAGGCATGAAATTCACTTTTCTTCACTTAGAGGATTCAATATTTGCACTACAACTCTTGAGTTAGGACCTCTTAACACAACGACATATGGCCATCTAGGGCCTCCATAACATAAAAGGGGTTCCTTCACTAATCTAACAATCCCCCAACACTTCCCATCTTTAGTGCCTTATGTGCCTCAGCTAGACAAACAATCTAGAAACCCTTCCAAGCCCTGAACCTCAAGTGAAGGTTTCCTCACTCATTCTTGGCCCAACTCACTTGAAAAAGCTCACTCCCGCACTAAGTGGTTGTGACTCACAAGGCTTCCCACAACCCCTATTAAAAATCACAATTTATGCACCCATGTGTGGATCGATTTTGTTCTCCCAATTCACAATTCGCGAGTTCTCTAGTATGAAATCTCTCAAGTTCTCATTTCTACTTCTCTCTTCCACACTATGTCTACACTTTTTCTCTCAGTACCCTTCTCCCATGAGTTCTAATCCCAACATTATAGATTGGGTTCTCCTTAGGTTTTATGGTTAACTCTTGGAAGATCCCAATGGGTACAAAACCCATACCTTTGGGGTTGTTTAGTACCACTTCTCGCTCCCCTCATGACTATTGGTAGTTGGTGGTTCAAATACTAAATCAAGAAAGCAGTGTATAATTAAATTTAGGAAATATAATAAGTTTCCTAATCCCCTCAAATATTTCCCTTGAATTAAGCTTCTCTCGCAGGCATCAAGATCTGTGTTTCTTGCCATATTCTTCAATTTCCCCAATGTGTGCGTATGTGTGTGTGTTAATTTAAGTGAATATTTACATCATAACAAAGCATGGCATAATATCCATGCTTGTTATCCAACATTAACAACCTTAATTACATTTACAAAATATGAGGAATAAAATGAGATAGTGCATCCTCTATTTTTTGAGGTGTCATCTTGTCAATTTGGGAGAGGGAGCATGATCTTCCCTATAGTTATCACTGACAAATTTTCTAGTAGCCATATTTTCACTTTCAATTTCCTTGTGAGACTGAAAACATGATATAGGGATTTAGGTTCAAATAGACGTTGTAGAAACTATACAAACAATATCTATTCTAATGGATTCAATCCGATCATGTGATATGCTAAAGCAAGATATTGAATCCTTATACAAATTAAATGCGGAAAATAAACATGATCGCACAATCACACCAAGTAAAACAAAGAAGCAAATCAATCCACAACATATATATTTTTCCTCGGGAAATATTGCTGCTCAAAACCCCTCTATCTACTATTGTATATTCAACCAAGGAATCATGAAACAATACAATGCACTCTTCTCACAAGAGTCTGTTGCACTCTACCAACTGTCTCACACTGATCCAGAAAAAATCGACCAACACTTAGCCAACTTCCTGCATTTTCACAACCTACCTTGCTTGCGCAATTCCTCTAGAATTAAATCCCTATTATGTATGAATTTCAACCTTCCAAAATTGCACAATGCTCATGGGCAATCCTATGGGTGTATTACTGCATGCGGACAGTTTGCTAATCATACAACTGATAGTTAACATCCATTTAACCTTTGTCTCAACTAGGTCTTCATCAAAACTGACATGCATGCAGCTATTAATAGTAAATCATCAGTTACTTGACAGATCACTGCATGTGAATTAAATCTGATTTAATTCACTTGACCTCTCACTAGTGCAACAATCAGTTACAACTAGTTAAACTGATTTTAACTCAATTAATTGAGTTAATTGATTTCTCATGCATTAAACTAATGCACTAATTGCAACTTGGACTCTAAAACAAATAGAATCACTCTACATGCCTCACTAACCACCCTCACCTCGAATTTCATGAGCTAACTGAATTTACCACACTAACTTAACTATTACAAGTGATTATGAGATAAGATTACAATTTATTGTCTAATTTAATAAAGGGAAAATTAAATTAGACACGCATTTCCTATTGACTTTTCAACACTCGCTCTCAACAAGAAAGGGATTATCAGCTACCTCGATCCTACCTCTGTGGTATTCGAATTTTCTCTTAGCGAGCGCCTTCGTCAGAATATATGCATCTTGGTCCTCCGTGGGAATGTACTGAAGTAACACAATACGTCTTTGAACACAATCTCTGAGATGGTGGTACCGGATGTCAATATGCTTGGACCTGTCATGGAATACTGGATTAACCGAGAGTTTTATGCAACTCTGTTTATCACAATGTATCACTGTCAGATCCATCTGACGACCAAACAAACCGACAAGTATCTTCCTCATCCAGATTGCCTCACATGCCGCCTGAATGGCTGCCATGTGTTCTACCTCAGTTGAACTGAGTGCAACTGATCTTTGCTTCATGTCGTACCAAGAAACGGATGTAGATCCTATGTTGAAGATCCCTCCTGATATGCTCTTCCTGTCTGATGGACTGCATGCATAATCTGCATCGGTGAAGCCTTGAAGCTTCACTCCCTCTCTATGTTTGTACCATAATCCATACTCATTAGTGCCCATGAGATATCTCAAGACATGCTTCCCCACCTTCCAAAAGAGCTTGGTCGGCTTAACCATAGCTTGACTAAGCTGGTTAACTGCGTAGCATATGTCTGGTCATGTGTTCATCAAGTGCATGAGTGAAACCACAAGCTACCTGTAAACAGTAGCGTCCACTACCTCAGCTGAAGCAGCATCCTCCTTCCTCCATTTTCCTGCAAGAGGAGTCTCCATGGGTTTACATCTCTCCATGTGGAACTTCCTCATAATCTCTTTGGAATACTTTCCTTGAGAAACAAATGGCTCCCCATCCCGCTGCCATATCTCCAAACCAAGGAAATAGTGAAGGAGTCCCATTTCCTTCATCTCAAACTCTCTTGCAGTATCCTCTTTGCAAGAAGTTATGAGCTACTCATCACCTGTCAAAATAATATCATCAACATAAAGTATGATAATCAAAATCTTACCATCAACCACAATCTGGTACAGGTTTGCATCTGCTTCACTCTTCGTGAAGCCCAACCCGGTGAAATAGTTGTCAATCCTTGTGTACCAAGCAAAAGGTGCTTGCTTCAGCCCATATTGTGATCTCTTGAGTCTGCACACATGTGACTCACTATCAAAGGTCTAAAAACCTTCTGGTTGCTCAATGTACACTTCTTCCTCAATAACTCCAATGAGAAATGTAGTCTTCACATCCATCTGATGTATCTGCCACCCCGTCTGTGATAAGAGTGTAATGATAGATCTAATCGATGAGTACCTTGCAACCGGTGCAAAATTATCCTCATAGTCAATCCCCTCAACTTGTGAGAATACACGGGCTACAAATCTAGTCTTGTACTTCTCCACACTCGCATCTCCTGCCTGCTTCACCTTATAGATCCATCTAGATCCAACCAATGATTTCTCGACTGGTCTTGGGACAACTTCTCATGCATTTTTCCTGACAATGAAGTCATACTCCTCAACCATGGTGTCAAACCAAGTTGGTTGCTGCACTGCTTCCTCAAAAGAAAATGGTTCTATCACAATACACTTGCTCATAAGAGCCATGTATCTAGTAAATTCGTCGTTGGATTTCTATTGATATCAAAAAATAGTTTACAATTGACCAAAATTTACATTTCCAATTCTGCAACATACTGACTATACCTATAAACCACGGTAATAAATAACACAAGATAGTTGGCTCTTGAAGAAAAGCTAGACCGATCTACTACATCACTTCTATCCTTATATCATCCTTTACAAAAAAATTTAACCATAAGGATGATTGAAAAAGAAAACAAACACATTGTGATAGTGTCCAATAACATGTATGTAAAAACAAAGACAAAATTTAAAAAAACTAAAGAGGATGAAACTGAACAAAAAGAGATTGCCTTTAAACTTGTGTTGGACTTCTTAGTCCAAAATTATCACTAGAGAGGATTCATATGAGTTGGATTGTGGAGTTGCTTTAGCTGGTGCATTGATGGCTCTAGGTACATCTTGTTGCTCATTTCACTCAGTGTCAAAATTTGAAACTATATAGCACTCAATACTAGATAATCGAGCGACTATGTCATCCAAATTATATCGTATGTCTCTGAGGATTCACTTGATGTCTTGTTGACCTACAAAGAGTTTATAATTTTCTATTTGTTTATCTCTTATAACTATACTAAGTAGAGTTTCCATTTGGCAGTGGCGAGTAATAGAGTGTAGGAAATGTATTTTTATCCTATGAAACTTCCCTGGATCTGGGATCCATGTGAGACTGCTACCTCCAATGTCTGTGTCCAAAAAATAGGCTCGAACAAAAAATTCCTTTGCCTCTAGCTGAAGAATTTATTTTCAAACTTCCAAAGGCACTCCATCAAAATAGTTAGCAATATATTCCCAACCAAATAGTCTTTTGTAGTGCGAGGAGGAGGGTCTCAAGGAGCCTCCTCTGCGACTTGAGGCACGTAGAGCGATAAACACTAAAATGGACTAGAAAGTGTGTGGATATGTGACTATAACTCACTAATTTAAAACCAAATCGAAAAGGTACTTGTGTATCATACCCCTTGTTGACGATGTTGGATCCGCCAACATTCAGGGGGTCTCCGCTATATGACGTCCCAATTAGACCTCACACTGTTTGGAGTAGGAACCCCATCTGAAATATAGCCAAGTTGTCAAAATAGAGGGTTTTAGTGGTATGCCTTGGCTACGATAAGGCATATAATGATGTACTCGTGACTTTGGTGAAATGAGTGTATAACTCTGTGAAGATTCAAGTGTAATGCATGAGAGGTTCTATCACAACAAGAGGGAAATAAGTGAGCCCCTTAGAATTCTATAATAGTACGCAACTTGAAAGGAACACACGATCATAAAAGGAATCATAACTTAGCCTGCAAAATAGTTCATAAGATAACCATGATTGAAATACATAACAACACACATTCAACAAAACTCATACTAATGCGAATGAAATAGTTCATAAGCATTAGCGTAAATGAAATAACATATATTGCAAATGTAATAAGAATAGCCCTACTATATTCACAACATATGCATGACAACGTGCTAGATATGAGTTTTTATTAAAGTGAAAGTCCCAAAAATACATATACAATTGATAAAAAACTAGTCCCAATAGTGGAACACGAAGCCAACACCTGATTCTCCAAATAAAGATACTCCCTCAATGCTAAGGAGAAGCCATGGCTCTCAACAAAAATCCCTTGCTTTCAATCCTAAGCCAAAAGCTTGGCCAAAATCCATTTACATGAATAATGAGGGTATATTTATAACAAATAAGGTAACTATTCATCTCCCTTTGTGACTCTATTATGAAACCAGCTCCAAAAATAGAAGAAAAGAGAGATCAACGCCTTAGAAAACAACCACTTCGAGGGGGAAACCTCCAATACATTACATAAATGAACTATTCATGGATTATACAAATGGAAAATCCTACTTCTATATATAGGAGTCCATGGGATCACAATATAATTCTAGCCAACCTAACAATAATAATGTAAGGGCACAATAATAACAATATTGGGGTTACAAGGGTACAACAATAAGAATAAGGGGGTTACACAAACAACAATAAGGGATTGTAATAGTAATATAGGGACCTAACAAGCCCCTCTCCTTCAAAAAAGTGTTGTCCACAATGCTTGAGTAGCTCTGGATGCTTCCGTATAAAATTCTCATCCTCCTATGGAGAATCTTCAATGGGTAAGTTCTTCCACTTGATGAGATACTCTGAAATTGATCGATTTCGTAGTTGTCGAGTTCTTATTTCCATGACTACTTCAAGTTCCAACATGATGTTTCCTTCCTCATCAAGTTCTGGCAATATTGTTTGAACTGGAAATTTGTCACCTATAACCTTCTTTAAGCATGAAACATGGAAAATTGGATGCACTCGCGAAGAAGCAGGAATCTCCAATTTGTATGCCATAGTACCAACCTTTAGCAACACCTTGTAAGGACCATAGTACTTTGGCGATAATTTATTATCCTTCTTAGCTTGCTTGAGGGACATTTGTTGGTATGGTTGTAGTCGTAAAAATACCCAGTCTCCTACATCAAAACTTATCTTGCTGCGATGTTGAACTGCCTGTTGTTTCATTCGATTTTGTGAAAAATTTAGGTTATCCTTTAAGAGTTGGAGAACTCCTTGTTGATGCTCGATGTGATCCTCGATTGCATGAACCTTAGAATTTTCTCTTAAAGATGATGTGATGGACAGTGGATGATATCCATAAAGTGCCATAAATTGGATCATTTTTGCTACAGTATGGAAGGAAGTGTTATACCACCACTCAGCGAGAGGTAACCACTTGACCCATTATGTTTGCTTATCAAATAAAAAACAATGAAGATATCCTTCCAAACATTTATTCACTATCTCAGTTTGACCATCAAATTGAGGATGATAAGATGAGCTATGAGCTAGTTGAGTACCCAAACAAAAAATGAATTTCGTCCAAAAATTTCTAGTAAAAATGGGATCTCTGTCACTTACAATAATCTTTGGGTTTCCATGTTGCTTTTTAATTGTTTCCATAAATGCAGTAGCAACTGTACTTGCTTTAAATGGATGAGATAATGCACAAAAGTGTGCATACTTGGTAAGTCTATCAACTACCACCATGATGACACTCTTTCCTTCAGACTTAGGTAAACCTGTGATAAAATCCATTGAAATCTCCTCCCAGCCTCGAATTGGAATGGATAAATATTGTAGAAGACCTGGAGTCTTAATTGTCTCAACTTTATTTTGCTGGAAAACCAAAAATTTCGCCACAAAATTTTGAATATCAGATTTAAGGCCATGCCAAAAAAATTCTTTCTTCACCTATGGTAAGTTTTTAAAAAGCCTGAGTGTCCTCCTAAAGGATAAGTGTGCAATTCCAAAAGAACCTTTTGTTTTAGTTGGGAATTCTTACAAATATATAAGTGATCTTTGTACCATAAGGAGTCATTTTTCCAACTAAATGTATCAGTTGTAATAGGATCTTGCTGCAGCTTTTGAATGAATGTCCACACTTCTTCGTCCTTCTTCCATTCATCCCTTTCTTTGGTTATACAATCTGGTTGGATAATAGAAATGGCACAAAGAAATGCTTCCACCTGTTCATCCTTTCTTGAGAGTGCATTTGCAACAACATTTAGCTTCCCTTTTTTGTATATGATTTCAAAGTCATAACCCAACATCTTTGTGACCCATTTTTGTTGCTCTTATGAAGATAGTATTTGTTCCAAAAAGTGTTTAAGACTATCATGATCATCTTTTACCTTGAAGTGTTTTCCCATTAGGTACGGTCCCCATTTCTTTAGTGCATGAAGTATTGCCAACATTTCATTCTCATAAATAGTTTTTTGTAAATACTTTCCTTTGATTGGACGACTTTCAAAAGAAATGGGTCTTATTCTTGCATTAAAACAGCACCAATTCCATTTCCTGAGGCATCACATTCCACAATAAATATTTTTGTGAAGTCTAACGTAGCTAATACTAGTACTAGGCACATTGCCTATTTAAGATGTTCAAAGGCCTTAGTTACTTCAGGAGTCCATGAAAATGCATCTTTCTTCAATAATGTTGTTAGAGGTGTTGCTATTCACCCATAATTCTTAACAAACTTGAGATAATACCCTGTTAGCCCCAGAAATCCTCGCAATTGCTTTATGGTTGTGGGGACTTTCCATTCCTCAATGGCTTTAATTTTGTTAGGGTCTACGTTAACACCCTCATGAGATAAAATATGACCCAATATTCCACCTCTTGTACTCGAAAGAAACATTTGGATGTTTTTGCATATAATTGTTTCTCCTCCAATACTTTGAGCACCCTATCAACATGTTTAACATGATCCTTCCAAGACCTATTGTAGATTAGTATATCATCAAAATATACTAGCACAAATTTTCTAAGGAAGGGTTTGAAAATGGAATTCATCAACCATTGCAATGTAGAAGGTGCATTTTTAAGGCCAAAAGGCATGACCAAAAATTCATAATCACCCTCATGAGTTCAAAATGTTGTTTTTGAAATATCTTTCATCTTCATTCTAATTTGATGATATCCTGAACGAAGATCCAACTTGGTAAAATAAATTTCTCCATGTAATTCATCCAATAATTTATCAATCATAGGAATGGGAAATTTATCTTTAATGGTGAGCTTATTGGGCTTCCTATAATCCGGACACATGCGCCATGATCCATCCTTCTTGTGCACCAATACGACTAGAGCAGAGAAAGAACTTTGACTAGGTCGAATTATACCAACCACTAACATTTCTGCAATCATACGTTCAATTTCGCTCTTTTGGACATAAGGATATCTGTAAGGCCTGATGTTTGGAGGAACACTTCCTGGAATCAAATGAATAACATCGGATCATGATCATGAATAGGTGGGAGTCCTTTGGGAGTTTCAAACACCTTGGAATGATTGTCCAAGACTTTTTGGAGATCTGGAGAAATAGATGATTTTGATGTTGGAACTTCTAGTGAGCATAATTGTGCAATTACGCCTCGTTGTTCTTTCTTCATAAGAATTGTCATGACATTAGAGCTTATTATGTTTCTTGGCTTCCCTGTGATACCCCGTAATTCGACTTCCTTTCCTTCTGAAAAAAAATTCAAGAAAAGTTCTTGCAAATTAAAAGATACCATCCCCAAAGATTGTAACCATTGTACTCCTAGTACAACATAAGCACCTCCCATTGTAATGGAAAGAATTGGACTATTCAATACATATTCACCCATGGTTAGCTTGATATTATGACATTTTCCAGAGCAATTTATAGTTCCTCCATTTGCAACCATCACTTGACATTCTGGTGTTGGGTATAGGAAATAAATAAATTCCTTGGCTACCTTACAATGAATAAAATTATGGGTACTATCCGAATCAATCAACACTATTACCGTTTTCTTCTTGATATGTCCTTCTATCTTGAGTTTGAGGAGTGATAATACCTGCCAATGCATTACACGATATGGTCGGACTCATTTCTTCTTCTTCTAGGGTTGGTTCTTGGTGTATATCCTCTTCTCTTGAAGTTTCTTGTTCATTTTCTTCCTCCTCTTCACAATCTATGTAAAATAATTTATTCTTAGCAAACTTATGACCTTTAGTGTATTTGCTATCACAACTTTAGCAAAGCCCTTTTTCTCTTTTTTCTTCCAATTGTTGTGGTGTCAACCTTGTAGGTTTTGGAAGTCTAGGAGTAGCAACACTTCCATATTTATAGATGTGAGTGATAGGCTTCCTTGTCGCCATAATTTTACATTCATTTTCTCTTCCCAATCTGAATGCCTTCTCCAATGAATCAAGTTCCCAAATTCAAACTTCATGTTGGATGTTATCCTTTAAAGTACCTATGAAGACATAAATCATGTGTTCCTATAGAATATCAGTTACCCCATATTCAATTTTTGGAAGTCCTCAATGTGCTCCACCACTGAACCCTTTTGTTTGAGATTTATCAATTGGCTAAAGAAGTTGTTTCTCTTTGTATCCTCATAATGTGCTATCATTTCCTCCGTAAAAATTGACCAAGTGACAATTTTTGTAAGGGAGAAAAGCCATTGATACCATACAAATGTATTTTGTTCTAAATGTAAAGTTGCAATGCATACCTTTTGTGTCTTTTGCACATTATTGAGATCAAAATATTGCTCCATCTGTAGTATCCATGTTACGGGATCCTTGCCATCAAACTTCCTCATATCCCTCTTTGGAATATGGTGATTCTTCCATCCAACATCAGAGTTTATAAAATCATGATTAACATTTATTTTGTTATCATCATGAGTTTCCTCTACTATCTTTTCGCCATTTGGAAAAATTTCTTGTATCAACTTTGTCAAACCTTCCATGTCTTATTTTAGATCATTCTTAATGTGTTCCATGTTTTCTTTCATTTTTTCTTCCATGTCATCCCTCTTAGCTTCCATGCCATCCATCTTAGCTTCCACGCCTTTCTTCAAAACTTCCATTTCATTTTTTGTTGCTCTTTGCGAGAGTGAAATTTGGTGCACTTGCTCTTGTAGAGCCTTCTAAAGGATTAATGGGTGTTGAATTCTTTTTAGGAGGAATTTTAGAACCCAATACTAATATCTATTCTAAAACATTCCCTTGGAATCAATTCAAACTGACTTTTCACACAAGACTTATGCAATTCGAAAAAAATGCACACATTTTTCTTGCTTTTAAGGAGCTCGATAATGAAACTGAATTATCTCTGCAATTGCGGATCTTCAATATATGAAATTCGGCCCTGTAGTATCCCTTTGAAGCTTCTTTCAAATTCCATAGGTATGACCTGATTTGGATTCTTCAAGGAAAATTTATGCCCAATCTCCCACAATGACCTATTTATGGACTGGTTTAGTAGAGCGAACTTGTACGGCGTGCCACGTCTCACTGTTTCATCCTTTGGCTCTAAAATTGATATACACGAAACTATAGTCTGTGTACTTGTGGCCACTTTTTACAGAATTCCAATCGAATGCTTAGAGAGAGTTATGACGATTTTCCCACGGTCACCTCTTTGAGATGAAATTTGGGAGCCTGAAACAACCCTAAATTCCACAGATCCTATCTCTGAAAATATTGTGAACCAATATCTGAAATTTTTGCAAGACGTTCCTTAGGATTTTGGATTTTCTCTGTAAAAATTTCAGCTTCTGAAACTTAGCAGAAAAAAAATTATAGCGGAATTTCCACGATGGCCTGTTTTAGGTGAAATTTGGGAGCCTGAAAAAACCCTAACTTGCACAGATCATATCTACGAAAATATTGCGAACCAAGATCTGAAATTTTTACAAGACGTTCCTCAGGATTTCGACTTCACTCTGTAAATATTTCAGCCTCTGAAACTTCATAGAAAAAAATTTATAGCGAAAATTCCATGATGACCTGTTTGGAGCAACGAAACCCTAGAATCCAAAGCTCTGATACCAAATGTTATGAAACCATATCCAAAAATAGATGAAAAGAGAGATCAACGCCTTAGAAAACAACCACTTTGAGGGGGAAACCTCCAATACATTACTTAAATGAACAAATCTTGGATTATACAAATGACAAAACCTACTTCTAAATATAGGAGTCCATGGGATCACAATATAATCCTAGCTGACCTAACAAGAATAATGTAAGGGCACAATAATAACAATATTGGGGTTACAGGGGTACAACAATAACAATAAGGGGGTTACACTAACAACAATAAGGGACTATACTAGTAATATAGGGACCTAACAGACTCTTTGACTTCCCTCATGACCTTTTTACTTCTTTACATAATGAATCCTCATATTCCAAAATTGACACTTGGATTTCCACTTACAAAAATGTGTAAATACAATATTACATATACCCATATAAGACAAAATTGGGTAGAGTCAACTAGACAAGCCTAATAAGACAAACAACATATCAAGCTTGAGTTTGGGGAAAATCTACTCATCCACTTCAACTCGTAGCTTCTCAATTACATAGTGATGCCAAGCTTTATATTATACAATGACTTCCCCAAAATTTTCAATGGAATCAAGTTGGTAGTGGACTCTACCCTCCATTGCATCTAGGTACACGGTCTTGGAGCCAGATTGAGTTTCCTTTCAACAAGAGCAACATGGTATTGATCTTGATAGGGCCACCAATGTACTGCTGCATATCATGCCTCTTAACCTATAAATATTCCTTGGTAGCGATCTTCTTGAGTTGGTCCAAGTATTCTTCAACCTCATGTCTTATCTTGTTCTTGCCTTTGGCTTCGATGAGTGAGCCAACTAAATAGATATTGTGTGACTTCACCATGAAATCCACATTGTTACATAATCGTGCATAAGAGGCTTGAACATTGGTGATGAATGAGTTGAGTTATTTGTTGCTCTGGATAAGCATATGAACCTTTGATTTCTCTAACTCATTTTATTGCCTTGTCTTCTTCACCAATTCAGGAGGTGCAACTCTGTACTACATTTCCCACTCATGCACTCCAATAATGGTTGTATGGACAACCTTCAGAGATTTAGAATTATCCTTACACTTATGTTGCATGTCGTGCAAGAAGACAACTGCTTTGTGCATGGTGACAAGCTCCTCATAGAGGTTCCTCATGGTTTCTCCAAATGTCGATACGTCATAAAGTATGATTGCCTTGAGTTCTTCTAGATACACTTGTGCAGGAACTGCATTTTGGAACTCTACCTGGAGCTATTAAATTTTTTTGCCTCACAACCTCTAGATTCTTTTCCATGTCTCTATTCTTGGCCATTAGATACTTTTTATTTGACTTGGAGGCTCTTGTGAAGGCCATGTTGCCTGTGGAAATAACTTCTGGATTTTTGTTGGTGTCCATCACGATCACCTTTTCTTTCATAAAAGCAGGATGCGTGAGATCATCCAGGAAGTGTTTCTTCTTTTCCTGTACGATATTCTTTTTTAGTTAATCATAAGTCAAGTTGTATATATCCATCAATGGATCTTCATCAAGAGGATAAATTTCCTCTTCCTTGCTTGGAGCTTGATCTGTTGTTGGAGGAGGGGGAGACTTTGTAGTGATCTGCTGCATGCACGACATGAGATCAACATCTTGGTTTAGCTGCTCTGATTCTACCTACATGTCTTGGATTACTATTAGATCTTCAATTTCTTGAGTAAGTTCCTTATCCTGCAACTCCTTGCTCTCTTCTTCAACTAGTTGATTATGTTCCTCTTCTTCGGCTTGCTTCTATGTTGCTTCTTCCTCTTCTTTTATCCCCCTTTATTCTTATTCTCTCTACCTTTCTTCTCCTTTTTGTTGAAAATTCAACAAGAAATGTGTGTCTAATTTGATTTTCCCTTAAATTAAATTGGGCAATAAATTGTAATCTTATCTCATAATCACTTCTAATACTTAACTGAGTGTGATAAACTCAGTTAGCTCATGAATTTCGAGTTGAGGGTGGTTGGTGAGGCATGCAGAGTGATTCTATTTGTTTTTGAGTCCAAGTTGCAGTTAGTGCATTATTTTAATGCATGAGAAATCAGTTAACTCAATTAATGGAGTGAAAATCAGTTTAACTAGTTGTAACTGATTGTTGCACTAGTGAGAGGTCAAGTGAATTAAATCAAATGTAATTCACATGCAGTGATCTGTCAAGTAACTGATGATTTACTATTAATAGTTGCATGCATGTTAGTTCTGATGGAGACCTAGTTGATACAGAGGTTAAAGGGATGTTCACTACCAGTTGTATTATTAACACATTGCCCGCATGCAATAATACACCCATAGTATTGCCCATGAGCATTACGCAGTTTTGGAAGGCTGAAATTCCTAAAGAATAGGGATTGCATTCCACATGAATTTCACAAGCAAGGCAGGCTGAGAAGAGGCTAAAAATTGGCTAAGTGTTGGTCGATTTTGTCCGGATCAGTGTGAGATAGTTGTGAGTGTGCAACAGACTCTTGTGAGAAGAGTGCATTGTAATTGTTTCATGATTCCTTGGTAAATATACAATAGAAGATGCCCGCAGGGGCATGGTCTAGTGGCCAGCGGACGCACTATTAAGGCATTCGTGTTGTTAAGCAGGTCACTAGTTCAAGTCTCGTCTTATCCAGGTACCGCTCTTGCAGACTGGGCGGTTCCCTGAGAGGTTATAGTGGTAGCCGGGGGGTTGGACCCCGTGCCGTGCATGTGAAAGCTGCCTGATGTTTCCAATTCCTCTGACTTACAAAAATATATATATATACAATAGAAGATAGAGGGGTTTTGAGTAGCAATCTTTCCCCGGGAAAATATCTGTGTTGTGGATTGATTTGCTTCTTTCTTTTACTTGTTGTGATTGGCGATAATGTTTATTTTCTGCGATTAATTTGTAGAAGGATTCAGTATCTTGCCTTAGCATATCGCATGATCAGATTGAATCCATTGGTATACATATTGTTTTTATAATTTCTACATGGTATTGGAGCGCAAGAAATCACTATTGTGGAGAAGAAATTGAGTGTGTCCTGAATAGCATTCAAATTTTCAAAATATTATTTGGTGCAACAGGAAGATAAAGATGGATTTCAATGGCTTAAGATTGGAATATGCACTCGAGGGCAGTTCTAATTATATTGCACGGAAATACAGAATGGAGGCAGTTATGGAGGACAACGGGTTGAAATAATTCATTGATAATGACATTCCCAAGCCCGCAACAGCAGACACCGCTCTTCTTGATGCTTGGCAAAAGAAGGTTGCAAAGGTGAGGAGGATCTTATTAGAGGGAGTTCGAGACCACATTGTCTCGAGTCTCCATGGCAAAAAGACTCCATATGCAAAGTGGAAGGCTTTGACAGATATTTTTCAGAGTAGCAGTGACCACAAAAAATTGGCACTAAAATACAAGCTCAAGAAAATCAAATGGAGAAAGGTGACACTATTCTGAAATATTTAACCAAGTTCGTCCAATGTCGAGATGAGCTTGGGAGTGTCAGAATTACTATAGCGGATGATGACTTGGTGAGCCTAGTTCTTCCAGGCCTTCCCAATAGTTGCAATAGTTATCAGGACTCCGTCAATGGGAGGGAGAAGCTACCAGATTGGGAGCGACTTTGGTCAGATTTGGTGCAAGAAGAATTCAGGCGGAATACTAGGGATGGATCCTCATCCAAGACAGATGACGAGGAAAATTGCACCTTGGCTGGTAAGGCAAAGAAGGGGAAGGGAAATAAATCATTTTCCAAATCTGAGACTGACAGAGAAGGCAAGAAGCATGACATGTCCAGAGCGAAATATTTTCACTGTCACGAGCATGGACATTATCCCACTAATTATCCATAGAAGAAGAATAAAAATAAGAAGGCTTCAGGATCTGCAGTGGGTGAGGCTTTTTCCTCGCAATTTGAGTTGGACTTCTCACTCATTGCATGCATGGTGTCTAGTGTGATGGGTTCAGTGTGGTACTTGGATAGTGGTGCATTTTTCCACACGATGGGAGACAAAGAACTTTTTAGTAGCTTGGAGGAGAAGGATCTCCAGATGCATATCGAAAAGGGTGATGACGGGAGGTATAGAACTACCGAGATGGTACAGTTACTTTCCAGAGACAGTCAGGTGAACCCTTCTTATCAAAATATGTAATGCATGTACCAGGCTTGAAAAATAATTTAGTTTCAATTGCTATGTTGGAGGATAGAGGATATGATGTGGTTTTCAGTGAAGGGAAAGCATTCCTTTGTCACAAAGCCATAGGACAAGTCAATAATATTGGTATTCGTGTGAATAATATCTACATACTTGATGTAGATGGCTGCGCAACATTGATGGGTAAAGCAGACAAAGTGGTGAGTCGGGATGAGGGTGAGTTATGGCATAGAAGATTGGACCATCTACACCATGGTGCTTTGAAGGTCATGCAACAGATTTCTACAAGGCTTCCAAAGGGTACTCTTATGCAGATAAACACATGCAAGGGATGTACCATGGGGAAGTATGCAAAGGCCAATTTTCACAAGAAGGAGAACCGAGCAGCGGAAATCCTTGAGAGAGTTCACTCAGATGTGTGTGGACCATTCTCTACAACTTTTACCGCAAATAACAGGTATTATGTGATTTTTTTTAATGATTTTTCTACAAAGTGTTGCATCTACTTCATGCAGAAGAAATATCAGACGTTCTCAAAATTTTGTGAGTTCAAAGCATTGGTTGAGAAAGATACGGGGAAGCATGTGAAGCCTCTGAGGAGCGACAATGGTGGTGAGTACATCTCCAATGAATTCAAGAACTTATGTAGCAAAGAAGGAATTCAGAGAGAGAGTTGATTTCACCTCATAACCCACAACAGAATGGGGTTGCAGAAAGAAAGAATAGAACAATTATGGGTGTGGCACGAGCGATGTTGCATGATCAGGGCCTACCGTTGCATTTGTGGGTAGAGGCATGCAACACAACGGTATTTGTGCAGAACCGTAGTCCTCATCGGATACTTGGCATGAGTACACCAGAGGAGGATTTTTTCTGATAAGAAACCTGATGTTTCATATTTTAAAATTTTTGGCTCATCTATCTATTGCCATGTGACCAAATATTCCAAGAAGAAGCTAGAACCAATAGCTGATATTGGGATATTTGTGGGGTACACTAATACTTCCCACAACTATCAGGTGTATTTTCCAAAAAGCAGGATGACTATTGTGAGACGGGATATAAAATTTGATGAGGAGAAAGCTGTGTGATTGTCCCTTGAGAGAGAGCTTGATTTACATGCAGATGAGGAACTCTTGGTTCCAAAGGATGAACCTCAAGATGTGGAGCAGCCACATGCGAAGGATCACAGAGTGGCAGAAAAAACTCATGCAGATCCATCCACCATACATGGTAGAAGGTGCACCAAAGAAGTTGATAGATTGAGACTGGATGCGGAAGAACATGTAGGAGCACCTACATCACTGTGCAGACAGAAACAATATCTAGACAGGTTTACTGGATACATGTCTCTTATGAGCAAGTGTATTGTAATTGAACCATCCTCTTTTGAGGAAGCACTGTAGCAACCAATTTGGGTTGACACCTTGGTTGAGGAGTATGACTCCATCGTCAAGAACAGTGCATGGGAAGTTATCCCAAGACCAGTCAGGAAGTCAGTGATTGGATCTAGATGGACCTATAAGGTGAAGCAAGTAGGAGATGGGAGTGTGGAGAAGTAAGGGGCTATATTTGTAGCCAGAGGATTCTCACAAGTTGAGGGGATTTACTATGAGGGGACTTTTTGCACCACTTTCAAGGTACTCGTCGATTAGATCTATCCTTGCACCCTCAACGCAGATGGGGTGGCAGATACATCAGATGGATGTGAATATTGTGTTTCTCAATGGAGTTATTGAGGAAGAAGTGTACATAGAGTAGCCAGAAGGTTTTGAGACCTTTGACAGTGAGTTGCATATGTGCAAACTCAAGATAGCACTATATGGGCTGAAGCAAGCACCTCGTGCTTGGTACACCAGGATTGACAACTATTTCACCGGGTTGGGCTTCACGAAGAGTGAAGCAGATGCGAACCTGTACCAGATTATGGTTGATGGTAAGATTTTGATTATCGTACTTTATGTTGATGATCTTATCTTGACAGGTGATGAGCAGCTCATAACTTCTTGCAAAGAGGATCTTGAAAGAGAGTTTGAGATGAAGGACATGGGACTCCTTCACGATTTCCTTGGTTTGGAGATATGGCAGCGTGATGGGGATCTATTTGTTTCTCAAGGAAAGTATGCCAAAGATATCCTAAGAAAGTTTGACATGGAGAGTTGTAAACCCATGGAGACTCCTCTTATAGGAAACGGAGGAAGGACGATGTTACTTCAGGTGAGGTAGTGGACGCTACTGTTTACAGGTAGCTTGTGGTTTCACTCATGTACTTGGTGAACACACGACCAAATATTTGCTAGGCAGTTAACCAGCTGAGTCAAGCTATGGTTAAGTCGACCAATCTCTTTTGGAAGGCAGGGAAGCATGTCTTGAGATATCTCAGGGGCACTACATAGTATGGATTATGGTACAGGCGGACAGAGGGAGTGAAGCTTCAAGGCTTCACCGATGCAGATTGGGAAGGAATTCCATCAGACAGAAAGAGCACATCAGGAGGTATCTTCAGCATAGGATCGACAACAGTTTCTTAGCACAGCAGGAAGCAGAGATCAGTTGCACTCAGTTCAACCGAGGAAGAGTACATGGCAAACAGTCAGGCTGCATGTGAGGCCATCTGGATGAGAAAGATTCTTGTTGGTTTGTTTGTTCATGAGATGGATTTGACGGTGATACATTGCGATAATCAGAGTTGCATAAAACTATCGATTAATCCGGTATTACATGATAGGTCCAAGCATATTGACATCTGGTACCACCATCTCAGAGATTGTGTTCAGAGATGCATTATGTTACTTCAGTACATTCTCATGGAGGATCAGGATGCAGATATTCTGACAAAGGCGCTCTCCATGAGCAAATTCGAATACCATAGAGGAAGAATCGGGGTAGCTGATAATCCCTTTCTTTTTGAGAGGGAGGGTTGAAAATTCAACAAGAAATGTGTGACTAATTTAATTTTCCCTTAATTAAATTGGACAATAAATTGTAATCTTATCCCATAATCACTTGTAATAGTTAACTGAGTGTGATAAACTCAGTTAGCTCATGAATTTTGAGTTGAGGGTGGTTGGTGAGGCATGCAAATTGATTTTATTTATTTTTTTAGTCCAAGCAGTTAGTGCATTAGTTTAATGCATGAGAAATCAGTCAACTCAATTAATTGAGTTAAAATCAGTTTAACTAGTTGTAACTGATTATTGCACTAGTGAGAGGTCAAGTGAATTAAATCATATTTAATTCACATGCAGTGATTTGTCAAGTAATTAATGATTTACTATTAATATTTTCATGCATGTCAGTTCTAATGGAGACCCAGTTGAGACAGAGGTTAAAGGGATGTTAACTATCAGTTGTATTATTAGCACACTGCCCACATGCAGTAATACACCCATAGGATTGCCCATGAAAATTGTGCAGTTTTGGAAGGCTGAAATTCCTAAATAATAGGGATTTTATTCCACATGAATTGCGCAAGCAAGGCAGGCTAAGAAGAGGCTGAAAATTGGCTAAGTGTTGGTCGATTTTGTCTGAATCAGTGTGAGACAGTTGTGAGAGTGCAACATACTCTTGTGAGAAGAGTGCATTGTGTTAGGGTCCCGTGATTTGGCCGATTGGCTAGCCAAATGACGATGTAACATAAAACCAAGCTTTGGAGCCCAAGGACCTAGCCTTCCTGGACTCAGAGAGGGCTCTCTCTATAAGTGTAAAAGATGTCGGTGTGTTTACTTGCGATGTTCTGATATTAGGCTAGTTATGAAGTATGTTTTTGGTTTTTTGGTTTTTTAAGTTTGTAAGGGATGAAACTGATCAAATACATAAACTGGATAACAAGATGTAGATAAATTGGGCTATGGGGTCAAACAGGTCAAGGAAGCCAATGAGGCGATGATGTAAAGCTGCTGTAGGGCCGATTTGATTCACAATAGAAGGGATCTCTGGGAAAAATGGATTAAATGAACAATAAGTTGGTGAAAGACAAGGGATTTCAAGTGCAAACTAGTTAATAGCAGACATAAACATGTAATAGCAAGCCATTGATCATGCTAGGAATAACTATAAGCTAATCAATACATAGAAATCAAACATTACAGCCATACATAGAGGTATAAGACCCTCTAACTTCGGGAAAAGGCTATCAGACTTTGGGGAAAACACATGAGACAAACTAACAACTCATAAACTATGCCGAAACGCCTAAACATAGTCTCTAAGTCATTGGGCACTTGGACAAATAAGTTTTCATAGTTTTAGGCAAAGGGCTAGATCGGGACTAGGCCTCCTTGGTTCAACAAAATGATCAACAAATCAGTCAAAGAGAAAGTTTTATGGACAGAACTATGGGCAGCTAATAGGTAGGTAGGGAAAACCATACATCCTACTCAACATACATGGAACTGATGAATAAAACTTAGCAACAACACCTTAGGTTACTAAAGAGCAGCTAAGAATTCTTTAGCATAACTAAGGGAGAAGAAAACATCAAGCTATGAAGATTCATGGATTTTGAGGTGCCTCCATGGGCATATCTCAAAATCAATCTTTACTGATCTATAGCAGCAAGAAATATGAATTATGAGTGAAAACTAGAAGACAAAACACATTAAGAAGCACTATACCATTCTACCATGTCAAGGAATCCATCAACAAGCCTTCACCATTCCTCAAAAGCATCCAAGAGGTAGTCCAAAAATCATAACTCAAGTGTATTCTTCAAAGCTCATATGACCAATGCATTAATTCTTCTCTCAAGTTCAGCCTCTGATTTACAATGAGAACCATGGAATAAATAGGCTTGAGGGAGGAAAACCTCATGGAGCAACTAGCTATCCCATTAGCCAAGTCAAAATATCTAAACTTGTCCTTGAGGCTTTGCAAAGCCCAAGGCACAAAATATCCCATAAAATATCTAAAAAACTGCTAAAAACGGAAATTATATTGATTTTACATGATTTTCCCATGATAAAAATAGCTTAACGCACATTTGGGAAAAGCAGATTTTTGGAGTTCAAAAATTACAAAAATACTTCATATTTATGCCTGAAAAAGGTCCCCTGAGTTGCTGGATGCAAATGGAAGCCTTCCCGATGTTGAAATGAGGCTCATGATGGCTCGTTGGAGAGCTCTCTGTGTCTTCTTTCCGGCGCAAGTGGAATTACCTCAATCTGATCTCTGAAAGTCCCTCAAAACTATACCTGTGCGCAAAAACCCAGAAAATAGCAGACTGCTGATATGGCGGGCAGAATGTGCAAAATGAGGTTGTTTTTCGCCAATTTGAGGGGGCGAATGATCTTCAAATGCCCTGAAAATCGCTGGAGACCTGCTCATGGAATTATGGAACCCATTGGGATCATCCTCCTCCCTTGACAACTCATCAAACTGAAAAGGCGTATTTATGAGTTTTTGGCGAAAAACCCAAAAATGTCAAAAAACAAAAAGTTTCCGAAACAGGCCCAAAATTGGCATGCATGACCCTCAAGGGTCCATAGAAACATGCTCCGAAGCTGAAGCCAAAATATCAAGGTCTGATATGCTTTTTGCTTCTTTCCGTGCTAGGCGCCTCTCCTTCAATTTTTTCAATTTTTCTTGTGCTACCTTCAATTTTCGCCTGGCAAACTGATTTAGCTTCTGAAAGTGAAGAGTCATTTTTCTCTGTAGCTCAAGATCCCTGTTTTCCTTCTCAAGCTTTGTTTCCAAATGCTGGTTAGCCCTCTCAAGCCATGCTTCCTTGTTTTCCTCAATTTCCTTCTCAAAGAGGGCAGTGAGAGGAAAGGCTTCGAATTGAGCTTGTTCTTCTGCTCTCTGTTTCTCCAAGGCTTTTCTAAGCCCGATGGTCCTAGGCCTCTTTCGCCTAGGTTGTTCCTCTTCCTCTTCATCATCAAACTCGCAATGAGCTCTTCCATTCTTACTTGCGCCTTTTCTGCCTCCTTTTTATACTTGATCGCCCTTGCCTCATGAATGGCTGCATGAAACTTCATTTGTTTGTTTTCAACCTCCAAGAAGTGGTTGAAATTCCTCGCCCTTTGAAGATCTTCTTGTAACACTTCAATTTTCTCTTCTTTGTGAATGAGGATGTTTTCAAGGATGCGGGCCTCATTGTCACTATCATCACTTTGGATAGGGATAATAGCTAATTCACCTCCATGCTTTGTACTTTCTCCAATTTTACTTTTGCCTTTGAATGCCAATCTAGCGCTTTTTCTCCTTGGCAATCTAGAAGTTGTCTTTTTGGGCAATTTCCTCTTTTTAGGAATAGTTTTGATCACTGTTAAGGAGGCAGCTTCAGCTTGCTGTCCTTCCTCAACATTCTGTCCAGCTTGTGGCTCAAAAGGTGCTTCAATTGTTTGCCCAACTTGCTGCTCTTCAGGTCATTCATCTTGAAAAATACCTCTGTCAACAGATTTCTGTAGGGATCATACAGTGGAAAGAAAGGAGACCTTTTGGTTAGGTGAAAAATTAGCCCACAGTGTTAAGGAAAACACCTTTCACTTGTGAAGTTTGAGAAGTCAATCACCACCTTTGTACCTCTGCCTTTGATGTCAAAATCTAACATCAACAACCTCTACCATTCACTATGCCGTTTTACTTTTAAAAATCTCTGTCAACAAGTCTTCAACATGATACAATATGGTTTCTAGGAAAGGCAGACTCAAGTTGGATGTATAACCAATGCACAGTGGTTTTTAGGAAATATACTCTCTGCTTGTGAGTTTAAGAGATCAACATAATACCTCCACCTCTGTTTTAATATCAAATGCAATCCTGGCTTACTACGCACTTGTTAGAAAGTGGCCCTTTTCATTTGTGGAGTTTTGAGAAATCCAACACCACTTTGGTACCTGCGCACTTTAATGTAATCTAACCATCAACAACCTCTGCTCCTTAGTGTACTGTGTACCTCTGGCTTTAAATGTTAAACTTGATCATCAACAACCGTGTCTTCTAGAAAATGGCCTTGTTTACCTTCGGAAAAACCACTGTTAACAAATCTTCGGCTTTGTTACCTGTCTTAATATTAACTTCAAACACTAACAACTCTGTTCTTCAGAAAAAGGCCCCTTTCCTTTGTGAAGTTTTAAGAAAACAAAACACTGCTTTTGTACTTCTGCCTCCAAAGTTAGAAACACAACAATGAAATCTGGCCTTCAATATAACAGTTATCCTTAGAGTCTCTTTGTCAATCAGCTTTTCAACATGATAATGTGGTGAAAAAAGAGGGCAGACCTAGATTAACAATACACAGTGCTTTATGAGGGACACTTTTTCTTGTGAAGTTAAGAAATCAAACATCACCTGTATACCTCTGCCTTCAAAGTTTAGATTTAATCAGCCTTCTAGAAAATGGCCTTGTTTCACCCTCAGAATCTCTCTGTCAACAATTCTTCACAGTGATACAATGTAGTAAAAAAGAAGAAGCAGACCTAGGTTGGGTGTAAAATCAGTGTACACAGTGGTTTAGACACTACACTCTTTGCTTGTGAGTTTTGAGATATACACCAATACACTCTATACCCCTGCCTCCAAGGTTTAACTTCTCATCAACAAACTTTGCCCTTTTCTTCGATATGCTTTGTCATCTTTGGAAAATCTTTGTTAACAAATTCACAGTGGGAGAAAATGGTGAATAAAAGGCAATCTGCTTAGGTAGTGTGCTGTTGTGGGGGACTGTGAGGACAGTTTCTCCTTTTCAAAAAACGGTCAAAGCCCTTTTAACCATGCACAGTTTCAAACCACGGTCTACAGGTTTTAAACTTGATTTTTTGAGTTTTTCAAGGTAGGAGATGAGGTACCTTGTGAGTTTTTGAGAAGAAATCCCTTGGAGGGAGCTTGAAATGCAACGGAACCCTTCAACACTGGTGCGGCAACCTTCAGAGAAAAACCCGTCGCGCAAAAGAAAACGTGTCGGGTCGGCCTGTCGTGTGGTCGGGCGGCCTCCTACAGGCACGTCGCGCCCACCTACAGGCACGTCGCGCTGACGAAGAAAGCCTTTGTAAAATGCTGCCCAGGAACGTCGCGCCTAAATCCAGGCACGTCGCGCGGCCCTAACCGGTGCAGAAAACTTCAATTTTCTTGAAAAACGTTGTGATACTTGGGAGCTGCGGAAGTTTTCTTTGAATTTCGACGATGACTTACTTACTTTCCTATTCCACTCTTTAATTACACCTTCAACCTTATATCATTTCAATTAAACATCCCAACGGTCATTTGAAAGTTGATTTTTAACTCCGTTTGTTTTTTTTCAAACAGTTGGTTTGTTATTCGAATATATATATATGCCTTTTGATTCTGACCCCGAGCTCTGAACTTTGATCAATTAAGTCGACCAACTCCACCACTTCTGCTACGGTGTTTCAATACCACAGGTGATTTGTCACTTTGCTTTGACAACTCCTTCATCTTTTACCTATAGTGGGTTTTCAAATCTCTGTTTGTATGTGTAGTATACAGTACCCCCTTTTCCCTCAACATAAAGGTTGTGCTTCTTCTTTTTAAACTATCCAACAATGATCACAGGCTGAAAGACCTTTGGAACACAGTGAATAATAACTTTAAAGGGGAAATCTTCTTGGTGACAAAATTTTAAAAGGTCTTGTCTGCAGGTCTCTTTTCCATGCAGTTCTGTGCTAAATCTGCCCTTTGGAATGATAACAAGTGTGTTTGCTTTTAAAACATATAAACAGTGGTGATTCATCACAACCAACTTCTTCTGCCTATTCATAAGTTTAAATACCACTCGCCTCCTCCATCTGAAAAAACAAGCTTGTGCAATATGAAAACAGGACTCTTTGATACATAGTAATTATTTTGCTCTGATCATTGTGTTACCTCTTTTTGCCCAAAGAACCATTTCATAACTGAACTATGTTCACTGTTTTCCTCTCTTGGCGATGTTTAGCAAGGAAGGGCTATTCATAATGCACCAAAACATTTGAAAGCTGTAAACACCATTTCTTGAAAGGCGCCTCTTTGGACCTTTGGTATATGATATTGTTTTGTTGCTTGACCTTTTTCTCAAGGAGAAAGTCTTCTTTTTGGTATCAGTGGCACACATATATTCAATATTGTCTCTTTCCTACTGTAGGTATAGTCTGACAGATAGTTCTTTGAAATAGGAGTACCAATACCTTTGCATCATCAGCACTATCATTCATCTGTGTAATGACCTTTATTCCGTTTTTGGTATCCTTCCACTGCTTTCTTGTATCAATCAGTTTCAGCAACCTGCAGTAGCTTTGGCCATCTACTCATGCATGGAGGAGGCTCTTCATCAGATAAGGTGTCCGGAGACTTTTTGACCATTATGTTCGACACAGCCTTTCTCTGAATGTGGTGGTAAGTAAACTTCTTGAAAAACACCAATCTTAGCATCTTTATTTGCAAGCATCACTGTGTTTTTAGAAGAAAACCCTAGCCACAGTGACACTGTTCTAAGGGTGACTGAGAAATTTATCATTTGGATTGTTTATCTCATGACCTGTTACTTGACACAAACTCTTTGTGACTATGAAGGTCAGTGTATTTGAAAAAGCTAAGGGCTTTCTTTCTGCCTGTGTAATGGCATTGGTTAACAACATCTATTCCATTTGATCTTGAACAAAACAGGCTTCTTATGATTTGGATGTTTACTGATGACAGGCCCTTCTAAAGTTCAACAATTCATATGGTTTGCAAGTTTGAAATGAGCTCCTTTATCAGACCAAACTCCCCTTTCCTTTGAGCTTATCATATTTCCCCTACATTCCTATTATGATCATCAGTCATATTCATAAAACCTGGAGATATTGTTTCACTGTTCAATACAAAGCAAACCTGGACCCTTGCAATCTTCTGAGTCAATACTGGCCCGCGCCCTCTGCTTATGGATGAAGGAGGCGCCCTAACCCTCTGCTTGTAAATGAAGGAGTTTCTGGGCCTTGACATTTTACCAGTTTGTTGAGACAGTGGTGACCTTTTTCCTGTGATTTTCATGCTGGAAAGAGTTGTGAATTCCAGATGAGTAGCTTTCTGTTTTGCAGACATATCTAAAGGCTCAAGTTACATTTAGAAGCAGTTGTTCCTCTAATTGTAAACTCAAACATTTACTCCATGAGATGAAATATATTTCCTGTCTTTGTAGAACCATAGAACACTGTGAAAAACCTAATAGTCAGCTTGGGATTGGATTTTATGCAGTGCTGAGATCTAGGGGGTGTGAGTGGCGCGACTTAGGGCTGCTTGTTAATTTAATTTGCAAAATAAGGAATCAGTCATGGCAGGTTTTTTTTTTTTTTTTTTTGCAGATGGAGGCTTTTTGGCTTTTTGATGATTGCCAAAGGTGAAATGTCCTAAAACGCCACTTCCTAACATAGGGGAGACTTTTGAAACAGATGTGGATTTGCCTTTTAAAGCTGATGGGCAGGCCAATAAGGCTGAAGCTAGATAGGATTGTGATATGAGGTTTTGATTTCGACATGGGCGAACTGAAAAGGTAGAAAGGTGAAAAAAGTTTTAGGAGGGTTTTCTGGATGACATATTGACATAAGGAAATCAGTTTCTAGGAAACTCAGCTGTAGATATAGTCATCACTAACATGTAAAAAATACTGATGGCTAACAGTGGCTCCATTTGGGGAGGGCAGCTCCTCATCAGGAGGTGTCCAGAATTCAGATCTTTGGCTTATGAAGATCAATGCCTTATCCATTGGCGCAAAATTTTACCCTTCTCTTGATGTTATTTCTGAAAAGTGACAGCATGGTTAATCATCAATGATACTTCTACCTACCCCACTATCTTTCCTAACATTTTTTCTTCTCTTTGGCGCATTTGAACTAGCAACCTTTTGACAATGCATATTTTTCTTTTTGCAAAATGAACCTATCTATTTCTACTCTTATATCTGCCGGGAGTTCAGATTAAGCTGATGAACTCCTTCATTTCTCTACCTAAAACTAGATCGACTGTCAAGATTAAGCAGTTTGACAGGATTTCATTCTCTAATCTACAACATGAAATTCAAAAAATGATCAAATCAGGATTAGGCAGTCTGATTTGTCATGCATTTGCGGCATAAAAGACAAGCTGCACACAAATGTTATTCTGCAACAAAAAGGAAACTAGACAAGCGGGGCTAAGATATACAATGTGTTTTTCATCCCTAGCTTCTCTCTTTGGTTCTGTTTTAGGCATGTGGAACCAGAATCTCTCCCTAATCTAAGCTCTGTGATAAGTCAATCTTACACAATGTTGACTATCTTTGCACTCACTAACTTATCAGCAAATAAATTTAAACATGCTCAGCTATGATTAGGCTAGATAGCTGAACAAGACATTGAAGTACTAGTAGCGGCATTTAGACTTGCTCGCTTTCCGAAGGGCTAATTTTTTTTTTTTTTTTTTTTTTTTTGAACATGGGGCCTTACCACTGCTTTTTAGAAACTGCCCTCTTTTTCTACTTTTCACTATTTTTTGTATTTTCTGCTTTTTCACTTTTTCTTCAAACAAACTACAAATGAAAAGGTGCTCACAGGCTAAGCTTATTTTCTATTGTTGTCTTTCTATCCTGATCTACTCTGTGCACAATAGACATTTGTTTGGTGAACTCTGTTTTCCAATGCAACCAGTCAAGTAGATGCTCACATGGGTGATTCTGGTTTAGTTCTTTCATGATGCGGAAATAATGAAAAGGCCACTCCCATTTGGTTTGTTTCTGGATAGTAGAGCTTAAGTTTTTTCTCATTCTTGGTAGCAACTTGTTTATGATAGAACCCACTACCCCTACAGATTTCTCAAGGAAATCAACAAATAGATCTTGGAATAATACCTGATCTAGAGGATTTGATACATAGGATTTATTCAAGACTACTCTTTCAGACTTCTCAAGGAAAACAACAAATGGATCTTGGAATAATACCTGATCTAGAGGCTTTGAGATATAGGCTTCATTTAGGACTACTCTTTCTTCCACTTGGCTATATTTGGGACCTCCCTGGTAAAACAACTCTTCCTCATAATCACTCGAACTGTCAGACTCATCATGTATTGCAGTGTATTTTTCAATCCAAGCTGATGTGTTTTGATAGGGCGGGCTGGAAACTGTGTGAAGGTCATCAGGTTGACGGGCAGGGATACACTTTGACAGTAAATTATCTTGAAAGGATAGTGTGACAACTCCCATGTGTTTATCAACCTCTACTTCTTCATCTGCAATTTGTAACTCAATGGAACTGGGCAACTGCAAATCTAGAGTTAAGGAAGATTCTATGTCCAAAATGATTTCCTCAACTATTTCAGGCAAAGGATTCTCATTTACAATATGCTCAAGAATTTCACCATCTTCCTCAAACTCATCATCAAAGCTGAAAAACTGTTGATTTCCAATCATGTGCATGTTATCTCTGACGGGCTGAAGTGAAGTAGAGCAAAAAGTCCGAGACTCTTCACTTACTTCTAAACTTTCAAGGTTCTCCTCATGAGTGTCATAGATGACCGATAATGGCTGCTTACTTTTCTCAAATTTATGAAACTGAGCTTCCTCCCAAAAATCAAAAACTGAATCTTCTGCAAAGTTAGCTTCTG
Source organism: Pinus albicaulis (assembly GCA_034641835.2). Classification (NCBI taxonomy): domain Eukaryota; kingdom Viridiplantae; phylum Streptophyta; class Pinopsida; order Pinales; family Pinaceae; genus Pinus; species Pinus albicaulis. The sequence goes on along the minus strand of CM076578.1, from coordinate 1,134,818,525 downwards.
TTTGGAAATCATATAAGTCAACATATTGATCAAACATTTGAGAATCATTAACATAAGCAATGTCACCAGCCATGTACATTGGATTGCCAGATTTATTTTCTTCAACTTGATTTACAAATCTATTTTCTGACTTATGATATGCAGGATTAATAGGAGAAAGATCAGAGAAGTTTGGTTATTAGTTTCTGCATCTAGTAACGGAAAATGCGTTTCTGATGGTTTGAGAGCTTCTTCCTTTTCCATTATCTGCTTGTCTATATCACTTTCATTGTATAAGATAAAAGAATCTAAATTGGAATGAGTGGAATAAATGGGAGTATTGTTTTCCATGACTGCTTGAGTTACCATAGGTTGAGTTACTTCTAGTCCCAGGTTTTCCATGACTGCTTTAGGCATGAGGTTATGGGAGGTACCCGAATCTAACATGGCATTATGTAATATATTGTCCCGTATGTTCAGGCTCACATAGGAAGGAGAAACATACCCTTCTTGGTATTAACCTTCTATTTTCGGGCCGAATAAGAGCTCGGGTTTGTTTTCAGTTAGATTTAAAGTATCTGCTTCGCTCCCTATGTCAAAAACTTTGAAAATTTGAGATCTATACCTATCTACAGTTATTAGCTCAGTAAGGGGTATGGTAATTTTTATTTCGGAAACTTCCCCTTCAAAACTAAAAGGAGTTTGTAGTTTGGGCAGATTTGTTTCAGCTTTTTCGGACATGATCTTTTCTATGCTCTTAATTTGCTGACTCTGATTCGGGACTTTGTTTGACACCGTTACTTCGGGGGTTTTTGTAGAGGTGCTAAGAGTATCTGAGCTAAGACTTGTTTGAATAGCTTTATCCTTGTTTTGGTCAATTTTCTTGGCCATAATTTTGTTGCTATCCATGGCTTTTTTAGGGATGGTGTTAGAGGTTTTAGCAGTGTCAGGGCTACCCTTCTTGGAGTAGTCTTGGTTTTTTCTACTTCTAAGGTTATACTGCCTATGAGCTTCTATAATGGCATTCTGAAAATCTATGACAGGATCTTCGAGATCTTCATCATTGGTTTCTTCCTGACTTGGATAGCATAACTCTTGCTCTTCTGCTGTGAGGTAAACCTTACTCTCGTTATCAGAACCTATGAGGTTCCAATGATTTTCATCAATGGGTTCAGTATCCTTATCCTCTTTATCAACATAATTCTCAATGAAGGATGGTCTGATTTGCTGATCATTTCCTCTTGGTTTATTTTGAGACTGACCTTTTCTAAAGCCTTGGTTCTGGTTTTGAGGGTTTAGTTGGTTTTCCCTAGGAGGCACTTTTTCACTCATTTTTTCCCACATCTTTGTCATGGATTTGACCAAGCCATCTATTCTAGGATCTAAGGAAGGAGATGAACTGGATACCTCATCTCTATATGGGACTTTTCTTTCTAATCTAGTCCTAGCTCTTTTTTCTGCTAAATTGGCTTCTTGTTTTATGGCTACTTGTTGCATTTCCTCTAGGGTAGGGGGATCCTTGTCTCTCAGATGATATGTCATGTCTGGATCAAAACCCTCGGGGAATTTTGCTAAGACTAAACCAAGTGGGGGTTTGAAGTGAGGTGGGAGGGCGTTATACACATTGTTGAACCTAGTGCAGTATGCCCGGACACTTTCCCCATTTTCCTGTTTTAGGTTGTTATATTCTGACAGGATTTGAATAGGGTTCCTTCAGACTTCCCACTTGTTCGCGAAGACTTGGCAGAGTTCTAAGATGTTGTGGATGCTGTTTGGAGGCAAGCTTTTAAACCATGTTTTGGGTTCTCCACCCAGGCTTTGGGCGAATATTCTCATTCTGACGGTTTCGTCGTGTACTTCCATGTATTCAAAAGCATCACTAATCCTACTTACATGCTGTTGAGCTGTGGTGGTGTCTTCTCCGGTAAAGTGTGGGATTTTGTCTTGATATTTTTTTGGGAGAGGAGCTAAAGGTGGTGGTAACACCAAAGGTGCGTACCAGGCAGCCATGACCGGAGCTAATGGATGATGTACAAGATGAGGACTAGTAGGCTGAAATGAAGTGGTTTGAACAGTGGTGGTTTGACCAGGTGTGGCGGATGAACTTGGACTAGTGATCTGGTTTTGAGCAGATCTAGGATGATAGGAGCCAAATTGATAAAGAAGCTGGAAATCAGGAGGAGTGGTGGGTGAAGCTTCTCTAATAGGACTCTGTGGTGGGTTCAGGGGTTCAAGATCGTCGAAGTTTATCTTACTATATGATTTGCTTCGGGGAAGAGCTTGTGATGACTCTAGTTCCGAAGGTGAATCTAGAAGGATATTTCGAGTTTTAGGTACAGATCTTGTTCTACGGATGGATCTATCGGTAGCTAGATGATCAGTTTCGGAAGCTTGCCACAGAATCTTTTCTGGGTCATCTACTATGATAGGGGGATTTGGGTCTGGATGGGATCTGGTATTGATTCTTCGGGAAGCCAGATTTTAGATCCAGAGCTTGGAGAGAATGATATTGGTGAATGTTTTGGATGAGTGATTTCTCTAAAGTTATACTAAGGCGAAGGATGGTCAAAAATAGAAGGGATGGTTTAGTGGAGTCGCCAGGTGGAAATGGGTTGCTGTTGTGAAGATAACTATGGTCCACCACCAGTAACTAATCTGAGAATGTTTTTGGATTTTCTGAGTTTTATGTGCAGCCTATGGTTTGTTAAAGTATCCTTGACTTGTTTCAACACTTTGCTAGGGTGATGAGAACAAAAAGAGTTTACTCTAAAAAATGGGTCTAGGGACTGCTTGCTTGTTTATGGTACCTAAAGGACTAAAGAGTCTATAAGAGTTTGCTGGACTATTATGAACTCAGTGTCCCACCATCTCCCGCTATGTTAGTGAGTGATGGGAAAGGTTTATCGGATAGTAGCCTAGAGTTTTGAAAAGTAGTAAGGCTTACTAGAAGTTTAGTGGAGTCGCCAGGTGGATTGTCAGTTGTTTGAGATAAACTTGTATGGCCCACCACCAGTAATGTTAAAAACCAATCTAAAGGAATGTTTTGGGGTTTTTTGATTTTTATGTGCCTACAAGGTTTGGAAGAGTTTTCTATAACTGACTCATCATTTTGCTAAGATGGTGAAAGAGCTATTTTCTACTCTTCAAACAATCTCTAAGTTTACTAAGCTTGATTGAGACTTCGGGAGTTACTAAGTTGTACTTAGATTGTCACTAAATCGGAAGGTCCTACTGTGAGTGTCACTATGTTAGTGAGCAGCGGGATAAGTCAATCAGATAGTATTCTTAAAGGCTTCTAAAGATGAGGGAAACTAAGCTTTTTAATCACTCAGGGTCCCACCGTGATCGCCATTATGTTAGGGTCCCGTGATTTGGCCGATTGGCTAGCCAAATGACGATGTAACATCAAACCAAGCTTTGGAGCCCAAGGACCTAGCCTTCCTGGACTCAGAGAGGGCTCTCTCTATAAGTGTAAAAGATGTCTGTGTGTTTACTTGCGATGTTCTGATATTAGGCTAGTTATGAAGTATGTTTTTGGTTTTTTTGGTTTTTAAGTTTGTGAGGGATGAAACTGATCAAATACATAAACTGGATAACAAGATGTAGATAAATTGGGCTATGGGGTCAAACAGGTCAAGGAAGCTAATGAGGCGATGATGTAAAGCTGCTGTAGGGCCGATTTGATTCACAATAGAAGGGATCTCCGGGAAAAATGGATTAAATGAACAATAAGTTGGTGAAAGAAAAGGGATTTCAAGTGCAAACTAGTTAATAGCAGACATAAACATGTAATAGCAAGCCATTGATCATGCTAGGAATAACTATAAGCTAATCAATACATAGAAATCAAACATTCCAGCCATACATAGAGGTATATGACCCTCTAACTTCGGGAAAAGGCTATCAGACTTTGGGGAAAACACATGAGACAAACTACCAACTCATAAACTATGCCGGAACGCCTAAACATAGTCTCTAAGTCATTGGGCACTTGGACAAATAAGTTTTCATAGTTTTAGGCAAAGGGCTAGATCGGGACTAGGCCTCCTTGGTTCAACAAAATGATCAACAAATCAGTCAAAGAGAAAGTTTTATGGACAGAACTATGGGCAGCTAATAGGTAGGTAGGGCAAACCATACATCCTACTCAAAATACATGGAACTGATGAATAAAACTTAGCAACAACACCTTAGGTTACTAAAGAGCAGCTAAGAATTCTTTAGCATAACTAAGGGAGAAGAAAACATCAAGCTATGAAGATTCAGGGATTTTGAGGTGCCTCCATGGGCATATCTCAAAATCAATATTTACTGATCTATAGCAGCAAGAAATATGAATTATGAGTGAAAACTAGAAGAAAAAACACATTAAGAAGCACTATACCATTCTACCATGTCAAGGAATCCATCAACAAGCCTTCAACATTCCTCAAAAGCATCCAAGAGGCAGTCCAAACATCATAACTCAAGTGTATTCTTCAAAGCTCATATGACCAATGCATTAATTCTTCTCTCAAGTTCAGCCTCCGATTTACAATGAGAATCATGGGATAAATAGGCTAGAAGGAGGAAAACCTCATGGAGCAACTAGCTATCCCATTGGCCAAGTCAAAATATCTAAACTTGTCCCTGAGGCTTTGCAAAGCCCAAGGCACAAAATATCTAATAAAATATCTAAAAAACTGCTAAAAACGGAAATTATATTGACTTTACATGATTTTCCCATGATAAAAATAGCTTAACGCACATTTGGGAAAAGCATATTTTTGGAGTTCAAAAATTACAAGAATACTTCATATTTATGCCTGAAAAAGGTCCCCTGACTTGCTGGATGCAAATGGAAACCTTCCCGATGTCGAAATGAGGCTCATGATGGCTCGTTGGAAAGCTCTCTGTGTCTGCTTTCCGGTGCAAGTGGAATCACCTCAATCTGATCTCTGAAAGTCCCTCAAAACTGTACATGTGCGCAAAAACCCAGAAAATAGCAGGCTGCTGATATGGCGGGCAGAATGTGCAAAATGAGGCTGTTTTTCGCCAATTTGGGGGGGCGAATGATCTTCAAATGCCCTGAAAATCGCTGGAGATCTGCTCATGGAATTATGGAACCTATTGGGATCATCCTCCTCCCTTGACAACTCATCAAACTGAAATGGCGCATTTATGAGTTTTTGGCGAAAAACCCCAAAAATGCCAAAAAACAAACAGTTTCCGAAACAGGCCCAAAATTGGCATGCATGACCCTCAAGGGTCCATAGAAACATGCTCCGAAGCTGAAGCCAAAATATCAAGGGCTGATATGCTTTTTGCTTCTTTCCGTGCTAGGCGCCTCTCCTTCAATTTTTTCAATTTTTCTTATGCTACCTTCAATTTTCGCCTGGCAAACTGATTTAGCTTCTGAAAGTGAAGAGTCCTTTTTCTCTGTAGCTCAAGATCCCTGTTTGCCTTCTCAAGCTTTGTTTCCAAATGCTGGTTAGCCCTCTCAAGCCATGCTTCCTTTTTTTCCTCAATTTCCTGCTCAAAGAGGGCAGTGAGAGGAAAGGCTTCGAATTGAGCTTGTTCTTCTGCTCTCTGTTTCTCCAAGGCTTTTCTAAGCCCGATGGTCCTAGGCCTCTTTCGCCTAGGCTGGTCCTCTTCCTCTTCATCATCAAACTCGCCAATGAGCTCTTCAATTCTTACTTGCGCCTTTTCTGCCTCCTTTTTATACTTGATCGCCCTTGCCTCATGAATGGCTGCATGAAACTTCATTTGTTTGTTTTCAACCTCCAAGAAGTGGTTGAAATTCCTCGTCCTTTGAAGATCTTCTTGTAACACTTCAATTTGCTCTTCTTTGTGAATGAGGAGGTTTTCAAGGATGCGGGCCTCATTGTCACTATCATCACTTTGGATAGGGATAATAGCTAATTCACCTCCATGCTTTGTACTTTCTCCAATTTTACTTTTGCCTTTGAATGCAAATCTAGCGCTTTTTCTCCTTGGCAAGCTAGAAGTTGTCCTTTTGGGCAATTTCCTCTTTTTAGGAATAGTTTTGATCACTGTTAAGGAGGCAGCTTCAGCTTGATGTCCTTCCTCAACATTCTGTCCAGCTTGTGGCTCAAAAGGTGCTTCAATTGTTTGCGCAACTTGCTGCTCTTCAGGTCATTCATCTTGAAAAATACCTCTGTCAACAGATTTCTGTAGGGATCATACAGTGGAAAGAAAGGAGACCTTTTGGTTAGGTGAAAAATTAGCCCACAGTGTTAAGGAAAACACCTTTCACTTGTGAAGTTTGAGAAGTTAATCACCACCTTTGTACCTCTGCCTTAGATGTCAAAATCTAACATCAACAACCTCTATCCTTCACTATGCTATTTTACTTTTAGAAATCTCTGTCAACAAGTCTTCAACATGATACAATATGGTTTCTAGGAAAGGCAGACTCAAGTTGGATGTATAACCAATGCACAGTGGTTTTTAGGAAATATACTCTCTGCTTGTGAGTTTAAGAGATCAACATAATACCTGCACCTTTGTTTTAATATCAAATGCAATCACCAAGCACTCTGCCCTTTAGAAAGTGGCCCTTTTCATTTGTGGAGTTTTGAGAAATCCAACACCACTTTGGTACCTCTGCCTTTAATGTCAAAATCTAACCATCAACAACCTCTGCTCCTTAGTGTACCGTGTACTTCTGGCTTTAAATGTTAAACTTGATCATCAACAACCGTGTCTTCTAGAAAAATGGCCTTGTTTACCTTCAGAAAAACCCTGTTAACAAATCTTCAACCTGTACCTCTGTCTTAATCTTAACTTCAAATACTAACAACTCGTTCTCGGTAAAAAGGCCCTTTCCTCGTGAAGCTCTTAAGAGAACAAAAACCGCTTTTAAACAAAAACCGCTTTTGTACTTCTGCCTTCCAAAGCAGTAGAAACACATCAATGAAATCCGCCCTTCAATGTACTATTTATCCTTAGAGTCTGTTTGTCAATCAGCTTTTCAACATGATAATGAGGTGAAGAAAGAGGGCAGACCTAGATTAACAATACACAGTGGTTTATGAGGGACACTTTTTATTGTGAAGTTTTAAGAAATCAGACATCACTTGTATACCTCTGCCTTCAAAGCTTAGATTTAACCACCAACAACCCTGCCTTCTAGAAAATGGCCCTGTTTCACCCTCGTAATCCCCGTTAATAAATCTTCAATATGAGACAAGGTAGTGTAAAAACAATTGGACCTAGGTCGGGTGAAAAATCAGTGCAACAGTGGTTTATAGAATACACTCTCTGCTTTGTGAGTTTTTAAAAATCCATCAACACCTCTATACCCCTGCCTCCAATGTGTAACTTCTCATCAACAAACTTTGCCTTTTCAATGTGTCGTCATCTTTGGAAAATTTTGTTAACAAATCTACAAAGGAGAATATGGTGAATAAAAAGGCACCGTTTAGTAGTGTGCCGTCAGGGGGACCGTGAGGACGCTCTTTTTCGTAAACGCACAAAAGCCCTTTAACCATGCACGCTTCAAACCACGGCATAAGGTGTTTTTTAAAACTTGATTTTTTGAGTTTTTCAAGGTAGAGATGAAGTACCTTGTGAGTTTTTGAGAAGAAATCCCTTGGAGGGAGCTTGAAATGCACCAGAACCCTTCAACACTGGCGCGGCAACCTTCGGAGAAAAACCCGTCGCGCAAAAGAAACGTGTCGGGTCGGCCTGTCGTGTGATCGGGCGGCCTCCTACAGGCACGTCGCGCCCACCTACAGGCACGTCGCGCCGACGAAGAAAGCCTTTGTAAAATGCTGCCCAGGCACGTCGCGCCTAAATCCAGGCACGTCGCGCGACCCTAACCGGTGCAGAAAACTTCAATTTGCTTGAAAAACGTTGTGATACTTGGGAGCTGCGGAAGTTGGCTTTGAATTTCGTCAATGGCTTACTTACTTTCCTATTCCACTTTTTAATTACATCCTTCAACTCTTATATCATTTCTAAAATAAACATCCCAACCGGCCATTTGAACATTGATTTTTAACTCTGTTTGTTTTTTCAAACAGTTGGTTCGTTATTTGAATATATATACCCGCCCTTTGATTCTGACCCCGAGCTCTGAACTTTGATCAATTAAGTCGACCAACTCCACCACTTCTGCTACGGTGTTTCAATACCACAGGTGATTTGTCACTTTGCTTTGACAACTCCTTCATCTTTTACCTATAGTGGGTTTTCAAATCTCTGTTTGTATGTGTAGTATACAATACCCCCTTTTCCCTCAAAATAAAGGTTGTGCTTCTTCTTTTTAAACTATCCAACAATGATCACAGGCTGAAAGACCTTTGGAACACAGTGAATAATAACTTTAAAGGGGAAATCTTCTTGGTGACAAAATTTTAAAAGGTCTTGTCTGCAGGTCTCTTTTCCATGCAGTTCTGTGCTAAATCTACCCTTTGGAATGATAACAAGTGTGTTTGTTTTTAAAACATATAAACAGTGGTGATTCATCACAACCAACTTCTTCTGCCTATTCATAAGTTTGAATACCACTCGCCTCCTCCATCTGAAAAGACAAGCTTGTGCAATATGAAAACAGGACATCTTTGATACATAGTCATTATTTTGCTCTGATCATTGTGTTACCTCTTTTTGCCCAAAGAACCATTTCATAACTGAACTATGTTCACTGTTTTCCTCTCTTGGCGATGTTTAGCAAGGAAGGGCTATTCATAATGCACCAAAACATTTGAAAGTTGTAAACACCATTTCCTGAAAGGCGCTTCATGGGCCCTTTGGTATATGATATTGTTTTGTTGCTTGACCTTTCCTCAAGGAGACAATCTTCTTTTTGGTATCAGTGGCACACATATATTCAATATTGTCTCTTTCCTACTGTAGGTATAGCCTGACAGATAGTTCTTTGAAAATAGGAGTACCAATACCTTTACATTATCAGCACTGTCTTTCATCTGTGTGATGACCTTGATTCAGTCTTTGGTATCCTTCCACTGCTTTCTTATATCAATCAGTTTCAGCAACCTGCAGTAGCTTTGGCCCTCTACTCATGCATGGAGGAGGCTCTTCATCAGATAAGGTGTCCGGAGACTTTTTGACCATTATGTTCGACACAGCCTTTCTCTGAATGTGGTGGTAAGTAAACTTCTTGAAAAACACCAATCTTAGCATCTTTACTTGCAAGCATCACTGTGTTTTTAGAAGAAAACCCTAGCCACAGTGACACTGTTCTAAAGGTGACTGAGAAATTTATCATTTGGATTGTTTATCTCATGACCTGTTACTTGACAAAAACTCTTTGTGACTATGAAGGTCAGTGCATTTGAAAAAGCTAAGGGCTTTCTTTCTGCCTGTGTAATGGCATTGGTTAACAGCATCTATTGCATTTGATTTTAGACAAAACAGGCTACTTAAGAGTGAAATATTTACTGATGACATGCTTTCTAAAGCTTCAACAATTCACATGATTTGTAAGTTTGAAGTGAGCTCCTTTATCAGACCAAACTACCCTTTCCTTTGAGCTTAGCATATTTCCACTATAGTCCTGTTATGATCATTAGTCATATTCATGAAACCTGGAGTCCCTGTTTCATTTGTTTCAGTTCAAGTCAAACCTGGATCTTTGCCATCATCTAAGTCAATATTTTCCCGTGCCTTCTGCTTATGGATGAAGGAGGCGCCCTAACCCTCTGCTTGTAAATGAAGGAGGTTCTGGGCCTTGAAAATTTACCAGTTTGCTGAGACAGTGGTGACCTTTTTCCTGTGATTTTCATGCTGGAAAGAGCTGTGAAGTCCAGATGAGTAGCTTTCTGTTTTGCAGACATATCCAAAGGCTCAAGTTACATTTAGAAGCAGCTGTTCCTCTAACTGTAAACTCAAACATTTACTCCATGAGATGAAATATATTTCCTGTCTTTGTAGAACCATAGAACACTGTGAAAAACCTAATAGTCAGCTTGGGATTGGATTTTATGCAGTGCTGAGATCTAGGGGGTGTGAGTGGCGCGACTTAGGGCTGCTTGTTAATTTCATTTGCAAAATAAGGAATCAGTCATGGCAGGTTTTTTTTTTTTTTTTTTGCAGATGGAGGCTTTTTGGCTTTTTGATGATTGCCAAAGGTGAAATGTCCTAAAACGCCACTTCCTAACATAGGGGAGACTTTTGAAACAGATGTGGATTTGCCTTTTAAAGCTGATGGGCAGGTCAATAAGGCTGAAGCTAGATAGGATTGTGATATGAGGTTTTTGATTTCGACATGGGCGAACTGAAAAGGTGAAAAGGTGAAAAAAATTTTAGGAGGGTTTTCTGGATGACATATTGACATAAGGAAATCAGTTTCTAGGAAACTCAGCTGTAGATATAGTCATCACTAACATGTAAAAAATACTGATGGCTAACACATTGTAATTGTTTCATGATTCCTTGGTGAATATACAATAGAAGATATAGGGATTTTGAGCAGAAATGCTTCCCAGGGAAAATATTTATGTTGTGGATTGATTTGCTTATTTCTTTTACTTTTTGTGATTGGCGATCATGTTTATTTTCCGTAATTAATTTTTAGAAGGATTCAGTATCTTGCTTTAGCATATCGCATGATCGGAATGAATCCATTGGTATACATATTGTTTGTATAATTTATGCACGTTTCTATTATGTTCTTGCTCTTCCTTCTACTTTGTTCCTCCTCCTGCTTCTTCTACTTACTCTTTCTTTCTACTGCTATGGTCGCTTTAAAGATGATGGGATCTGCTTTAAATTTGAAACTTTGATCTTTTGTTGGACTATGCACAACCTTTCTCTTACTCTTTTTGCACACTGGGTTGTGCCTTTCTGCTAGTTCTACTCCTAGAGTGGCTTCTTTCTGAGGAGTAACCTGTGATGTACCTAAAAACCTGAATGGTTCGTGGGGCTTAGTTTCATTGTAACAATTCTTTATTATTTCCTCCTCAGGTCTATAATAAGTCTCGATGTTCCAAGTAAAATTTATATTTACATGGTGTTGCTTGCAAACACTCTTAGGATCATACGAGTTGTATTCATGCAACCAAATGCAAACTTATCTATTTATTTTCCTTCGGCCTCAACAACCTGTAGATTCTTGATCTCGTACAATCCAATTTCCAAAGGAAGAGTGGGCCAAGGATATTTCTTCTTCCTCTACAACACTCCTAACAAACCTGTGGAAAAATGATAAGCTACTTTCCTACATGACCAATTTTTCAATGGCATACCTCGGTAGCACATGTGGAGACTTCTGACTGCCAAACACTCTGAAGTAAGTGCCATCCGATGAGTCAAAACAATCAACCAATTATGACATTGCTTCCATCTCCTCACGAAACATGCAAGGTGGGTCTTCCTCAAATATCATCTTGTACAATGGGATGGGGAATTGATCAGTAAGATTCTCCATGACTCCTTTGTGGTTGCACTCTGAAATTATCTTGCAGTAAATGTGTGCAACAAGTTCCTTTGGTGACCAAGTCCAACTTATGCCAGGAAAAGAGTTTTGGGCACATATCGCACCCAATAAGTAAGCAAACATGTAGAACCTGACTTGCATACCCTTGGGAGGGTTCTTGGAATCAATCACATGGATCTTCAACTATTACGCCAACAAGTTCGACCAATTGACTGTTTTTCCTTCATTCACAACTTGATGCAGTAAGAATGCCTAGCCTTCAGGAAAGGTCTCAGTACTCTTTTGTCTATAGATCTGGCAACATAGAACTATCAAGTACTGAAATGGTTTCCTAAGATATTTGTCTTATAAGTATTGTTGGGTGTCTAGTGGAATTCGGATGGCTCTTTCACCCAAATTTTGATGACATATTTCGTGCTCAAGTAACTGGTGACTGCATAAAAGTGGGAATCCATGTAGACTTATGGCAGCGACAAATGATACATAAGTTGAAATTCATGTGCCATAAAAGAGGCAATCCTTTGTCCACTGGCATTGTTGAGAATCATGGTCTTAGCATCTATGTGTGAAAGGATCCAGTTGACAATATTTGTGCAAGGAAAGGTTGGATACCTGCATGTAATCTTGTGTAATATTGACTTTTATACATTGATGTAAACTTTTTTGTCTTAGAGATCTACTTTGCAACTGTTTTTTGTGAAAACATATTTTATTGTGTGCCATGTAATGTCTGAATCTTTTTCAATGAATAGTTAAGTGTATGAAAGAACTGGCATAGTGGCAGGAACACTCTCAATTATTTCATCGATGCTGCTCTTTGTGGTGTCTTTTGAGGCAGATCTCTTTGGTGCCATGATGATAAAAAATAATGGAGAGAAATAACCTCGAAAATCTACAGTACATGTATGACAAAATGCACTCATGGAAAACACAAATTAGCTTAAGCAAAATAATCTATTCAACATGATCAAAGAAACAACTCATACACTGAGAGGAAAGATTGCACAATTCCTGGGATGAAGGTGAGAGGATGGGCTCTTGAACTATGCATTGTGCAGCCTTAGTAGAAAAGGTGGCAACTAGAGGAATGAGATTGTGCAATGTGCAGTCCCAACTAGGCATACTGAGGAAAGGAACTACGCATTGCGCAGTCACAGTGGCCAATATTGAGGGTTGAGACCTGTAACTAGGTTGAGGGTTGAGACTTGTGACTACACAATGTGCAATTGGGCAAGCCCGAGATTGCACATTGCATATTCTTAGAGGCCAATCTCAAATCTTTCCTCTTGAAGATGCGAAATGAAATGTTGGAGAGGGAAACTGCTCGCTATGATTGCGCAGATATGCCCAAGAAGGAGAGAAAACGGTGACAAATCTAAGGGTTGGGGAGGAAGGAAAGTAGATATAGCTAAGGGGAATATAGATCAATGAAAACTAAGTGCTAGAAACAAGCATGCAATAGGAAAAACGAACATGCAAAAAATGACCCAGTAGCAACAACTACTGGTAGGAAAAAATCAAGAACTCAATGTGACACTTGGAAAAAGTGAACGGCAGACCGAACTAACACTTGCACAAGCTAATATAAGTTAAAATTTCCACTACTATGAAAATAAATAGGAAAATAACACTCATATAATCAAAAGCAACAAAAAGTGACACATGCAAAACTTACCCGGAAAAGCGCTGCAAACTTAGCCAAAGTTCCTCGATCTACTTGGGAAGGCTAGATCTCCAAGATCGAGTGTGGAAATGAGTTCTAGGGGTGTATATTAAATAGATATATGCGGGTTAGCGTCTATGACGCCCATGCCTAAAATCAAGAAAAAAAATGCCACTTGTCTAAAATTCATAATTAACAGCTTAGTGGACTTAACCAGACATTAATTGGGCAACTCTTGTTTTTTAAGAATGCCAAATCTGTTTTTTTTAGGAAAATTCATGTTCACACTGCAGAAGGGATTGCATAATTCCCAGGCTCAAGGGCTTGTGCAATTCCTTGCCTCAATGAATTGCACAGTTTCTGAGAGGAAGGGAAGCTTTTGCGAAGTTTCTGAGCTCGAGACTGGCCTGCCTTCCATGATTGTGCAGTTCAGATCCTCTGTTAGGTCCTTATATTACTAGTATAGTCCCTTATTGTTCTTAGTGTAACCCCCTTATTGTTATTGTTGCACCCCTGTAACCCCCATATTGTTATTATTGTGCCCTTAAATTATTATTTTTAGGTCAGCTAGGATTACATTGTGGCCCCATGGACTCGTATATATAGAAAGGAGGTTTTGTCATTTTTATCATCCAAGAATTATTCATTCATGTAATGTATTGGATGTTTCCCCCTTCAAGTGGTTTATTTCTAAGGTGTTGATATCTCTTGTCTTCTATTTTTGGAGTTGGTTTCACAACATTTGGTATCAGAACTTTGGATTCTAGGGTTTCGCTGCACCAAAAATGTCATCATGGAATTTTCGCTATAATTTTTTTTTCTACAAATATTCAGAAGCTTAATTTTTTAAAGCACGAAGCCGAAATCCTAAGGAACATTGTCACAAAATTTCAGAGCTTGGTTCGCAATATTTTCGGAGATACGATCTGTGGAAGTTAGGTCTTTTTCAGGCTCCCGAATTTCATCTCAAAGAGGTGATCGTGGGAAAATCTTCATAAGTCTCTCTCTGAGCATCGAATTGGAATTTTGTAAAAAGTGGATGGTGTTAGCGCTCAAATCTACCTTAGGCTGAAATAAGGTAAAACTCAAGGCTACATCAAACCACGCTCAGCCTCGTAGCTAGCCCTACGAGGACAGGAGAGGGCTCTCTCCGGGTCTATCTCGGCAAAAGGTCTTCAAAGGGGATGAGGTGACTTATAACGAATACTGATTTTAGGCTAGTAAAGAGATAGGAAAGTTTGATTTTGATTTTTGGGTTTTTGTTGGAGAAATGGGAAAAAACAATTTTGGGTTCGGGGATAAGGCCAGATGTTTGCAGAATTCGAGTTGGGGCGAGGTAGGCAATAGTCTTGATGCTTTTGATCGAGTATATGGATGGATCAGAATGACAAGGAGCTGAAGAGGGCAAGGGTGAACATGGATCCTCTTCAAATAGGTGAAAACATGTAAAACTAAACAAATTCAAAGGCAGAGCACTGAAATCAATGGATTCAACCTCATTTACTCATTCATTTAGTTTCAGAAGCATAAGAAGGGAATGGCATACATTAAACCTGAAAGAACTTACAATAAACTAAGAGAAAACACCATCAAGAACTGAAAGCCACAAGAATCCCAACAGGTGCTGCAAAACCTCTGATCTTTCCTTAGCCAAAATATGAAAAATATGTACAATAGTGTGCCAAAGTTTTCCCAAGAGTCCAACCTATCCAACCTCTGAAAATGATTGAGAAATTACATCATATAGACCATCCTAACCCCTTGCCATGCCTCTAGGGGTCGAATTCCTCCTTCTAGGAGCAGTTCCAACTAATTCTAAACAAGGAGCTAGAATATAGGCATCCAAACAACTTGCCTCTAAAAGGAAGGAAATTGATTCTTACATCTGATTTTTACTTTTTTAGGAGTGAATCATCTAGAATAGGTAAAAGTGAGTCAAAGTTACATGCCAACCATCAAGACAACTCAAAAATTACATCCACAAGAAAAACTGGTCCAACTGGCCGGAATCCTGAGCTGGAAAATGAAAAATCAGCCAAAAATCTATATGCGTAGCGCGCCTGAGCCATATGCGTAGCGCGTATTTCAGCCTACTTTTGGGGCACTTCCCAACATCCAAATTGAGCTCATGATAGCTCGTTGGAAAGCTCTGGATATTGGCTATCCAACCCAAGTAAAATTTTCAAATTTGGAGCTCATGTTCTTCTCCAAAACTTTATTCTCCCAGAAGTACTTCCTGCTGGTGCAAAAGGTGGCAGAAAGGTGGTTTTCATGGTGTTTTTGGGCCTTTTGATCATCCAGAACTTATGAAATGCTTCGGCCATACTGGAGCATGCATAACTTACCATGAAAAACCCAAAAATATAATTTTTTCCTCCAGCAAGTGTCCCAATCATAAGCGAGCGCGTCGACGCGCTACTCGTATAGCTGAAAAATCTGTTTTGAGACCAAAATATTTCAAAATGACAAAAATTTCTCCGAATTTGCTCAAATTCGGAGCGAAGACCCTCCATCATGTATTATGCCCAGCCAAGGAAGCCTCGGCCAAAATCCGGAGTGGATCAGGCCTCTTCCGCCGTTTTAGTGCACTGCTCAACCTCCTCTTTAGAATCTTCATTTTTGCCTTGCAGACATGCATGCGGGCCCAATAATGACCTTTCATGTGACGAAGCATGTCTTTGTCTCTGTTGGATTTTTCCAACAACTTCTCCAAATGAATGTTAACACGTGTGAGGCAAGAATCTCGATCAGCCGGTGTCATATCACCAGGTCTCTTCCAGGCCAATTGTCGATCTTCACGGATTCGCCGCAGCTCATAAAGTGTGTGCTGATCCTCTAGCTGTTTGTTACGCTGCTCCAGGTAGTTTATCACCCACTGATCCCTCTGCAATTTCTCTTTCAGCGCGTCATTCTCGGCCTTTTGCTCTTGGATGATCTCTTTCAGTTTCGAGCTAGGTGAGCTCGCATCAACATCGATGAATGTGAAATCAGTGTCTCGACCACCTGATGGGCCCTCATCATGCATAGGCCTCTTTCCTCTGTCCTGAATATGTACCTATGCTGAAGAAGAAGGTGAGACCCCTTCCACCCTTGGTGGAGATAATACTCGCGCTGCTGATGAAGTCAACGAGACCCCTTCCACCCCGGGTGGAGATAGTACTCGTCGCGTAGCTGCAAATAAGGCCCTGTGGCCTCGCTGGTATGTCACATACAATGGAGCACTGATATGCTCGATCTCAGGGATGTCCGGCTGATGTGAAGGCTCTCTCTCATCATGAACTACCTCGGGAGGCGGCTGTGGCGCTGTGAAGAAGTCACGGGAGATGAAATCCTCCCAAGTAATGCCCTGCTGTGTCAACTGATGTACCACTACGATCTTGATCAGCGCGTAATGATATATACTTCTATGCTGCTGTGCTGGTGTCTTCTTCTGTACAAAAATCATCATCCTCTCTATGTTGTGATACATGAAGTATGGAATGTTCATCATGCGTACCCTCATGAAATGCATCAACAAACGGACATGGTATGCATAGAGACGCGAGAACCTGTCCTCGCAACTAAAATACCGAATGATGAGTTTCATCAATGGTGCAAACTCATCCTTCAGGAATCTAAAAGGAAAAACCCTGCTCAGGTGCCTCATAAACCCAGGTTTGATGTATGGCTCATAGTGGAATTTCTCTAACTACTGACATTTGTTCCATTCCTCTCCAATATTTGGTATCCCGGTGGCCTGAGCAATAGTCTCTGGTGACAGAATGAAATCTACTCCGGCGAGGTTTACACGGCCATCATGTAAATGTAGAACAAATAGACGAGCTATTTCATCATGATGCTGGGTTTGTGAAATCATCTCATAGTATTGGAAACATGACTGACGCTGAAAACAATCCATTGCAAGCGGGCAAGCCTGCAATTGAGCCAAAGAAGTAGGCTCCTCCCTGAGATGCTTACCACCTTTTCCACTCTTGTGAGACCTCCGTGGCACATTACCCTCTGCTGTGGAATCACTGTCATACTCCTGCTCATAAACTGAATCCGTCTCTGACATGGCTTTGAAAACAAGATGTCTGCAATATGTATGTTGATATAGGTGTAGTGAAGACAAAAGTTTCAATGTATGCTCAAAACCCAAATATGTCACATATGTATCAAAGTATCATAGGAAAACAAGCCAAAGTGGTGATGGCTCTGTCAAGTGGATTGGCATAAAAACAGTCACTGCTTTGATCACAAGGGAATTTGACAAATGAGTAAAAAAGTGTAATGTAGTGTACAACCTTTGTAATGCTGCCTAAGATTTGTCAAAGGGAAAATGAGTATGGGACTGTGTTTTGTCAATGGAGAATGGGAAACAATGTGAAAATGACCATAGTAAAACAATAGCAATGACAGTGGTAATATAATGGCGATGACAGCAGTGATGAAATGGGAAACTGAGAGCGTGAGGGCCGTGACACTTTGACAATAGATGTATAAACATATATATCAACAACACAAGCTTGGAAATCCTTCACAAGACCATCAACATGTCTTTCAAAACCCCAAGAAATGAATTTGCAATGAACCTAGGGTTTACACATTTCTCCTCATCAAATACTTGTTTCCCCACTTTGAAAACACCACAATCATGTTCAAAAATCACTTAACAATCGTGAAGCACCTACTTGGAAGCCGATTGAGGCATTTTGCATGAAACTGGACGCAAGGGCAAAAAATTTGGCTCTGAGACTGTATGCGTAGCGCTCTTACCCAGTGCGTAGCGCGCTTGTAAATTTACACAGGCTGGGGAGGCTATATGCGTAGCGTGCTTTATATGAGTAGCGCGCCTCCTGTGTGAGTAGCGCGCCTCTTACACCTCCGGTCTTCAGTTTTGAAAACGAGCTTTCGCCCTTCTACCCTGCAATTCGACCTTTGCTTTGGGAATCTATGCAAATGAGTTGTCTCCAATGCTTTATATGGATTGCAAAATATCTCATAAAAATCAACTTTGATTTAAATTTGCTCCATAACCCACTTTAATAATGTTTGGCACTTTGTCATTTGATCACTTAATACAATGCTGTCCTTTGGCTTTTTATTATTTTTCTGAGTTTTGGACTGATGATACTTGGTTGTTTTTACAGGGATTTGGCATTTGGCTTCGGCAAAGATCAGAGGCTGCCTTCAAACTTATTATGATGAAAGAAATACACAATTATTACAAAAAATGAAAATTGACAATTTCTAGTTCCAAAACAGAGTTTTGGACTAGAAATGTCTTCAAATGTTTTCTGAGAATAAAAATATGAAACGAGAATCTTTTGAAACCAACC
This sequence comes from Pinus albicaulis, assembly GCA_034641835.2. Taxonomy (NCBI): domain Eukaryota; kingdom Viridiplantae; phylum Streptophyta; class Pinopsida; order Pinales; family Pinaceae; genus Pinus; species Pinus albicaulis. Next base: position 1,134,800,161 of record CM076578.1, on the reverse strand, counting down.
TCATGGCCTGCGGGCTTTTATTACAAACTTCAGTGATTTTTTAGGAATTTTAATTAGCCCTACAGGTACAAGCATGAGGAAACACAAGACAACCAGACCCCCTCGTCAGTCAATGGCATGCCCCTAGCGAAATGCAACGAAGTGAAACGAGCGAGACACCTAAAAATGATATGCAAAATGCGAAATAATCTCTGACGGAGGGCTGTAAGGACCGACTCTAACATTGGCTCCAATGGGGATGGCAGCTGCCGCCTCTTGGAGGTGCCAAGAACAGCAGATATTTGGGAGAGCATACAGTGCCTCCATCCATTGGGCGATGGAATCCATTATTTTGACAAACAGACTAAAGACTGATGACTCAACTTATTAACTGGAAAATCGACTCAAACTGACTCGATGCAAACTGAAATGACTGAATTAAAACAAAAGCTTTTTGAAAAAGGGCAGCAGTCCATCAAGCTTTAAAATCATGATGGAAACCACCTGCATACTGATGTGATATGTACAATCATGTGTAGTGTGCCTTCCAATGTAACCAATCCAGTAGATGGCTACACCCCAAATTTCTGCTCTTACTCTCTTTGAGCAGGCGGAATGATGAACCTGTAGACAACTCAAAATAACCACTAAAACCAAAGCTTATGATAATGAACCAGGCAATATTTATCCTTTCTAATGCTTGCAGAAGAATGCTGAAGGGGTCTTGAAAATCCTGAAGCACTGGCTTATCTGGAGATCCAGCTGCAAAAATACAAGTATTCACTCCATTCTGATCTGAAAGGACAATTGATTTATGAGGGATAGAAATGCACAGAGAGGTATCTGCCATCTGAGTGTTAGCTGTAGGTTCCTTGACCATGAGAAATTCTGGCATATATTCCTCAACTTCATGATCTAGGTCATTCTTAAACAAAAAACAATCTTCAAGATTATCAAACATGATAGCCTTATCATCTTTGTGAAAGAAAAAATTATCTGTTTGCTGATCTACAAAACTGATTACAAGACAGTCATCTTTTTCAAAAGAGGAAGAAGTTTCACCAACACTTTCCTGACTATGTGTGCACTGCAAATCTGCTGTAGCTTGGGCTGTAACAAGACCTTTCAAAAGTAGATCTATCTCATCTTCAAACAAAGGAGACAATGCTTTTTGTTTTCTTCTGCTTAAACAGTAATTATCTTCATATGACAGGGCATTCAAACTATCATTTATTACTGAGTTATTGAAAGGAGTTTTATCACTTACTTGCACAAAAATTTCATTCTGTTTTTCATGAATTAATTGGATTGCTTCTTCATGAAGACTCTGTTCTGATGAACTGAAAACATTTGGATCAAAAACTCTGTCTATGATCCCAACAGCAAAATTCTCCTTTTCAGAATTCAGCACAAGGTATGCTTGGTCATCACAATCTGAATCTGGATCTGAAATAGCTGACTGGACATTATCACAATCTGCTATTGAAACTTGAGTTCCCGGCATGCTTGGGCAGATCTGAAATGAGACTTTCTCTTTCATCACTTTCAGCCATATAACAATCTTCAACCTGCTGATCTATAAGGCTGCTTACAGGACTGTCATCCTTTTCAAAAAAGGAAGAAGTTTCACCATCACCTTCTGGACCATGTGCACACTGCAGATCTGCGTTAACTTGAGCTGTAACATGACCTTTCAATAGCTGATCTATCTCGTCTTCGGATAGAGGAGATAATACCCTTTGTTTTCTTTTGCTCAAATAGTGATTGTCTTCATTGATTTCAAGTGAAGGAGTATACAAATTTTCCTCATACTGCTGATCCATTTCATGTAATTCCTGTTCACTGTCAACATGCAAAATGGCTTCATTTTCCACCACACTAAGATCTTGATCCTGCTGCAAATTTTCATGATCTTCTTTATGGGTATCCTCTAGGTTCTCTTCATGTTGCTGAAATGGATTTTCATATAGGGCTTCCATAATCTCATCATCCATGAAATTATCATCTTCATAATATTTCTCAAGGCTTTCAATAAAAGTAGAAGCATTTTTGCAACAGTCATGAACTAAATTTAATGATGGATAAGATACTTGATATCTTTCAATGAACAGGGCATGAAAATCCTTTAAACAATAAATACAGGCCAGCGGCAAATTTTCATACCAATATTGGGCTTCACCTTCCAGAGTGGCCAGGAATATCTTCATCAAGCAATCTTCAGGAAAATCCACCTTCAACTTGCGAATATGCATGTGAAATCTAACCAGATGTAAAGCAGCATCCTTCTTACCATCATTGTTAAACTTAGGCAGATTCCTTGACCAATCTACCTTGGGCATCTTATTCGGAAAACCTGGAATGTGATCTCGGCTCATGGGAGCGTATCTTCTTGTGATTCGGTCCATCTTGAAAATCTCACAGCTACTGATCTCCCTGCAGTGAAGTCACCATGAAGCATTGATTTCTGGATTTGTTCAGTGAATGAAGTCGCCAGGTGAATGATTTCAGCCTTGCGATGTCTGACCGTTGTTCACCATCAACCATCAGATCTGAACTTGATACACGTACTGGGGGAATTCGCAAATCAAGGGGCACATTCACAAGCTAAACCGGAGATCGAATGAAGCATCTTTTATCTACTATGCACTCGCAGAGCAAGAGCAGTTTGAAGGCTACCTGGCGTGACTTCAGACTCCGTCTATAGAAAATGACAGTAATAAGAAAATTTCTTCCCCAGTATGGTCGCCACTATGTTAGCGCTCAAATCTACCTTAGGCTGAAATAAGGTAAAACTCAAGGCTACATCAAACCACGCTCAGCCTCGTAGCTAGCCCTACGAGGACAGGAGAGGGCTCTCTCCGGGTCTATCTCGGCAAAAGGTCTTCAAAGGGGCTGAAATGACTTATAACGAATACTGATTTTAGGCTAGTAAATAGATAGGAAATTTTGATTTTGATTTTTGGGTTTTTGTTGGAGAAATGGGAAAAAACAATTTTGGGTTCGGGGATAAGGCCAGATGTTTGCAGAATTCGAGTTGGGGCGAGGTAGGAAATAGTATTGATGCTTTTGATCGAGTATATGGATGGATCAGAACGACAAGGAGCTGAAGAGGGCAAGGGTGAACATGGATCCTCTTCAAACAGGCGAAAACATGTAAAACTAAACAAATTCAAAGGCAGAGCACTGAAATCAATGGATTCAACCTCATTTACTCATTCATTTAGTTTTAGAAGCATAAGAAGGGAATGGCATACATTAAACATGAAAGAAATTACAATAAACTGAGAGAAAACACCATCAAGAACTGAAAGCCACAAGAATCCCAACAGGTGCTGCAAAACCTCTGATCTTTCCTTAGCCAAAATATGAAAAATATGTACAATAGTGTGCCAAAGTTTTCCCAAGAGTCCAACCTATCCAACCTCTGAAAATGATTGAGAAATTACATCATATAGACCATCCTAACCCCTTCCCATGCCTCTAGGGGTCGAATTCCTCCTTCTAGGAGCAGTTCCAACTAATTATAAACAAGGAGCTAGAATATAGGCATCCAAACAACTTGCCTCTAAAAGGAAGGAAACTGATTCTTACATCTGATTTTTACTTTTTTAGGAGTGAATCATCTAGAATAGGTAAAAGTGAGTCAAAGTTACATTCCAACCATCAAGACAACTCAAAAATTACATCCACAAGCAAAACTGGTCCAACTGGCCAGAATCCTGAGCTGGAAAATGAAAAATCAGCCAAAAATCTATATGCGTAGCGCGCTTGAGCCATATGCGTAGCGCGTCTTTCAGCCTACTATTGGGGCACTTCCCAGCATCCAAATTGAGCTCATGATAGCTAGTTGGAAAGCCCTGGATGTTGGCTATCCAACCCAAGTGGAATTTTCCAATTTGGAGCTCATTTTCCCCTCCAAAACTTCATTCTCCCAGAAGTACTTCCTGCTGGTGCAAAAGGTGGCAGAAAGGTGGTTTTCATGGTGTTTTTGGGCCTTTTGATCATCCAGAACTTGATGAAATGCTTCGGCCATACTGGAGCATGCATAAATTACCATGAAAAACCCAAAAATATAAAGTTTTCCTCCAACAAGTGTCCCAATCATAAGCGAGCGCGTCGACGCGCTACTCGTATAGCTGAAAAATCTGTTTTGAGACCAAAATATTTCAAAATGACAAAAATTTCTCCGAATTTTCTCAAATTCGGAGCGAAGACCCTCCATCATGTATTATGCCCAGCCAAGGAAGCCTCGGCCAAAATCCGGAGTGGATCAGGCCTCTTCCGCCGTTTTAGTGCACTGCTCAACCTCCTCTTTAGAATCTTCATTTTTGCCTTGCAAACATGCATGCGGGCCCAATAATGACCTTTCATGTGACGAAGCATGTCTTTGTCTCTGTTGGCCTTTTCCAACAACTTCTCCAGATGAATGTTAACACGTGTGAGGCAATAATCTCGATCGATTGGTGTCATGTCACCTAGTCTCTTCCGGGCCAATTGTCGATCCTCACGGATTCGCCGCAGCTCTAACAGTGTGTGCTCATCCTCTAGCTGTTTGTTACGCTGCTCCAGGTAGTTTATCACCCACTGAGCCCTCTGCAATTTCTCTTTCAGCGTGTCATTCTCGGCCTTTTGCTCCTGGATGATCTCTTTCAGTTTCGAGCTAGGAGAGCTCGCATCAACATCAATGATCGTGAAATCAGTGTCCCGGCCTCCTGATGGGCCCTCATCATGCATAGGCCTCTTGCCTCTATCCTGGATCTGTACCTATGCTGAAGAAGAAGGCAAGACCCCTTCCACATCATGTGGAGATAATACTTGCTCTGCTGATGGAGTCAACGAGACCCCTTCCACCCCGGGTGGAGATAGTACTCGTCGTGTAGCTGCAAATAAGGCCATGTGGCCTCGATGGTATGTCACATACAATGGAGCACTGATATGCTCGATCTCAGGGATGTCCGGCTGATGTAAAGCTCTCTCTCATCATGAACTGCCTCGGGAGGCGGCTGCGGCGCTGTAAATAAGTCACGAGAGATGAAATCCTCCCAAGTAATGCCCTGCTGTGTCAACTGATGTACCACTACGATCTTGATCAGCGCGTAATGATATATACTTCTATGCTGTTGTGCTGGGGTCTTCTTCTATACAAAAATCATCATCCTCTCTATGTTGCGATACATGAAGTATGGAATGTTCATCATACGTACCCTCCTGAAATGCATCAACAAACGGACATGGTACGCATAGAGACGCGAGAATCTGCCCTCGCAACAGAAATACCGAATGATGAGTTTCATCAATGGTGCAAACTCATCCCTCAGGAATCTGAAAGGAAAAACCCTGCTCAGGTGCCTCATAAACCCCAGTTTGATGTATGGCTCATAGTGGAATTTCTCTAACTACTGACGTTTGTTCCATTCCTCTCCTATACTTGGTATCCCGGTGGCCTGAGCAATAGTATCTGGTGACAGAATTAAATCTACTCCGGCGAGGTTTACACGGCCATCATGTAAATGTAGAACAAATAGACGAGCTAGTTCACGATGATGCTGGGTTTGTGAAATCATCTCACAGTATTGGAAACATGACTAACGCTGAAAAAAATCCATTGCAAGCGGGCAAGCCTGCAATTAAGCCAAAGAAGTAGGCTCCTCCCTGAGATGCTTACCACCTTTGCCACTTTTGTGAGACCTTCGTGGCACATTACCCTCTACTGTGGAATCACTGTCATACTCCTGCTCATAAGCTGAATCCGTCTCTGATATGGCTTTTAAAACAAGATGTCTGCAATATGTATGTTGATATAGGTGTAGTGAAGACAAAAGTTTCAATGTATGCTCAAAACCCAAATATGTCACATATGTACCAAAGCATCATAGGAAAACAAGCCACAGTGGTAATAGCTCTGTTAAGTGGATTGGAATAAAAACAGTCACTGTTTTGATTACAAGGGATTTTGACAAATGAGTAGAAAAAGTGTAATGTAGTGTACAGCCTTTGCAATGCTGACCAAGATTTGTCAAAGGGAAAATGAGAATGAGACTGTGTTTGTCAATAGAGAATAGGAAACAGTGTGATAATGACCATAGTAAAACAATAGCAATGACAGTGGTAATATAATGGCGATGACAGCAGTGATGAAATGGCAAACTGAGAGCGTGAGGGCCGTGACACTTTGACAGTAGATGCATAAGCATATATATCAACAACACAAGCTTGGAAATCCTTCACAAGACTATCAACATGTCTTTCAAAACCCTAAGAAATGAATTTGCAATGAACCTAGGGTTTCACCTTTCTCCACATCAAACACACTAGTTTCTCCACTCTTAAAACACCACAATAATTTTCAAAATTTACTGAGCAATCATGAAAAACCTACTTGCAAGCCATTTGAGGCGATTTGGCATCAAACCGGACGCAGGAGAAAAAATTTCTGGCTCTGAAATTATATGAGTAGCGTGCTCACCCAATGAGTAGCGCACGTTATATGAGTAGTGCACGTATTATTTTACATAGGCCGGCGAGGCTATATGCGTAGCGCGCTTTATATGAGTAGTGCGCCTCCTCTGTGAGTAGCGCGCCTCTTACACCTCCGGCCTTCAGTTTTGAAAACGAGCTTTCGCCCTTCTAATCTGCAATTCGACCTTTGCTTTGGGAATCTATGCAAATGAGTTGTCTCCAATGCTTTATATGGATTGCAAAATATCTCATAAAAATCAACTTTGATTTAAATTTGCTCCATAACCCACTTTAATAATGTTTGGCACTTTGTCATTTGATCACTTAATACAATGCTGTCCTTTGGCTTTTTATTATTTTTCTGAGTTTTGGACTGATGATACTTGGTTGTTTTTACAGGGATTTGGCATTTGGCTTCGGCAAAGATCAGAGGCTGCCTTCAAACTTATTATGATGAAAGAAATACACAATTATTACAAAAAATGAAAATTGACAATTTCTAGTTCCAAAACAGAGTTTTGGACTAGAAATGTCTTCAAATGTTTTCTGAGAATAAAAATATGAAACGAGAATCTTTTGAAACCAACCTCATGGCCTGCGGGCTTTTATTACAAACTTCAGTGATTTTTGAGGAATTTTAATTAGCCCTGCAGGTACAAGCATGAGGAAACACAAGACAACCAGACCCCCTCGTCAGTCAATGGCATGCCCCTAGCGAAATGCAACGAAGTGAAACGAGCGAGACACTTAAAAATGATATGCAAAATGCGAAATAATCTCTGACGGAGGGCTGTAAGGACCGACTCTAACAGATGGAAGCACATGTACTGTAGTTTCCAGTCTATCAATTTCAGAGCCAAAGAGAAAACAGTGACACGTGGAAAGTCGTACAAGTTCGCTCTACTGAATTAGTCCATAATTAGGTCATTGTGGGAAATTGGACATAACTTTGCCTTGAAGAATCCAAATCAGATCAGACATACGACATTCGAAAGAGGATTCAAAGGGATACCTCGAGGCCAAATTTCAGATATTGAAGATCTGAAATCACGGAGATAATTCAGTTTCAATATCGAGCTCCTCAAAAGCAAGAAAAAGGTGTGTATTTTTTTCGAATTACATAAGTCTCATTTGAAAAAAAAAAAATAGTTTGAATTTATTCCAAGGGCATATTTAATAATATATATCAGTATTGGGTTCTAAAATGCCCCCTAAAAAGAATTCAACACCCATTAAGCCTTCAGAAGGCTCTACTATGACTCATGAAGACGAAGAAACACAACATGAGATATCAAAATTACAAGAGCAAGTGCACCAAATTTCGCTATCATAAAGAGAAACAAAAAATGAAATGGAAGTTTTGAAGAAAGGCATGGAAACCAAGATGGATGTTTTGAAGAAAGGCGTGGAAGCTAAGATGAATGGTTTGGAAGCTAAGATGGACGGAATGGAAGTGGGCATGGAAGCTAATATGGATGACATGGAATCTAAGATCGATGAAAAAATGAAAGACAACATGGAAAACATGAAGAATGATCTAAAAGTAGACATCGAAGGTTTGGCAAAGTTGATACAAGAAATGTTTCCTAATGGAGAAAAGATAGTAGAGGAAACTCATGATGAGAACAAAATAAATGTTAATCGTGATTTCATAAACTCTAATGTTGGATGGAAGAACCACCATATTCCAAAGATGGATATGAGGAATTTTGATGGCAAGGATCCTGTAACATGGATACTACGGATGGAGCAATATTTTGATCTCAATAATGTGCAAAACACACAAAAGGTACGCATTGCAACTTTACATTTAGAACAAAATACATTTGTATGGTATCGATGGCTTTTCTCGCGTAAAAAAATTGTCACTTGGTCAATTTTTATTGAGGAAATGATAGCATATTATGAGGATACAAAGAGAAACACCTTCTTTATCCAATTGATAAATCTCAAACAAAAGGTAGTACCCATAATTTTATTCATTGTAAGGTAGCCAAGGAATTGAATTGTTTCCTATACCCAACACCAGAATGTCAAGTGATGGTTGCAAATGGAGGAACTATAAATTGCTCTAGAAAATGCCATAATATCAAGCTAGCCATGGGGTAATATGTATTGAATAGTCCAATGCTTTCCATCCCAATGGGAGGTGCTAATGTTGTACTAGGAGTACAATGGTTACAATCATTGGGGATGGTAGGTTTCAATTTTCAAGAACTTGTCTTGAAATTTTTTTTGGAAGGAAAGGAAAACGAATTACGGGGTATCGCAGGGAAGCCAAGAAAGATAATAAGCTCTAATGTCATGACAAAGCTTCTGAAGAAAGAACAGAAGGGTGTAATTGCACAATTATGCTCACTATAAGTTCCAACATCAAAATCGTCTATTTCTCCAGATCTCCAAAAAGTCTTGAACAATCATTCCAAGGTGTTTGATACTCCCAAAGGACTCCCACCTATTCGTGATCATGATCATGCTATTCATTTGATTCTAGGAAGCGTTCCTCCAAACATCAGGCCTTACAGATATCCTTATGTCCAAAAGAGCGAAATTGAATGTATGATTGTTAGAAATGTTAGAGAAGGACGAAGAAGTGTGGACTCTCATTCAAAACTTGCGCAAGATCCTAGTACATCTAATACATTTAGTTGGAAAAATGGTTCCTTATGGTACAAATATCACTTATATATTTGCAAGAATTCCCAACTAAAACAAAAGATTCTTTTGGAATTGCACACTTCTCCTTTAGGAGTACACTCGGGATTTTTAAAAACTTACCACAGGGTGAAGAAAGATTTTTTCTGGGATGGCCTTAAATCTGATATTCAAAAGTTTGTGGCGGAATGTTTGGTTTGCCAGCAAAATAAAGTGGAGACAATTAAGACCCCGGGTCGTCTACAACCTTTATCCATTCCAAGTCAACGTTGGGAGGATATTTCAATGGATGTTATGACAGGTTTACCTAAGTCAAAATGAAGGAGTGTCATCATGGTGGTATTTGATAGACTTACCAAGTATGCACACTTTTGTGCACTATATCATCCATTTAAAGCAAGTACAGTTGCTACTGCATTTATGGAAACAATTCAAAAGCTACATGGAAACCCGAAGATTATTGTAAGTGACAGAGATCCGATATTTACAGGAAATTTTGGACGGAATTATTTTCTTGTTTAGGTACTCAACTAGCTCACAGCTCATCTTATCATCCTCAATCCGATGGTCAAATAGAGATAGTGAATAAATTTTTGGAAGGATATCTTCGTTGTTTTGTATCTGATAAGAAAGCACAATGGGTCAAGTGGTTACCTCTGGCTGAATGGTGGTATAACACCTCCTTCCATATTGCAGCAAAAATGGCCCCATTTATGGAACTTTATGGATATCATCCACCATCCATCACATCTTATTTAAGGGAAAATGCTAGGGTTCAAGCAGTGGAGGATCACATTGAGCATCAACAAGAAGTTCTCCAACTCTTAAAGGATAACCTAAATTTGGCAAAAAATCGAATGAAACAACAGGAAGATCAACATTGCAGTGAGAGAAGTTTTGATGTGGGAGACTGGGTATTTTTACGGCTACAGCCATATAAACAAATGTCCCTCAAGCAAGCTAAGAAGGATAATAAATTATCACCAAAGTACTATGGTCCTTACAAGGTTTTGCAAAAGATTGGTACTATGGCATACAAATTGGAGCTTCCTGCTTCTTCGCAAGTGCATCCAATTTTCCATGTTTCATGCTTAAAAAAGGTTATAGGGGACAAACTTCCAGTTCAAACAATATTGCCAAAACTTGATGAGGAAGGAAAAACCATATTGGAACCTGAAATAGACACGGAAACAAGAACTCGACAACTACGAATCGATCAATTTCAGAGTATCTCATCAAATGGAAGAACTTACCCACGGAAGATTCTACATGGGAGGATGAGAATTTTATACAAAAGCACCCGGAGATACTCCAGCGTTGAGGACAACACCTTTTTGAAGGAGAGGAGCATGTTAGGTCCTTATATTACTAGTATAGTCCCTTATTGTTGTTAGTGTAACCCCCTTATTGTTATTTTTTCACCCCTGTAACCCCCATATTGTTATTATTGTGCCCTTAAATTAGTATTGTTAGGTTGGCTAGGATTGCATTGTGGCCCCATGGACTCCTATATATACAAAGGAGGTTTTTTCATTTGTATCATCTAAGAATTGTTCATTCATGTAATGTATTGGAGGTTTCCCCCTCGAAGTGGCTTATTTCTAAGGCGTTGATATCTCTTTTCTTCTACTTTTGGAGCTGGTTTCACAACATCCTCAAGCCTCAATGCAATTTCCAAGGACAATGGATTGCACAGTTCCAAGAGGGAATACAGACAATGTTGCAAGGTCAAGGCATGAGATGGCTTGTATTAGAAAAGTTTTAGATTGGGGTTAAAATAAGACATCACAAGAATGACATGGAAGGATAAGTCTTCAACATTGGCATTCATACTTTGAGATAGTGAATGATGAGCTCCTGTGGACAGAAGGTAGGTTCCAAAATCAAAGCATGGGAAAAATATTGGAGGGGAGTTGTAGCAGATACAACACCCCTCCAACCAAGGCTAGACAGTGAAACAAAATCCTTTTTGGGTCCAAATTCATAGGAGCCATAAGGGGAAGAACCGTGACGAGTTTGAAGGAGGGACCAGACTCAGAGTTGTGAATAAAGAGTATGAAAAACATTGACCTAGTGAAAGGATAACGACTCGAATATGAGACTCTTTTCGACTTAAAGATTTTATAACTGATAGGAGTTTCGCCAATGAGAAATAAAAATGTTGGTCTAGTTGGATAGTGATAATGTGCATCCAAATAGCCAACAAGAATGTAGTAATTGACCCTAATTGAATTGCCCAAAAATGACAAATGTGGGAACTAAGCACATAATGAACTACCGTAGTAGAGTTATGTGGACACCAAGGGAGAAATTTGGACCAATGAAATTTCTAAACAAACTAAACTTTCCATACCAGAGTATAGCATATCCAAGACTTCAATTGGAAATAAAAGAGAATATATACAGGGAACACTACCTCCTTTGTGTCGCCTTCAGACCGTAAGAATTATGACCCTTAACCAAACAGGCCAGATGATTTTGTCACTGTAAAAATTGAATAGTCGTCTCTGCAATAATTTTAGGACACCCAACTCTCTACCACCTGACATTCTCTACGATGCAGTTATATTGTATCTTAGACATGAGGGATGAGACTCTTGGTTGCAAGAAGCACCCTATGCACCACCATGGTGTAGAAATTATACAAAACACATGAATGTCTTGGATTCTCCTGATCTAACAATAATATGCTATTGTTAAATACAGAATCGCTTCTACAAATCTTTGCGTAATTTAAAACACAATCGCCAATTACAATATCATGAAGAAAGATCAATCACACACAACACAGATAATTTACCGGGGAAATCTTATAGCTAAAAACCCCACTATCTTCTAGTGTATATTATATCATGGATCATGAAACAATTACATACAAAGCTCTAATCCAAGAGCTCTTAGTACATGAGCTAATTGTCTCACACTGTCATACAAAAATTGGCAAGTTCCTTATCCAATTTACTGTCTCCAAACAGCCTGCCTCCACTGCGCAATCCTGTTGATAGCAATCCTTGAATGAATGTGATCTTGCCTGCCTTAACTGCGCAATCCTGTTGATAGCAATCCTTGAATGAATGTGATCTTGCCTGCCTTAACTGCGCAATCCTCATGGGCACATCCAATGTGTGTGTGGTTGCATGTGTGCAACCGAATAATGTCACAACTAATAGTGTACTTCCCTTTCACCTAGAACTCAATTGGGTCTCCACTGGATCTGATATGCATGCAGTTAATAATAGTAAATCTTCATTTGCATGTGAGACCACTAATTGTGAATTAATTAATAATTATTTCACTTGATCTCTCACTAGTGTATCTTCAGTTACAACTAGAACAACTAAGTTTAACTCACTTAATTGAGTTAAACATATTTACAACTTGCATAATTGCACTTCCAACTCTGTTACAACTTCGAATCACTTAGTTACAACTAAGTCAACTTGCATGTCCCACCAACCAACCACTTAACTCGAAATTCCTTTAGCTAACTGATTTTCCACTTCGGTTAATTATTTCCAAGTGCTTATTGAGAATAGAATATAGTTTATTGTCCAACTAATATTAAGGGATAATAATATTAGAAATGCATCTATAAATAGACATGCATTCTATAATAGAATTTGCACATACATCTATAAATAGAAATACACCTAAAAATAGCCTGAGGCTCCATCCTAGTGTAGGTGCTTAATTTTCACTAGGATCTTCTTGTTGAATCTCAACACTCCCTCTCAACAAGAAAGGGATTATCCTTCACCTCGATCCTGTCTCTATGGTATTCGAATTTTCTCATGGTGAGCACCTTCATCAGAATATTTGCATCCTGATCTTCTGTGGGAATGTACTGAAGCAACATGATTCTCCTCTACACACAATCTCTAAGATGATGGTACCATATATCTATATGCTTAGATCTATCATTAAACAAAGGATTAATCAAGAGTTTAATGCAAATCTGATTGTCACAATGAATCATTGTCAGATCCATATGAGAATCAAACAAACCAACCAAGATCTTTCTCATCCAGATAGCCTCACATGCAGCTTGACTTGCTACCATGTATTTTGCTTCCACTGAACTGAGTGCCATGAATCTATGCTTCATGCTGTACCAAGAAATAGTTGTAGACCCGATACTAAAGATCCCCCCTGATGTGCTCTTTCTATCTAATGGACTGCCTGCCCAATCTACATCCCTAAAGCCATGCAACTTCACTCCATCCATCTGTTTGTACCATAAACCATACTTTGATGTGCCCCTCAGGTATCTCAAGACATGCTTACCCGCCTTCCAGAAGAACTTGGTAGGCTTAACCATATCTTTACTCAGTTGTTTAACCGCATAGCAAATGTTTGGTCTTGTGTTCACTAGATACATTAGCGAACCCACTAAATATCTATAGATAGTAGCATCCACTACCTCTCCATAAGTAGCATCCTCTTTCCTCCAGTTCCTTGGAAGAGGAGTATCCATGGGTTTGCAACCCCCCATGTGAAACATACCCAGTATCTCCCTTGCATACCTGCCTTGAGACACAAAAATTTCACTATCTCGCTGCCATATTTCCAATCCAAGGAAATAATGAAGGATGCCCATATCCTTCATTTTGAACTCCCTTGCAAGATCCTCCTTGCATGAGTGTATCAGCTGCTCATCACTAGTCAATATTAAATCATAAACATAAAGAAAAATGATTAAAAGCTTACCCTCCACCACAATTTGGTATAGGTTTTCATCTACTTCACTTTTGGTGAAGCTCAGTCCGGTGAAATAGCTATCTATCTGAGTGTACCAAGCACGGGGTGGTTGCTTCAGCCCATACATCGCTCTTTTGAGTTGGCACACATGCGACTCGTTGTTGAAGATCTCGAAACATTCAGGCTGCTCTATGTACACTTCTTCCTCAATGAACCCATTGAGAAATGAAGTTTTCACATCCATTTGATGAATGTGCCAACCCATCTGCGCTGAGAGAGCAAGGATGGATCTTATGGAAGAATTATTGCGACAGGTGCAAAGGTCTCTTCATAATCTATCCCCTCGATCTGTGAGAAGCCCCAGGCCAAAAATCTGGCCTTGTATTTCTCAACACTCCCATCAGCAGCTTGCTTTACCTTGTAGACCCATCTCGAACCTACCACTGATTTATCAACCAGCTTTGGAACAATTTCCCAAGCACTATTTTTGACAATGGAGTCATACTCCTCCACCATTGCATCTACCCATGTGGGCTCCTACACTGATTCCTAAAAGGAAGATGGTTCAGTCACAATATATTTGCTCATGAGAGCCATGTATCTAGTAAATCAGTGAGGAGACTGTGTTTGTATGTGTTGTGAAGTAGGGGCTCCTACATTCTGTGCAACATCAAGTCTCAGCCTATTAGCTTTTGTGGTACGCCTTCTGCCATTTCTGATGGATGGCTCTGTGTGAGTGGACTCCTCCACTCCATGAACCTCCTCTTGTGGCTAATCCACATCTAGAGACTCATCTTTGGGAACCAGCAATTCCTCCCCCGCATGCAAGTCCAACTCCCTCCCAAGCGACAATCGCATGGCTTTCCCCTCATCTAATTTTATATCCCGTCGCACAATAGTCATTCTATTGTTTGTAAAATACACATGATAATTATGGGGTGTTTCTGAGTACCCCACAAAATCCCCAACTTCAGTAGTCGGCTCCAGCTTCTTCCTGGTGTCCTTGGTCACATGCACATAAACAGATGAGCCAAAAATCTTAAAGTGTGAAACATCTGGCTTCTTACCAGTGAAAGCTTCTTCAGGTGTACTCATGCCAAGTACTCTATGAGGACAATGGTTTTGCACATAAACCGCAGTGCTGCATGCTTCCACCCACAAATGCATTGGTAGGCCCTGATCATGCAACATCGCTCGTGTTGCACCCACAACCATTCTGTTCTTCCTCTCCGCGACCCCATTTAGCTATGGGTTATGAGGCGCTATGATTTCTCTTCGAATTCCTTCTTTGCTGCAGAAGTTCTTGAATTTGTTAGAGATGTATTCTCCATCATTATCGCTCCTAAGAGCCTTCATTTGCTTCCCCGACTCTTTCTCCACCAATGCCTTAAACTCACAGAACTTTGAGAATTTTTTATCTTTCTTCTGCATGAATAAGGTCCAACATTTACGAGAAAAGTCATCAACAAATATTACATAGTACTTATGCTTTGTTGTTGAAGCAACCGAGAACAATCCACACACATCTGTGTGAACTCTCTCAAGGATCCCCAAAGCACAGTTCTCCTTCTCATGAAAGGTGGACTTTACATACTTCCCCATGGTGCAACCCTTGCACTGATCTAACTGAGCAAGTGTTCCCATTGGAATTCCAGTAGATATTTGATGCATGAATTTCAAGGCTCCATGATGAAGATGGCCCAATCGCCTGTGCCATAATTCGCCCTCATCCCGGCTCACCACTTTTTCTGCCTTGCCCATCATGGCAGCGTAGCCATCTACCTCAAACTTGTAGAGATTCTTAACTTGAATCCCTATCCTCTTGGCTTGACCCGTTGTTTTATTTCACAGGAAAGATTTTCCATCGCTGAAAACAACGTCATAGCCTTTGTCCTCCAACATTGCGACTGAGACCAAATTTTTCTTCAGACCTGGAACACGCATAACATCTTTCAATTGAAATGGTTTACCTGAATCCCTCTAAAAGGTAATGGTACCAATCTCGGTAGCACTGTACTGTCCGTCTTCACCCATCTCTATATGCATCTGGAGATCTTTCTCCTCCAAGTCACTGAAAAGTTCCTTATCCCCCGTCATGTGAAAGGAAGTGCCACTATCCAAATACCACACCGATCACAATGCACTTGACACCATGCATGCGATCAAGGAGACTTCAAGCTCAAATTGTGAGGCAAGGGCATCACCAGCTGCATCTCCAACAACCTTCTTGTTCTTCTTCTTTTGTGGACAGTTAGTAGCAAGATGCCCATGTTCATGACAGTGAAAACACTTCACTTTGGACATATCCAGCTTCTTGCCTTTAGACTTATATTTTGAATGGAATTTCTTCCCCTTCCCCTTCTTTGCCTTGGCGGCCAAAGCACATTCCTCTTCATCATCATGTTTTGATGAAGAGCCATCTCTGGTGTTCCGCCTGAACTCCTCCTGCACTAGATCCGACCACAATTTTTCCCAATCCGGCAATTTTTCTCGTCTGTTGACAAAGTCTTCATAATTGTGCCAACTCTTAGGAAGTCCCAAGAGAGCCAAGCTCACCAAATCATCATCAACAACAATTATTCCCACGCTCCCTGGTTCATCCCGACATTAGAAAAAACTTCGTGAGATAATTTGGAATGGTGTTGCCCTTTTCCATCTTGATCTTTCTGAGTTTATCCTTGAGCGCCAATTTCCTATGGTCGCTGCTGCTTTGGAATAGATATGTCAAAGCCTTCCACATAGCATATGGTGTGGATTTCCCATGGAGGCTTGAGACAATGTGGTCTCGTACTCCCTCCAACAGGATCCTCCTCGCCTTTGCCACTTTCTTTCGCCATGCATCAAGATTGGCAGCATCTGCAGCATCTAGCTTAGGAACATCTTTTTCAATGAATTCCTTCAAGCCATTATCTTCGAGTACCGCCTCCATCCTGTCCTTCCAAGCAATGTAGTTCGAGCTGCCCTCGAGTGCATACTCTAACCTCAAGCCATTGAAAGCCATTTCAATCTTGAATCAGCTATAGCACGAAGAAAGTCTTTCTGCAAATTCAAATTCTTTCCACCAACAAACTGAGCTCCTGCTTCACTACTGCAATTTCATGTGCTCTAATACCATGTAGAAATTATACAAAATACATGTATGTCCTGGATTCTCCTGATCTAACAATAATATGCTACTGTTAAATACAGAATCACTTCTACAAATCTTTGTGGAACTTAAAACATAATTGCCAATTACAATATCATGAAGAAAGATCAATCACACATAATACAGATAATTTACCGAGGAAATATTATAGCTTAAAACCCCACTATCTTCTATTGTATATTATATCATGGATCATGAAACAATTACATACAAAGCTCTAATCCAAGAGCTCTCGGTACATGAGCTAATTTTCTCACACTGTCATACAAAAATTGGCAAGTTCCTTAGCCAAATTATTGTCTCAAGACAGCCTGCCTCCACTGCACAATCCCTGTTGATAGCAATCCCTGAATGAATGGGATCTTGCCTGCCTTGACTGCGCAATCCTCATGGGCACATCCAATGTTTGTGTGGTTGCATGTGTGCAACCGGATAATGTCACAACTGATAGTTTACTTCCCTTTTACCTAGATCTCAACTGGGTCTCCACTGGATCTGACATGCATGTAGTTAATAATAGTAAATCTTCAGTTGCATGTGAGACCACTGATTGTGAATTAATTAATAATTAATTCACTTGATCTCTCACTAGTGTATCTTTAGTTACAACTAGCACAACTGAGTTTAACTCACTCAACTAAGTTAAACAACTTTACAACTTGCATAACTACACTTCCAACTCTGTTACAACTTCGAATCACTTAGTTACAACTAAGTCAACTTGCATGTCCCACCAACCAACCACTTAACTCGAAATTCCTTTAGCTAACTGATTTTCCACTTCAGTTAACTATTTCTAAGTGCTCATTGAGAATAGAATATAGTTTATTGTCCAACTAATATTAAGGGATAATAATAGCAAACATGCATCTATAAATAGATATGCATTCTATAAATAGAATTTGCACATACATCTATAAATAGACATACACCTAAGAATAACCTGAGGCTCCATCCTAGTGTAGGTGCTTAATTTTCACTAGGATCTTCTTGTTGAATCTCAACACATGGTTTATTTGAGAGTCCCAGAGCCATGATTTGCTCATTACTGAGCACTCTACTCTTATCAGATTGAAACATAGAAGCCTCCAATCCAGCCTGTGGAGGGATGTCCATGATCGAACTGGCAAAGGAGATGAAGTAAAATAGAATGATACCACACACAAGGACATATAGGTTGTGGGGTGCACTTTTAATGTGCATGAGGATGAGCTTGTAGATACCTTTGAGCGGGTTGTTGTCTTGCCACGTTTCTGTCCTTTTCCTCTAAGTGTAAGATCGAGCATCACATTCGAGGTTTGCTAATTTTTTAGCCATCCAGGGATTGTGCATGCTCATAAATACTACTATACCCGAAGAAATATACCATCGGGTTTAGTTGCCGGAGCTGAGTGAGGGATTGTCGTTAGTGCTTATCGTTGGAGTTGGGAGAAAATCAGGTAACGTCACACTTCTCTGCCCAAAAAATATACCGTCAGAGTTAGTTGTCAACACCAACTAGAGAACTACCATTAAATATTATCACCAAAGCCAAAATAAGATTTGAGAACATTACTAAATATCACTCCATCAAAAATTAACATTTTATCTCATTTCTCAACTTATTTATAACCTCCTTCCCTACCCAAATTCTATATACTTATCAAATCCTCCCACATTAAAATCTTATCTAAGTTCTCAATTAAAGGTAGAAAAAAAATTAGATAAATAAATATTTAAAAGTTATTTGACCAAAATAATATAATACTCATGCAAATAGTGCCAACTACCGTTATGATGATTTAGTTTAAAAATAAAAACTACATTATTGTAAGGACACATTGATTCGAGTAAGTGAATTGGGAAGTAAACATAATGATAATTTAACATTTATTTTTTTGTCAATGAAATAATTGATTTCATATGTCGGTGTTAATAAACCTAGATTTAATGTTTGAGTGTTGCTTCGACCAGAATCAAATTCATTATATTATAACATGTCAAAGTAATCAAGATCATCTATTATAGTTCTCGGATGTTGTTAGCTAAGTTGTAGACCCCATGACAATTAATTAACAATTGTTATCCACTATTTATTCTTTTGCGTGATCTATTCCACCTCAAGTCTTACTCTTCAATAATGTTCTAACGTATTTTGTATGCACTGTTTTATAATAGTTTTATGTGACTTGACAACCCATTTTCTTTACTTCATATATTTTTAGTTATGATAAATTATAATTATAATTAATTATATATATGCTTAAAGTAATTGGTAATTAAGTTGGTTTTGTATCGGTGTGGTACATAGTGATTGTATGAAGTGTTTTATAATAGTTTTATGTGTTTTGATAACTTATTTTTTTAAATTTATAGATTTTTATTTATGATAAATTTATATATAGTTTAAAGAAATTGGTAATTATGTTAGTTTGTATTTCTTGGTACGCGGTTGTATGCGGTTAATTTAGATTGCTATTATCTAATTTATAGATAAATGATTTCACCACTTAACATGTTGTCATTACAAAAGATTTGAATATAAGATCTTGTAATCATATTATAAATTAAAAAATGATAAATGATTTTATCATTTAACATGTTGTCATTACAAAAGATTTGAATATAAGATCTTGTACTCATATTGTAAACTAAAATATAATTTAAATATTTTCAAATATTTTTTTTGGGAAATCACATCGTAGATCATAGAGTGGAGGCGTTTCGAACTATCAAATGTAGTTCTTTTGATGATGAATTACACTTGATAAGCTCTATGATCTATGATGTGATTTTCCATAAAAATTTATTTGAAAATGAATTTGGATCAGAGAAGTTTTCACTCTAAAAAATGTAGTTTTTTTTTTTTTTTGTAAGTTTGGTAGGACTACATCTTTACATTTTCATTAACATGTCCAAATACATCACCCTGGAAGAGAATTGAATTTGTGATGAGTGCCATAACAGCGAGCCTCATCACCGTTTAACCAAAACCCCACAAACTAAGAAATTTAAATATTATTAAAAATATATATTTTTAAAATATTCAAAAATAATATAAATTATTAATTTTTATTTTAATATTTAAACATTACACGCGCGCACACACACACACATATATATAAACATGGTTATTAATTCAAATTAATTATATCAAATTTAATTATAATTAACATCAATGTTATCAACTTATATATATTTTTTCAAGAATATTAGTAATTTAGTATAATATTTTCACTTTTTTTTGGAATAAACATTACAGAAAATTGATAATTTTATAACATGATAATCACTAATTAAGTTGTCTGATAAATTTAAAATTAAAATTTGATTTTACTAAAAACAATCTTATTAAAAAAATACAAATAATTTCTCATAAATATTCAAAATAAACTCAATTAACATATTAATTACCTAATACACCTAATTATATGTATATCATCTTGAGTTACCCCATGTTAGTGTAAGTCCAATATTTGTTTGGTCAATATGCAAGTACTCTTCCAGTTACCCCATGTTAATGTAAGTCCAATGTTTGTTTGGTCAATATGCAAGTACTCTTCCATATTTTGCTTTGCACTTATATGTAACTCTAGTAGATTGAAATATAATCAAGTAATGGGTATTGGGTAGGAAGAGAAATACGTTTTTTTAAAATGTTTTTGTTATAACTAAAATTATAATTAAAAAAATATATATATTTAATAAATAAATAAATTATTTATTAAAATTACTTAATTTTAATAATTATTATTTTGTTTGTTTGTTAGGTAATGTGAGTTTTGAGATAATTGGCATATTTAATTTGTGGCTTGAGTAATTGTTGTTTAGGGGTATTTAAGTCATCAAAATCATCTGAGGATGGCATGACTAGATTTTTGCCCACACAATTTAGAATTAGTAACCTTTTCACTAAGAAATTTCTTAATAAAAAACCCATATCATCATCTATTTTACTCTCATAAACTAATAATAAATCAATATTAATCATTTATTATCTTATAATAAATTTACTTAATCTATTATTTATTTATCAAAACAAAAATGATAATAATCATTATATAAATATGATAGAGTTAGTCAAAAATAAAATTATGAATATAAAATTCCAAATTAGTTTGAGCCAGGTTTAGGATTATTTATGAAATGATTAAAAATTATGAATACGAAATCTCATTTTTTTGAAATTTATTATTATATATTTTTAAAATATTAATAAATTTAATATTTTGAAAAATATTTAAAATTAATTATTTATATAAGGAAATTTCAGAATTTTATACATAATAATTTTTTTAAATATTAATATAACTAATTATAAAAATTTCATATTAAAAATAAATTATTATATTATGTAAATATAAATTTTAAAGTTTATTAATAAATTTAAATCAATTATTTATTCCAATAAATCTTATTATAAAATTTCAAATTTCAAAATTACTTTAATATATTGCTTTAATGATGAAGGCTTAAATACATACACAATATAGCCCATTGAGGTTGGTCGGATCGTAAAAGTGCCACAGCAAAAAGCATTTTATAACCAATATTAATATCCTAGATACGTTTAAAATATAGTACATAACCTATACAAATTCTTAATAAAAACTTTCATTTATATTCTGGAAAGAATAATAATTTTCATTAGTGGAAATATTCTGAACATTAGGGATTCTGATATTCGCAAATGCAACTACTTTTATATTAATGAAAGATAGTAGTATTTTATTTTGAAAAAAATAAAACTTTCATTTCAATAAAACTCCAAATTTGACATATTTGACCACCCTTCCAATTAATTCTCATGTTACTACACATAAAACCTAACATATACAATTCTTAATAATAATGGCTTCCATTTCAATCACAAACCCACATATTTGACTTCCTTTGTTTGTTGTCACTTGCATGAAAGTACAAAACATTTAACGATCACATATTTAAAAATTACTTAAACATTTGCATTTGTATAAAAGTCACTGATATTTAACAAATCAAATATAAAAAAACACTTAAATGTCTTGCTTGTTATGAAAGTTACATCAGATATAACTAGTTAAATATAAAAGACATTAAGATATAATTTGAAGGTATAAAAACAAAATAGTCAAATAGAATAATGTATACTACAAGACTATTTTTGTCATCTTTGTAGTTTATAATTGAGTTGAGTATTTTTTATACTAGGAACGTTTCTTTCACAATGAGTCACCATTTTGACATCACACTTCAAATATCCTTTGCATGTTTTGTTGTTCTATGATGCTTATATTTTGGATTTCGTACTAAGCATCATATAACATGTACATAGTATTCAAGTTATATGTTTGTTAAAATTTAAATATGATCTTTGTTTAAATTATATTTTATGTGGTATTTTTATAATATATTATTTGATATTATTACTTTAAAAAAAAGAAAAAAGAGTAGAGATATATAAATTAATTTGCGCTCATTTGCAGCTAAAAATTGGGAGTTTTATAGTAGGAGTTCAAAGTAAACAAAGAGATTCTAATCTAACCTTTTTTACCCAAAATTGTCCCTTATTACAAGTCTATTGATGTACATCTTACAAAATTGCTTCAACGAAAGCTTACATTTGCATTTTAATATATAAAAACATCAAAAACTAAAAAATAGGATCTTCTAAGCAACCGGTTACTCCTCCATTGCAGCTAAAATGTTGAGGTCAATTCAGGGGCTTTCCTCGTCCTTCTTCATGCTCTAGTCCTCTTGCTTGAAATGAAGATCCCCTATATGTCGCCTGACAACATCTATTTCGCCTTCCAATTGTCGAATTCTTTCATTTTTGGCAATTTTTTGCTCATGCGTCTCCAAAGTCTCTTGTTGTTGTTGGTGGAAGCTCCTCTATATAATTTCCATACCATTTTTAATCTCTTCATGGTCCTTTGAGAGAATGGTGCAGTCTGCGTGCACCTTTCCTTGATCCTTAACCCCTCTCCCCGACATTCGGCCTAAGCTCAGTCGACGGTATCCCCAGGACCCAGAGGCAGAGCTACCAACCTCAGAATGGCTCTGCATTTCCAGCCAAACCCTGACTCCCAAATAGCAAAACATTTTCTCCAAGAAACAACAGCACCAGGGGCTCCCAACGAATGACCAAAGCCCATAATTTACCTTCAATGCGGTCACACAGGCCTCCAACACCCTTGTCGGTCTCTCTTTACCTCCCTCGGCTGCCTCCTTCACCTACGTCACTGCGGGCCACAATTATTTCCAGAAACTGCCAAGACTAACTCCCTTATACTCCACCACTCCAACCTCCTGGGACACTAAACAACGAAACAATTTCACCAAGCAGTAGCACCCACGGCTCCCAACAAAATCCTAATGCCCAGAATTTACCTCTAGTCCATTCACACAGGCCTCTAATGTTGGACATTGGGTTCAACGCTCCCCGTGTGTTTCGCGACATGGACTAACCGCCTCTCGTGGATCTTAACTCTGGTGATTGTGGCGGAGACTAATGCCTGCGGGTTTTGGTCTAACGACAATCGTGTTTCCAACAATTGGTATCAGAGCGACATGTCTCGAGTTCGAAACTCACCTAGCTCGCATTGGGGAGGGGGGGGGGGGAGATTGTTGGACATTGGGTTCAACGCTCCCCGTGTGTTTCGTGACATGGACTAGCCGCCTCTCGTGGATCCTAACTCTGGAAATTGTAGCGAAGACTAATGCCTGCGGGTTTTGGTCTAACCATAATCGTGTTTCCAACATCCAACACCCTCGTCGGTCTCTCACTTTGCAATTTACCTCCCGCGACCGCCTCCTTCACCTTTGCCACTCGGGGCCACAATTCTTTCCAGAAACCGCCTAGGCTAACTCCCTTATACTCCACCACACCAACCTCTTGGGACACTGAACAAAGAACACAACACAAAATCTTCCCTGACTGCCAGACCAAGGCAGAGTCAGCCACAGAGGTGAACTCCATCCTGCCCCACGAAAAAAAAAACCTTCCCCATCTTCTGGACAAAATCCATTATGCAACAACTGTATATATAGAGAGACAGTCTGCCAATAATGACATGGACCCGCAACGAATTCATGCCACCATCCTCCCACGAACTCCCATATTTCTCTGTACACTGACTCGACCTTCAGTTTTTTGATCCGAGGATTTCCCCATGTGAACTAACGAACCGTGCACAAAGAGATTAAATGCCCCTCTTGAACTTTCAATTTTCGCATGCATGAACTATGAATGTGTCGGCATCCCATCTTAATCTGGAACTGAATGACCTCAACTCCCCTGCTCGAATTCGATCTGATGCCAAGTGAATCAAATGGGAAAAATCAGCTAACACGTGACATAACACAACAACACATGCCCTCGGAACTATTTGATATTATTATTGAAATATATATTCGTGATATTTAAAGTTTTTTTTTTTTTTTTTTAATAGAGGATTTATATGTATCTTTGTTTAGTGTAGTTGTGATTAACATCGTTTTTTATAATAATTATGTTTTATAATTTTATTAAGATAAAAATGGTATATATAAATTTAGTAAAGATAAAAATTGTATGAGATATATATATATACATAAAATTGAAGAAAATTATGATGTCAATAAATGGAAGGAAGATTTGTTGAGTGGTTGGTCATATTAAAAATAAATAAATAAATAAAATAAAAAATAAAAAATAAAATCTCAATTTTTGTAAATCAATAATAAATTAAATTTTAAAAAATGAAAAGAAAAACACATACAGTGACTTAAAAGCATATTAATTTTTAATTACAAAATTATAGTTATTTAAGATTGTAATGATAAACAGTTACATTTTATAAAATGGGTTGGATAGATTTTAAAATTAAATGAAGAAATTTTAGAACTTTTTAATGGTCGATGTATTTAGTTAGTTATTGATAATTATATTAATTTTTAGGGAGGCAAGTGTGGGGAGGAATTTTTCATATCAAAAGAATAATAGAATATAAGTATACATGGAAATTTGGTCAATCATTGAATAACTTGGCTGAGGACTATGCTCTTTTCAAGGAATCTCTATAGTCCAGTCCTTATTTCCTCGTTCTTTAGTCATTTTTCGAGACTCTTTAATTATCATTAGACATGTGAACAAAGGAACAAAGGTTAATGATCTCCAACTAAATGGAATTATGAATGTAGAAATTTGCTAAATAATGAAGATTTATCCACCGAGATTATCCTGATCACATACTAATTCGAATTCATATGCAACACATAATCTCTTCTACTCAGATCATCACACATGCGGAAATAAACAAGCGGTATGCGATCAAAAGATCATCAAAACATCACACACATTACACAGTATGTATGGGGAAAGCTTATAGCTGAAAACCCCCAGCTATTTTGTATATTAAGATGGAAAAGAACATGTAACAATCTCAGTACAATACTCCTCACAAGTACTCATTACTGTCTCCAAAGGTTACACACAAACTAGCTTGGTTTTGAACAAGTCAAGGGTTCAAAACTCATCCACTAATTGCCTGCCTCTATTGCGCAATCAAGGCTGGTGTAATGAGAGATCCAAGTTCGAATCTCACTGGCTCCAACTGCGCAATCATCATTGGAAATATCCTCCAATGCTTGTGCAAATCTCATGCACAACTGCTGTCGCAACTAATAGCAAACTCACCCTTTCATCTACCTCTTTCACTGGTCTCCACTGAACTGTCCATGCACTGTAGTGAACTGATGTGTTCTTGAGCTGAATAATGAGTTAATAATTAGTGAATTAAATAATATTTAATTCACTCCACTCATTACTAGTTGATTAGCTAGTTAAACTAATCTCAACTAGTTCAACTAAGTTAAACCGAACACAACTCCACCAACTGTCTCATCAACTCCACCAAACTTCTGCCACTGAAGTCCTAACCGAAGTCAACCATGCATGAGCTCACCAAACCCCTAGGAATAGCGTAATTCCTCTGTCAGATGCATGAGCCACTTCTGTAGCTCGAACTGAAGTGCTCCAAGAGAGTAAACTGAAGTTTAGAGTCCAAATATTATTAAGGGTAAATAATATTTGACTTTTCTATTTATAGGATAGGCAGTCTAAAAATAGAATTCGACCTAAATGTCTAAAAATAGAGGTCCATCTATTTTTACCAACATGACCAATACTCCAAGAATAGCATACTGCAACTCCCAGACCATGCTCCATATGTCTAAAAATAGACATAGTCTAAAAATAGACTTTGCGCCAAAAATAGCCTGCGGGCCCACTTAGTGAAGGCGATTTCATTTCACTAAGCTCCATCATCTTGCTGCATTTTCAACACTCCCTCTCAGCAAGATATGGATTATCTGCAACCCCTATCCTGCCTCTGTGGAATTCGAACTTGCTCCGGGTGAGCGCCTTCGTCAAGATGTCGGCATCCTGATCCTCCGTGGGAACATATGAAAGCATCATGATTCTCCGCTGAACACAATCTCTGATATGATGGTACCTGATGTCGATGTGTTTGTATCTATCATGAAATACTGGATTAGCCGAGAGTTTAATGCAACTCTGGTTATCACAGTAGATCACTGTAGGCTCCAAATGCAACCTGAACAAACCTGCGAGGATCTTCCTCATCCAAATAGCCTCGCATGTAGCCAAGCTAGCTGCCATGTACTTGGCCTCTGCTGAACTGAGTGCCACGGATCTCTGCTTCCTGCTGTACCAGGAAACTGCTATCGACCCAATGCTGAAAACTCCTCCAGAAGTGCTCTTCCGGTTCGTTGGGCTCCCTGCCCAATCTGCATCAGTGAAGCCAGAAAGCTTCGCTCCATCCTCCTGTCTGTACCATAGACCATATCCCGATGTGCCTCTAATATAACACAATACATGCTTTCCTGCCTTCCAAAAGAGCTTGGTAGGCTTAACCATAGCTTGCGAAAGCTGGTTAACAGCATAACATATATCGGGTCGTGTATTGACCAGATACATAAGCGACCCCACCAACTATCGATAGACAGTGGTATCCACTACCTCCGCTGAAGTAGCATCCTCCTTCCTCCAACCTCCAGGAAGAGGAGTGTCAACAGGCTTGCAGCCTTGCATGTTGAACCTCTCCAGAATCTCCCGGGCATACTTGCCCTGAGAAACAAACAGTCCTCCACTGCGCTGCCAAATCTCCAATCCCAGGAAATAATGAAGGATGCCCAAGTCCTTCATCTCAAACTCTCGTGCAAGATCCTCCTTGCATGAAAGTATCAACTGCTCATCTCCAGTCAAAATCAGATCATCTACATACAGTACGATGATCAACAGCTTCCCCTCCACCACAATCTGGTACAGGTTTGGATCCGCCTCACTCTTGGAGAATCCAAGCCCGGTGAAGTAGCTGTCTATCCGAGTGTACCAAGCACGAGGTGCTTGCTTCAGCCCGTACAGTGCTCTCTTGAGTCGGCACACATGCGACTCACTGCTGAAGATCTCAAAACCTTCAGGCTGCTCTATGTACACCTCTTCCTCAATGACTCCGTTGAGGAATGTAGTCTTCACATCCATCTGATGAATGTGCCACCCCATCTGCGTTGAGAGAGCAAGGATCGTCCGTATGGAAGAGTACCTTGTGATAGGTGCAAAGGTCTCCTCATAGTCAATCCCCTCGATCTGTGAAAAGCCACGGGTGACAAATCTCGCCTTGTACTTCTCCACACTCCCGTCAGCCGCCTGCTTCACTTTGTAGATCCATCGCGAACCCACCACTGATTTCCCCTCCGATCTTGGGACAATCTCCCATGCACTGTTTCTGACGATCGAATCATATTCTTCGATCATGGCATCTACCCATGCGGGTTCCTCCACAGCTTCCTCAAAAGAGGATGGCTCCGTCACGACACATTGACTCATAAGAGCCATGTATCCAGTGTACCGATCCGGTGACTGCCTCTGTCTGCGCTGTGTTGTAGGTGGTCCTACAACCTTCTTTGCATCTCGAGCCAGTCGCTCAGCTTCTGTAGTGCGCTTGCGCCCTCTGATGGTTGGCGCTGCATGGGTGGTCTCTTCCACCTCCTGAACTTCCTCTTGTGGCTGATCCACATCCAGAAGCTCCTCCTTAGGAACTAATAGCTCCTCATCTGCATGCAAGTGTGGCTCCCTCTCAAGCGAACACTGCATGGCTTTTTCCTCCTGAAATTTGATATCCCGTCACACAACAGTCTTGCGACTGTCTGGCACATACACCCGATAGTTGTGGGGCGTATCAGTGTACCCCAAAAATATTCCAACCTCAGTAGTTGGATCCAGCTTCCTTCTCGCATCCTTCGTCACATGCATGTAGACAGGAGAACCAAAAATCCGCAAATGGGAAATATCAGGCCTCTTGCCAGAATAAGCCTCCTCTGGTGTACTCATGCCAAGAACCTTGTGAGGACAACGGTTATGCACATACACTGCTGTATTGCATGCCTCAGCCCACAAGTGAAGGGGTAGGCCCTGATCATGCAACATCGCCCGTGCAGCACCCACGATCGTTCTGTTCTTCCGCTCAGCCACCCCATTCTGTTGTGGGTTATGGGGTGTGATGAGCTCTCTCCGAATCCCTTCTGTGCTGCAGAACTCCTTGAATTCAGTCGAGATGAATTCACCACCGTTATCACTCCTTAGAGCAATCACCTTCTTCCCCGACTCCTTCTCGACCAGTGCTTTAAACTCACAGAACTTCGCGAATGTATCGCTCTTCTTCTGCATGAAAAAGATCCAGCACTTTCGAGAGAAATCATCAACAAAGATCACATAATACCTGTGCTTTGCTGTCGAAGCAACTGAGAAAGGACCACACACGTCTGTGTGAACTCTCTCGAGGATCGTCGTGGCGCGACTATCCTTCTCGTGAAAGGTGGCTTTCACATACTTCCCTAAAGTACACCCCTTGCACTGATCTGACTGCGCAAGAGTGCCCTTAGGAAGCCCAGTAGAAATCTGCTGCAGAATCTTGAAAGCTCCATGGTGAAGGTGGCCCAATCTCCTGTGCCACAGTTCGCCCTCATCATCCCGGCTCACCACTTCTCCCGCCTTGCATGCCATAGCTGCGCAGCCATCTACCTGCAACTGATAAAGGTTCTTAGTTCGAACCCCTATCTTTCGGGTCTCTCCAGTAGTCTTACTGCGCAGGAAGGCTTTTCCTTCGTTGAAGACCACATCATACCCCTTATCCTCCAACATCGCCACAGAGATCAAGTTCTTCTTCAATCCAGGTACATGCATGACATCCTTCAATACAAAGGGTTTACCAGACTCCCTCTGAAAGGATATGGTACCGATACCGGTCGCACTGTATCTACCATCATCGCCCATCTCGATGTGCACGCCCAGATCTTTGTCCTCCAGATCTGAAAACAAATCTCGATCTCCCGTCATGTGGAATGACGCACCACTGT
Source organism: Pinus albicaulis (assembly GCA_034641835.2). Classification (NCBI taxonomy): domain Eukaryota; kingdom Viridiplantae; phylum Streptophyta; class Pinopsida; order Pinales; family Pinaceae; genus Pinus; species Pinus albicaulis. The sequence continues at coordinate 1,134,770,847 of CM076578.1, read as the reverse complement.
CCAAGAACCACACTGATCCCATCACACTTGATACCAAGCATGCGATCAGCGAAAATTCAAGCTCGAACTGCGAGGCCAAAGCCTCTCCATCTGCAGATCTTCCCGCTTGCTTGTTTTTCTTCTTCTGCGGACAATTTGTGGCATAGTGTCCGTGCTGGTGACAGTGAAAACACTTCACCTTAGACATGTCTTGCTTCTTGCCCTTAGCACCGGAATGAGAAGTTTTCTTGCTCTTCCCCTTCTTTGCTTTGGCAGCCAAAGTGCAATTTTCTTCATCAGATACCTTTGATGAAGATCCATCCCTGGTAGTCCTCCTTATCTCCTCTTGCATGAGATCCGCCCAAAGTCGCTCCCATCCTGGCAACTTCTCCCGACCATTGACACTATCTTGATATGCATGCCAACTTTTCGGAAGACCAAGGAGAGCCAGGTCCACCATATCCTCTTCTTCGACAGTCACCCCCACACTTCCCAGCTCATCTCTTCATTGAGTGAACTTCGTGAGGTACTTGGCGATACTGTCGCCTTTCTCCATCTTAATGTTTATGAGCTTATCCTTGAGCACCAGCTTCCTTTGGTCGCTCTTACTCTGGAATAGATATGTCAACGCTTTCCACATCAAATATGGAGAAGCTTTTCCATGCAGGCTGGATACAATGTGATCCTTCACGCCCTCCAACAGAATCCTTCGACATTTCGCCATCTTCTTTTTCCAAGCCTCGACTTCAGCAGGATCAATGGGCTTTTGGACATCCGTATCTAAGAACTCCTTTAGTCCATTATCTTCTAATACTGCCTCCATCCAATCTTTCCATGAAACATAATTCGAACTGCCTTCAAGAGCATATTCGAGTCGCAAACCGTTGAAAGACATTTTCAACTCCGGCACCAAGAAACCAAACTGCTGCAAAAATTCGAATTCCAAACTCAAAACTCAACCGCTCTTGATCTGTGAGAACAAATTATTTCTAGCACAGAGATCGACTTCAGGGGCGTTTACTGGATGTATCACCTTTCAAAGGAAAGGATGGATCCAGAGGCTACCTGGCCCGCATGCAGACTCTGTCTACCGAAATAAGTTTGTAATCACTGTGATGATCAATCTTTGCTCCGATACCATGTAGAAATTTGCTGAATAATGAAGATTTATCCACCGAGATTATCCTGATCACATACTAATTCGAATTCATATGCAACACATAATCTCTTCTACTCAAATCATCACACATGCAGAAATAAACAAGCGGTATGCGATCAAAAGATCATCAAAACATCACACACATTACACAGTATGTATGGGGAAAGCTTATAGCTGAAAAACCCCAGCTATTTTGTATATTAAGATGGAAGAGAACATGTAACAATCTCAGTACAATACTCCTCACAAGTACTCAGTACTGTCTCCAAAGGTTACACACAAACTAGCTTGGTTTTGAACAAGTTAAGGGTTCAAAACTCATCCACTAATTGCCTGCCTCTATTGCGCAATCAAGGCTAGTGTAATGAGAGATCCAAGTTCGAATCTCACTGGCTCCAACTGCGCAATCCTCATGGGCAATCTCCTCCAATGCTTGTGCAAATCTCATGCACAACTGTTGTCGCAACTAATAGCAAACTCACCCTTTCATCTACCTCTTCCACTGGTCTCCACTGAACTGTCTATGCACTGTAGTGAACTGATGTGTTCTTGAGTTGAATAATGAGTTAATAATTAGTGAATTAAATAATATTTAATTCACTCCACTCATTACTAGTTGATTAGCTAGTTAAACTAATCACAACTAGTTAAACTAAGTTAAACCGAACACAAATCCACCAACTGTCTCATCAACTCCACCAAACTCTGCCACTGAAGTCCTAACTGAATTCAACCATGCATGAGCTCACCAAACCCCAAGGAATAGCGTAATTCCTTCTGTCAGATGCATGAGCCACATCCGTAGCTCCAACTGAAGTGTTGTAAGAGAATAAACTGAAGTTTAGAGTCCAAATATTATTAAGGGTAAATAATATTTGACTTTTCTATTTTTTAGCTAGGCAATCTAAAAATAGACTTCGACCTAAATGTCCAAAAATAGAGGTCCATCTATTTTTACCAACATGACCAATACTCCAATAATAGCATACTGCAACTCCGAGACCATGCTCCATATGTCTAAAAATAGACATAGTCTAAAAATAGACTTTGCGCCAAAAATAGCCTACGGGCTCACTTAGTGAAGGCGACTTCATTTCACTAAGCTCCATAATCTTGTTGCATTTTCAACAATGAAAAGGATAAATCTTCAATATGCAACAAATTTCAAGTGGAATGGTTTCATATTAGGTGGCACAATAATCCTAAAACTAATCACCAAGCAAATCAAGCCATTGAACTTGGAAAAAATGACTTTTAAATATTAACAACTCATTAAAAGTTTTTCCCCACCCTTATTCAAGATCTAGAGTTATGCGTAAGGTTGCATGAAACCACACGGGACGCACCGTCATTCATTCACACCACATCACATTCATGGATCCCTTAAGTTTTCCACCTTCTCGCATGTATCCTTCCCCTACTTAGCTCAAGTTTATTACCCCTCCTATCACTCCTCATGTTACACTTGTGGGATTATGATGTGAATAATTAAGGAGTCCCTTCTTCTAGATTTGTCCCGAGAAAGATTCCTTATCTCTCACTGAATGCTTTTGTCTCTCATATTTTGGAATTCCACTCATAAATTTCCTCTCAATATACTCTCTTCGTAGTCATCCTTCCTCTTTATCTCACGTCAGCTTCAAGCCCTCATGGACTACAGGGAATTGTGAGCCACCCGTAGTTCCCTGAGTAGCCATGCAACTCACGTTCAGGAATTAAAGAAAGGAATATTGGTGGTTGAAGAACACTTGCTCAAGTTTGAATTCACTTTGAACTTGGATTTTAGTCATGAAAATTCTCCTATAGATCAACCACAGGTTAGACTTCCTAGAGCATGCAATATAGGAGTAGGTGTAGTGTTGTCCTTTGACAAGTTTGTTGCATGATTCTTTAGCATCAAGTATGAAGCTTTCAATAACCTGTCCCCTTCATTTTGTAAGCTCTATCTTGGATGTGATTAATTTTCCAGCAAAAGAGGATAAAGATGGTGTAGAGGAACCTTCTTCGTATATTCTCAGTTCATAGATTTTTCTCTCACATGTCTCTTTTTTGTATCAACTCTCAACTTAGTGGTTTGAAAATACTTTATGAATATTGTACAAGCTTACCTATGAAACTAAAGGTTGAAGATGGGTGGAAGTAGTTTCCTTACGAGGATGAAACTCTACTAAGAAGCTTTTTTTTAATATGTACTCCCTCATGTGTACCTCAACCACAAGTTTTTCTATTAATATATAGTTTATCCATTTTTTTAATAAAAAAAAAGAACAAGAAAAAGGAAAATAACTATGTTAATTTCAATCCATTTAGTTATTGATGCATATATTAACTTCAATTCATTTAGGCATTGATAAATATATCAATTTCAATACATTTAATTATTAATAAATGTATCAATTTTAGTTTTCTATATAAGTGGGGTTTTATTATATATATATATATATTAAAACCCCCTTGTTAATCCAATTATATTGTTTATTATATTATATATATAATCCAATTTTAAGGTCATGACCAAACTAGACACCAAATTGGTGTATGAGACCCCCTTGTTTCTGAGACAAGGGACCAACCTCCGCTTAGCAATTTGACTACAAAGTCTACGGAGGCATACATACTCTACCCCCCTCTGGTTTTGAACCTGTGACCTCTTAGGAGGAAACACATGCTCTTAACCATTAGGCCCACTCAAGTTGTACTGAAATGGAATCTGTTATGAAACCAACTCACAAAAATAGAGAAAAGATAAATCAACACCTTACAAATCAACCTCTTCGAGGGGGAAACCTCTTTTACATTACATAAATGAACAATTCTTGGATGATACAAATGACAAAACCTCCTTTCTATATATAGGAGTCCATGGGATCACAATATAATCCTAGTCGACCTAACAATAACAATGTAAGGGCACAACAATAACAATATGGGGCACAATAATAACAATATGGGGACTACATGGTTACAACAATAACAATAAGGGGGCTACACTAACAACAATAAGGGACTACACTAGTAATAATGGGACCTAACATGCCCCTCTCCTTCAAAAAAGTTTTGTCCTCAACGCTTTAGTAGCTCTGGATGCTTCTGTATAAAATTCTCATCCTCCCATGTGGAATCTTCAATGGGTAAGTTCTTCCACTTGATGAGATACTCTGAAATTGATCGATTTCGTAGCTGTCGAGTTCTTATTTCCGTGACTGCTTAAGGTTCCAATATGATTTTTCCTTCCTCGTCAAGTTCTGGCAATATTGTTTGAACTGGAAGTTTGTCACCTCCAACCTTCTTTAAGCATGAAACATGGAAAACTGGGTGCACTCGAGAAGAAGCATGAATCTCCAATTTATATGCCATAGTATTAATATTTTGCAACACCTTGTAAGGACCATAGTACTTTGGCGATAATTTATTATCCCTCTTAGCTTGCTTGAGGGACATTTGTTTGTATGGTTGTAGCCGTAAAAATATCGAGTCTTCTACATCAAAACTAATCTCGCTGCGATGTTGATCTGCCTGTTGTTTCATTCGATTTTGTGCCAAATTTAGGTTATCCTTTAAGAGTTGGAGAACTTATTGTTGATGCTCGATGTGACCTTCCACGACTTGAACCTTAGAATTTTCTCTTAAAGATGATGTGATGGATGGTGGATGATATCCATAAAGTGCTATAAATGGGGTCATTTTTGCTGCAGTACGGAAGGAAGTGGTATACCACCATTTAGTGAGAGCAACCACTTGACCCATTGTGTTTGTTTATCAGATACAAAACAATGAAGATATCCTTCCAAACATTTGTTCACTATCTCAGTTTGACCATCGGATTGAGGATGATAAGATGAGCTATGAGCTAGTTGGGTACCCAAACAAGAAAATAATTCCGTCCAAAAATTTCCAGTGAAAATGGGATCTCTGTTACTTACAATAATCTTTGGGTTTCCATGTAGCTTTTAAATTGTTTCCATAAATGCAGTAGCAACTGTACTTGCTTTAAATGGATGAGATAATGCACAAAAGTGTGTTTACTTGGTAAGTCTATCAACTACCACCATGATGACACTCTTTCCTTCGGACTTAGGTAAAAATGTGACGGAATCCATTGAAACCTCCTCCCAACGTTGACTTGGAATGGATAAAGGTTGTAGCAGACATGAGGTCTTAATTGTCTCAACTTTATTTTGTTTTCAAACCAAACATTCCGCCACAAACTTTTGAACATCAGATTTAAGGCCATCCCAAAAAATTATTTCTTCACCCTGTGGTAAGTTTTTAAAAATCTCAAGTGTCCTCCTAAGGGAGAGGTGTGAAATTCCAAAATAGTATTTTGTTTTTGTTGGGAATTATTACAAAGATATAAATGATCTTTGTACCATAAGGAATAAATTTTCCAACTAAATGTATCAGATGTAATGGGATATTATTGCAATTTTTGAATGAGTGTCCACACTTCTTCGTCATTCTTCCATTGCTCCCTTGCTTCGGCTATCCAATATAGTTGGATAATAGAACTGGCACAAAGTAATGCTTCCACCTCCTCATCCTTTCTTGAGAGTGCATCTGCAACAACATTTAGCTTCCCTTTTTTGTAGATGTTTTCAAAGTCATAACCCAACATCTTTGTGACCCATTTCCGATGCTCTTCTGAAGATAGTCTTTGTTCCAGAAATTATTTAAGATTATCATGATCAATTTTTACCTTGAAGTGTCTTCCCATTAGGTAAGGTCACCATTTCTTTAGTGCATGTAGTATTTCCAACATTTCCTTCTCATAAATAGCTTTCTGTAAATACTTTCCTTTGATTGGACGGATTTCAAAAGCAATGGGTCTTCATTCTTACATTAAAACAACACCAATTCCATTTCCTGAGGCATCACATTCCGCAATAAAGGCTTTTGTGAATTTTGGCGTAGCTAAGAGCGGTGTTAGGCACATTGCCTCTTTAAGATATTCAAAGGCCTTAGTTTCTTCAAGAGTCCATGAAAATGTATCTTTATTCAATAACGTTGTTAGAGGTGCTACTATTCTCCCATAATTCTTAACAAACTTGCGATAATACCTTGTTAACCCGAGAACTCCTCACAACCCCTTTTATGGTTGTGGGGACTTTCCATTCCTTAAGGGCTTTAATTTTGTTAGGTTCTACCTTAACACCCTCCTGAGATACAATATGACCCAGATATTCAACCTCTTGTACTCCAAAGAAACATTTGGAGGTTTTTTCATATAATTGTTTCTCCTCCAATAATTTGAGCACCCTGTCTATTGAACATGAGCTTTCCAAGACCTGTCGTAGATTAGTATATCATCAAAAAATACTAACAAAAAGTTTCTAAGGAAGGGTTTGAAAATGGAATTCATCAACCCTTGAAATGTAGAAGGTGCATTAGTAAGGCCAAAAGGCATGATCAAAAATTCATAATAACCCTCATGAGTTCGAAATGTTGTTTTCAAAATATCTTCAGTTTTCATTCTAATTTGATGATATCTTGAACGGAGATCCAACTTGGTAAAATAAATTACACCATGTAATTCATCCAATAATCCATCAATCATAGGAATGGGAAATTTATCTTTAATAATGAGCTTATTGAGATCCTTATAATCCGGAAACATGCGCCATGATCCATCCTTCTTGTGCACCAATACTATTGAAGTAGAGAAAGAACTTTGGCTAGGTTGAATTATACCAGCCTCAACATTTCTACAATCAAACGTTCAATTTCGCTCTTTTGGACATAAGGATATCTGTAAGGCCTGATGTTTGGAGGAACACTTCCTGGAATAAAATGAATAGCATGATAACGGTCACAAATATGTGGGAGTCCTTTGGGAGTTTCAAACACCTTGAAACGATTGTCCAAGACTTTTTGGAGATCTAGAGAAATAGATGATTTTGATGTTGGAACTTCTAGTGAGCATAATTGTGCAATTATGCCTTGTTGTACTTTCATCATAAGCTTTGTCACGGCATTAGAGCTTATTATCTTTCCCAGCTTCCCTGCAATACCCCATAATTCAACTTCCTTTCCTTCCGAAAAAAATTTCAAGAAAAGTTATTGAAATTTAAAAGCTACCGTCCCCAAAGATTGTAACCATTGTACTCCTAGTACAACATCAACACCTCTCGTTGGAATGGAAAGAATTGGACTATTATATACATATTCCCCATGGTTAGCTTGATATTATGGCATTTTCCAGAGCAATTTATAGTTCCTCCATTTGCAACCATCACTTGACACTCTGGTGCTAGGTATAGGAAGCAATTCAATTCCTTGGTTACCTTACACTGAATAAAATTATGGGTACTACCTGAATCAATCAACACTATTACATTTTTATTCTTGATATGTCCCTCTATCTTGAGAGTTTGAGGAGTGGTAATTCCTGCAAATGCATGACAGGATATGGTCGGACTCATTTATTATTTCTCTAGGGTTGGTTCCTCTTCTTTTGAAGTTTCTTGTTCATTTTCTTCCCCCTCTTCAAAATCTATGTAGAATAATTTAGTGTATTTTCTATCACAACTTTAGCAAAGCCCTTTTGCTCTTTTTTTCTTCCAATTGTTGTGGTGTCAACCTTGTAGGTTGTGGAAGTTTAGGAGTAGCAACACTTCCATATTTATAGATGCGAGTGGTAGGCTTCCTTGTCACCATAATTTTACTTTCAAATTTTCTTTCCAACTTGAATGCCTTCTCCAATGAATTTGGTTCCCAAAGGAGAACCTCCTGTTGGATGTTATCCTTTAAAGTCCCTATGAAGACATCAATCCTATGTTCCTTTGGAATATCAATTAACCTTATATTCAATTTTTTGAATTCCTTGTTGAGATTGCAACAAGATGATGAGCTTAGTGGAAAGAAGTCGTCTTCACTAAGTGGGCCCGCAGGCTATTTTTGGCGCAAAGTCTATTTTTAGACTATGTCTATTTTTAGACATATGGATCATGTTCTATGAGTTGCAGGATGCTATTTGTAGATGGTTGGTCAAGTCGGAAAAAATAGATGGACTTCTATTTTTAGACATATTGGGCGGAATCTATTTTTAGATTGCCAGTCTAAAAATAGATATGTCGAATATTATTAGCTCTTAATAATATTTGGACTATAAACATTATCTTATTCTCTTGGAGCACTTCAGTTAAGTGCACAGATGTGGCACAGGAGCTGAAAAAAGGAATTACGCTATTCCTGAGGGTTATGTGGAGCTATTGCATGGATACTTCAGTTAGAACTCATGTGACAGAGTTTGGTGGAGTTGATTGAGGAAGTTAGTGGAGTTGTATTTAGTTTAACTAATCTAAACATAGTTGAGCTATTTGTATCTAGTTTAATTGATTGATACAATTAGTGAGAGTGGTGTGAATTAATTATTAATTAATTCACTAATTATAAACTCATTAATCAACTAAAGAATACATCAGTTAACTTTAGTGCATGGACAGTTTCAGTGGAGACCAGTGCAGAGATAGGTGAAAGAGCAGGTTAACTATCAGTTGTGACTATATTGTTGCATATTTGCAACAACCAGTGATTGGAGGAGCCCATGAGGATTGCGCAGTACAAGCCAGGTGGTTCAAGTTATTTAATGAGCCATCCTACAGCATTGATTATGCAATAGAGGCTGGCTATCAGGTGGCAGAGATTGGAGCATGTGTTTTGCTAGATCTAGCTTGATTAGTGTGTAGCAATTGGAGGTTGTGCTAAGAGCTTGTGAGGAGCTTTGTACAATGATTGTTACATGATCTCTATGACATATAATATACAGATAGTTGGGGGTTTTCAAATTTAAGCTTTCCCATGAAATATGGTGTTCATATGTGTGATTGTTTATGGTTTTAATGTGCGCATGCAATTGATTTTATTTCTGCATGTAATGATCAATGGTAGAAGAGATTATGTATTGTGCATGAAGCTAAAATAGTGTGTGATCAGGAGAATCTCGGTGGATAACATATCAGTTATTCAAATTTTCTACATTCCTCAATGTGCTCCACCATTGAACCCTTTTGTTTGAGATTTATCAATTGGCTAAACAACGTGTTGCTCTTTGTATCCTCATAATGTGTTATCATTTCCTCCATAAAAATTGGCCCAAGTGACAATTTTTTTACGAGAGAAAAGCCATCGACACCATAAAAAAGTATTTAGTTCTAAATATAAAGTTGCATTGCGTACCTTTTGTGTGTTTTGCACATTATGGATATCAAAATATTGCTCCATCTGTAGTATCCATGTTACGAGATCCTTGCCATCAAACTTCCTCATATCGATCTTTGGAATATGGTGGGTCTTCAATCCAACGTTAGAGTTTATGAAATCACGATTAACATTTATTTTGTTCTCATCTTGAGTTTCCTCTACTACCTTTTTCCATTAGGAATCATTTCTTGTATCAACTTTTTCAAACCTTCCTCCAAACCTTCCATGTTTGCTTTTAGATCATTCTTCATGTCTTCCATGTTGTCTTTCATTTTTTCATCGATCTTAGCTTCCATGTCATCCATCTTAGCTTCCATGCCATCCATCTTAGCTTCCATGTCATTCTTCAAACCATCCATCTTAGATTCCATGCCTTTCTTCAAACCATCCATCTTAGCTTCCATGCCTTTCTTCAAACCATTCATCTTAACTTCCGCGCCTTTCTTCAAAACTTCCATTTCATTTTTTTTTACTCTTTGCGAGAGAAAAATTAGGTGCATTTGGTCTTGTAATTTTGATATATCATGTTGCACTTCTTCCTCTTCACGAGTCATAGTAGTGTCTTCGGAGGGCTTAATGGGTGTTGAATTCTTTTTAGGGGCCATTTTATAACCTAATACTGATGTCTATGCTTCAATATTCCCTTGGAATCACTTCAAACTGATTTTTCAAATAAGACTTATGAAATTTGAAAAAAAATACACCCTTTTTCTTGCTTTTGTGGAGCTCAATATTGAAGCTAATGTATCTCTGTAATTTTGGATACCCGAGATTTTATCTTTGGTCCTTAGCAGCCCTCTGAATCTTCTTTCCAATGCCACAAGTCTGACTTGATTTGGATTCCTCAACACAAATTTATGCCCAATATCCCGCAATGACCTAATTATGGACTGGTTCAGTAGAGCGAACTTGTATGGCATGCGACGTGTCACTTTTTCCTCCTTCGGATTTGAAATTGATACATAGGAAACTACAGTCCATGTGCTTTTGACCACTTTTTACATAATTCCAATCCGATGCTTAGAGAGAGAGAGAGTTATGACGATTTTCCCAAGGTTACCTCTTTGAGATGAAATTCGGGAGCCTACAAAACCCTAACTTCCACATATCATATCTCTTGAAATATTGCGAACCAAGATCTGAAATTTTTACATGAAGTTCCTCAGGCTTTCTTCGCAAATGGGTTTTTAGCTTCTGAACCTTCGGAGAAAAAACGCTATAGCGAAAATGCCACGATGAACTGTTTGAAGCAGTGAAACCCTAGAATCCAAAGCTTTGATACCAAATGTTATGAAACCAACACATAAAATAGAAAAAGAGAGATCAATGCCTTAGAAACCAGCCTCTTCGAGGGGGGCACCTCCTTTACATTACATAAATGAACAATTCTTGGATGATACAAATGACAAAACCTCCTTTCTATATATAGGAGTCCATGGGGTCACAATATAATCCTAGTCGAACTAACAATAATAATGCAAGGGCACAACAGTAAGAATATGGGGCATAATAATAACAATATGAGGACTACAAGGGTACAACAATAACAATAAGGGGGCTACACTGACAACAATAAGGAACTACACTAGTAATACAGGGACCTAACAAAATTTGTCTCAAGGGTTGCCTACTCCCTGAGCCTTATCGCAAGAAGGCAAACATGTCCCTTGGAATTGAACCTAGGTGGATGGGAGAACAAACCATGCTTCCAACCACTCGTGCTACTAAATTGGGACATAAGGGATAAATTACGAGAATATTTTACTACTAAACATCCAAAGAGATTATTATTGCAAGTTCAAAACAAAGGTTGGCCTTTGTCTTTATATGAAACAATCAAACACTCCTTAACACTATATATTTTATAAAGTATATCTAGGATTTTTATAGTGAACACATAAATTAACAAAAATATAATGGGCAACCACTTCTTCCAAACTTGTATTAATTGATTTAGGGTCTTGATTCACAATTTCCGTTTCTTCATTAAATTGGTGCATCATTTCACCCTCCTTTAGCTCACCTTGGATGAATTGATTGATATTTTTTGCTTTGAGGTGATGGATTGATCACCCGTGCTCAAATTGAGTGCCAAATTTGTAGGAGATTGCATTATGCTTCCAAAATTACCAATTATTTCCTCAATTCCACAAGAGATTCCATGATTTATATTATCTTGGTCACAATGTAATGCTCTATCTCAAGATTTTTTGAAGTAATATTGAGAATCGAGGAATTTTTTTCCATCGATATGCTCCACATGACTTCCAAAGACTTAACATTTCTTGAAGTTCTTTGAAATCTATTAAAACACCAACTCTAGCCAATAACCTATATTTATAAAATGCTCTATGTTGTGTTTAGTCCCATTCCCACACTACTTTTCTTGATTCTTGAGTGTGCTCCAATTTCTTGGTTTTAAGAATTAGGAATGCTTCCATATATTCAATTGAAGAAGTGAACATTCCCAAGAGGCACACATTGGGAGAAACTTTATGTTGAAAAGCTAAAATGGAAACCAACTTAAAGCCACTAATATCCTTATGTGCTAATATACCTCCAAGGCGGAGGATTCCCTTAAAACTTATAATTAACCAACAAAAATCCAAACACCAACCAGAAGAAATTAATGAAGTTTCTTATGAGGCAAGAAAGCCTATCTTCCTCTTTGTGCCTCTCAAGCAACAATGCCATTATGTGCCCACAAGTTGGAGAAAAATGAAAACACTATACATGATCATGCACATTCAAACTTGGTGCATGTGAAGGAAGGAATCACATCCCTTCTCATAATTGTTCAAATGCTTGGTGAAATAACCTAGATTACGAACCATGTGATAGGATAAAGTGACTAGAATTGCTAATAATGTGCCAAATAAATAACTCTAAATGTGTCATAGTACTCATCATTAATTATATGATGATTTGTTGATCAAGGGTAACCATAAGCTCCTCCTCTTCAGAGTCGATCCAAAATTTTCCCATTGATCTACTTCACTATTATTTTCTTGCGAGACAAACAATATTTGATTTTATTGAAGGAGCTCACCTATTGTTTGCTCTCTTCAAGTATATTGAGGCCAAGGGATTGTCTATTGGCTTTGAATTATAAATCATATGATTTATGATAATCGTAGAGTCTCTTATCACAATTCACAATCTTGCTATGATACCTTTAAATATTTTAAAACCTTATCACAATACTTAAAAGCTTATCAAAATACATATGCCTTTGCTTTATTATTGGAACTATTAACAAAACTCCAAGCAAAGTAAGTTTTTATTGTCCTTTCAAAATTCATAATAACTCCTCCCACAGAGGCCACCCATAATACATCTCTTAGCAAATAATACATTTATATTTTATTTTAAATATTACGGTTTCATTAATTTTAATTCCAATACAATACATACAAATAATTTAAAGTGGTATGCTATGAAAATAAGTCTCCAACTTTATCCAAAAGAAAAACAAAAATATTACTTTTAAGACAAATAGATATATCAATCTTTGTATAAAAAACTTTTGGTGATAATCACATCCAAGTATATTTTGTTGACGCGTTTTGAAAGAGCCAGTGTGGTTCATCATCTAACCACTGATGAACCACATTGGCTGGTTCGAAACGCGTCGACAAAATATACTTGGATGTGATTATCACCGAAAGATTTTTTATACATTTTATGGATCACAGAAACCAAATTCCTATTATATCAATTTTATTATTTTAAATAATAAAATTATAATTATTTTTGATTAATACAACTCTAATTAAAAATAATTATAATCATTTTTGTAAATTAAATTAATATAAATTAAAATTAAAATTAATTATTACTGATAAATAAAAGTAAAAATAATAATTATTAATTTTGTAAAAATGTAATTTAATTATTAAATGTTTTTATTTTTTTTATCCATTTTACTTCACATAATTAATTATTAAAATTAGAATTATATATATATAATCCATTTGATTTATACTATTCAAATGTCTTATAAATATTTTAGAGTGTTAAATTCATTATTAAATTTAAAAACATATATAATGCATTGCCGAAATCTCTCATACTTAAACACACACACACACACACACACATATATATATTTTAAATTAAATTAATTTAATTTGAATAGACAATGATGGGGTGTATTATTAAGTTACTCTATGATGTGAAGGCCACTGGTTGGAAACTCCTCTGTGAGCAATAATCTAGTCATATTAAGGGCTGGTGTAATCCAGATCAGATGTGAACACACCTCTAGTGATTTTGATAGCTTAGATGCCCGTAGGTCGCGACCTTGAATGATTTTCATAGCTTAGATGCCCTTGGATCCCGACCTCTAGTGATTTAAATAGGTTAGATGCCCCTATATAGTGATATGTGGTTTAACAATAAAATTTGCTGGGTGAAACCAACGAGACCAAGGTTCAAATCCCATTGAGTATATGGCCTGTTATGATCCGGCTCAAGGAGTAGGCTCCCCCTTTCTCTTGCTAAATCATAAGATTCCGCTTTCTCTTGCTAAATCATAAGATTCAGATATGTCTTGCAGGTTGCTGGATATACTCTTGGTGTTATATGGTTTGGTGTTATATGGTAGTCACGATGATTGATCCTAAGACCTCCCTTAGATTAGTCTAAAAAATTACCAATTCACCATGGTTAAAAAATAAATTAAATACCCTAAATCTTAACCTCTAGTGATTTTAATAATTTAGATACTCCTCTGACACTAACCATTAAACTTACGACAACCTCTAAAAGACAAAACAACCTAACCCAAAATAAAATTTTGAAATTAAAATTATAAAACTTTGTAGGAAAAAAAAATGGAACAATTAATAGCATGCGTTCATGTAAAGCCTTAGCGGACACCCTACCCACATTTTAAAAATGTTTACATTTTGTTCTTTAACGCAAATTTTATATAATTTTTATTATAAAAATGATGGCTAATAATTTTAAAATATTATAATAATAAAAATAATAATTCTATTTCGCAATTGCTCCGTCATAATCATGGCAAGGATAACATCGGCACATGACCTGTCTAACGAGACCAATCCATTCTTACCGTCAATTGACTAAAGAGTGGAGTGGTTCAGAGCATCCGTCAGTAGACAGTACAATCAAAATCGAAATCGAAAGGCGCAGAAAACTATGAAAGTGACGAGAAGAGCACAGTATCCGGCATTAGACAGTACATTCGAAATCGGAACGCGAAGAAGACTGTGAAAGTGACGAGAAGAGCACTGTAAACGGGACAGTACATTCGAAATCGGAACGCGAAGAAGACTGTGAAAGTGACGAGAAGAGCACTGTAAACGGTTGAGCGACGAGAAGAGGAGCCGAGACCTGGTCAACCCTATGGCGGCCTTCCGAGTAATGATAATAATAATGACGCCTCCACTAGCTGTTCCCAAGGACCAAATTCACCCATGGACAATTGATTTTTCCCCATTCTCACGCATCCATCGATTTTGGCAGTCCATGGTGGACCCTCACGCCCCTGCCCTGCTTTTAACCGCAAGTGCTCACGATCGTCTCACTTGCAATTTGCGTGCGGGATGAGACGTTGAAAGTTAAAAGTCCTGTATCGATGATTTTTAAATAGACCACACACTAGGAGGCGCAGCCCTGAGCCCTCGATCCGACCGTGGACTTGTTCAAAACTCTGCCCGGCCATGGCTTTTAACGGTGAGTTTTCTTCACCTTTCGCCCTTAACGCTCTCAAGGTGTCGCTTTGGCTGCGCCGTTTATTACAGAGTTTTTTCGTTCTGTCATTGGCATTCTGGATTATGGTGCGTATATGAAGGGATTCACAGTACGCGATTTTAGGTTTTTCTTCTCTCCACTCGCAGATTGTATCTTTCCGCGCCGTTTCTAGGGGTTTTCTAACTGAATTGTTTCATTGTAGCAACTGCATTTTCCATTTTAATGTCAGCATTTGCATTTTGGGAATTTCCTCTTTTCTAATTATTGCAAAATTAGCCCAAAGTTCAAACAACACCAAGCCATTATATTCTCTGCACCCCCCAGTCACTCGATGAATTGGATTTGCTTTTATCAACAGTTGCAGGACCCAGGTCAACACTAATGATCATATATCGTTGCATATATACTGTCGGATGTGGACTGCCTCTGCATCTAACTTTACACATCCCAGCGTATGCTGGGCTGCGGGGTGCATGATGGTTGCCTTCGTTGGATCAGTCAATGCCGCTAATAAATGTGTATTCAATTCGCGCCCCTTTGAGTCTTGCTAATGCGAATTCAACATTCTCCAGTCTGGAATCTGCGAAAAGGGACGTGAGTGGATGGAAATAAAGAAAAAATAATCACTCTAATGGCTGCTGCAAGGTTTGCAGCTTGCAAGCTTATCCCACTGCAAGTGATTTGGCTGTAAAGCGAAATCCCTTTTGAATTTTTTCATCGCTGTCATTCTTTAAGTGATGGTTTCTTCAAACAACTAAAAATCATCACTTCTTGCTTGTCTGGAAATTCCCTGATGTTTTTCTCTTATACAAAAGCAGTAACAATGGGAATTTCGTTACATGAATATTGTTTACTTGAATTTATTTTCCAAACTCACAAATTACTGATCCCATGAAACATGTACAAACTCTTCGGATAGGCTTCCGTACCATCACGGGGGATTTTATATTTACTTGTTTTTCTGTGACAAGTCTCTTGGGAACGACCTGTACGCTTGCACTGACTGTTGAGATTAATAATTTCAGACACATACATGCATACACAGTGAGGGAGAGCGCTGTGGTCTATAACTCACCAGGATTGAGCATCAGGGTTTCATCGCATTTAATATTGACACGGCAGTATGCATCAATAATTAGGGCAAAGTTTCATTGCTTCTAATAAGTTCCAAGAGTGACTTGTGAATTGATTGTTTCATGTATTCTTTGCAAAAGGCTTACGTATAATATAAAGGCTGTAGAATACCTTTTAGGGAGATTGCTCTTAGGGTCAAAACTGAGTTAGGATTTCAGATACAAATTTGAATCTTATGACAGTACTGCCGTAGTCATTAGTCTATAAACAGTGATGAACTTCATTAAATGCACAAAATAGTAAAGAAAGTACTAATTCAACAATCAATTCCTCAAGCATTCACTGTAAATTAGGGTCAGTTTGACCAACAGCAAGGTTCACAATTCATGACAACTTAATTTCTAGGTTTATAGACTAAATCTGTCCACTGGTATTACAGTTGGGCCACCAATGGTTCTGGCCTTATATTAATACAAACCACAGGTTTGCTACAGTCCTTCCCTACGCTACTCTCCCGGTTTACCTGTAATAACTCCATTGTCTTGCAACCAGCCACACCTCTTTAACCCTACTGATGGCCCTTGCTGTCCTGAACTCAGCCTGCTTACAGAATCCGCCTTCTGTGGTCTCAATCAGACAAGTTTTAGCTTCGCTGTATTAGTGAGATGTGTACAAGTCTTGCACTGTCTCAACAAATAGCTTTCCACCCTTTGCTGTCATGAAGCCTGGCCCTCAGCCCTAGTATGCCACCCGCTGCCACAGGGAAGGGTTTCTTGGCCCTTCGCTGCCACTGAAAACCTGGTCCACAGCCCTAATATGCCACCCGTTGTACAGAGAAAGATTATTCTAACTCCTCATTGCTTCAGAGCATAGACCCACTGCCTCCCAGGGTCGTCTCCAGCCTTGCTGCCTCAGGAAGCGGCCTCTACGTAACTCAAGGGATAGCTCGCTGTCTCAGACTAGCCTTTCGTCCCCAGGAACAGCCTTTACCTCCCTCATAAGTATATTGCTATCACAAATAATGCTTCAGTGATAGTCCGCTGCCATAGTTAATGCACCAGAGGTACTCCGCTGCCTCAGTTAAGGACTCAGATAGTTCGCTGCCTGCACTTTACTCAGGAGATACTCGCTGTCTCAGATTTGATGGATTTAGTCTTGCGTCCTCAGAAAACAGCCCTCACTAGCCTCAGGAACATCTCGCTGCCATATAAGGCCTCTAGATAGCTTGCTGCCACAGATACTGCCTCAGAAATAGCTTGCTATCACAGATGATGCCTCAGAGTTCTTCGTTGCCACAAATTGCATGAATGCTGCCTCAGAAAATGCCATAGAAAGATGCTCTTTCACTCAGAATTTTGCCCTGTGATCAGATTGATAAAGGGATTGGCTAGGGCGGAATCTTTCATCACCAAAACCAATCAGAAAGAAAGGGGTCATAAAACCCTATAGGAGCCTCAACTCAAAAATCAGAAAGAATCACAATTCATGATGATCAAAATGAATCTCCTCCCTCCTTTTTATGGATTTCCTTTGGGGTTTTTCCCTCCTAATATTAATTTTGAGTGGCTCACAAGTTTCCCTCCATTTGCCCCAAATCATGGCTGTTTGGGAGCAGGAGCAGAAGCAGTAAGCAGGAGCGGGGAGCAACATTTTCAAAAGTTCCCAGATCGGGAGCAATATTGGGAGCGAATTTTATATAATTTATAGTTTTACATATTTTGATGCATATATGTCAATAAAAACATGTATAATGATGGGTTAGTGATAAAAAACATGAATTAAACCATATAACATCATTCATCTAGTAGTTATAATCTCCATCAACCACAGGTCCACAACTTACAAGTTCTCATTTATATAGGATGTAAGGGTGGATATAACCAAAATAACATCGAGTGCAATCCATTTCTGAACTGAAAATACATCAACAAATAGACTCTAGATGGCCTCTAGCATCCAAGAAAATCATGCTATAACAAATTCCTACATATCATAAAATCCGTTGCCTATCTTGGGATCTTTGTGATTAATATCACCCTCTAATCATTAACATAAGATAGAAAAAGCGTAGCATGTCAAGTCAAGATTTTTAGTAGGTTTTTTTTTTTTTTTTTGGTTATATTATTAATATGTTTATTTAATTATCCTATTATCTAATCCCATGAAAAAATCGTAATTTCAATTAATAAAAAATGATAGAAAATTACATGTTGTATCCGCTGCATAAAGCTATGCATATAGCAAAGATGGTCCAAACCATCTATCCCGTAACAGTTCATAGTAAAGGCAGTAATAACCATAAATATATACATGATAAACTACTAAAATAATATATGTAAGTGTCCATCAAAACAATCCAGAAAATATATAACAAAAAAAAGGATAGCCGAAAAATCAGATGTTCAGATCATTCGGCCCATCAGCACTAGCTTCTTCAATAAATGTCCTGTGATAATAATGGTATTGCTGCTGTTCTAGTTGTTCATGAATCAACCATTGAACCCATGGTAGCTGCGCTGCTTCTTTGGAAAGGCAGTCAGAAATCTGGTTCCTTTCCCTGTATATGTGCGAGCATACAATAAAATCAAAGAGTGATTTTAAAGTAATAACCTCATCTAGTAAACCACTGAGTGTGTGCATGTGACCAGTGTCACAGGGTTTGCCGAACTTGAACCTTCAGGTTCCAAATTCGGCGAACCTCAAAAATATTTTTAGGTTCGGATTAAGTTCGATAAAGTTCGGTTCATGTTCGATTTTTTCCATGTCTTATTTTTGCGTTGTAGGGTTTGTCGTATTTAAACTTTGGAGTTCCAATCTCTTCGCGTTACAGGGTCTGCCCGCCGTATTTTATTTTTAGAGTTCCAATCTCTCTTCGTTTGGGTTGTCAAGCATGCAGATGAAAACATGCACAAACATCTAGTGTATCCTGTATGAGGGCCATTGTGAAAACTCCGACACTTTCAGAAGCCATTAGGCGGTTCTCCCAGATAACGCAGGTTGTGATAAGAGAGGCTTCGACGTATTGAACTTCGACGATTTGTACATAAAAAATACCATTGGCGGAATTGCAATCGCATAGAGGTGCAACTGCAAACTTTGGTAGGTTATGCCTTCACGGAGAGAGACGCGATGGTAGGTTAGTCAACAAGCTTTTAACTTTTTCTTTTTTGCCTTTTTTAAAATTTGAGTCACATTCATATAGTTTTATAATTTGCTTTTAGTTAGATATTCCTTTATACATATTAAAAAAATAATTTATTCATAATAATGAATTATATATTAAATTTTATTTGAATATCTTATCTCATTAAATTTGATTTATAAATAATTTAATATATATAATTCTTTTACATATATTAAAAAATAATATATTAATATTATAATGAGATGCATATTAAGTTCAATTAAATTTGATGTTAAATATATTAATATTTATATGTATATAAATGATTACAAATTTAACATATAAATATTATATTGGATTTTTTAAATATATATATATATATATATATATATATATATATATATATATAATATGGCGAACCTCAATCCGAACCTTATTAGAAAATTCGAATTCGAATCGAACTTAATCATTGTCGAACTCGAATTCGAACCCGAACCATGTGACATTGCATGTGACATCGATAAATATTGTTGATCCAATTTATAACAATTTTTGAGTCCCCAAAGATCTGAATCCTGTTGTAATTTTTCTCAAGTACAAATATGAGAAGAAGTCTGATACTGTTTAATTCTGAGTAATTGTTTGTGCCCCATCCTAAACCCATTTTGAGCATGTAATAATGACAGTCTGATATGTATAAACTTGCACCACCATCACAGCCACCATTGCTGGAAGATCCATCAAAATATGCCCAAGGGTATGACTTGTCAATAAATTTAGGGATGATGTGCCTGGTTTGTTTCTTGTGATCTTCCTCCGGGATCAATAGATATAGGGCCGCAATGTTGTTGTAAATAGTATGCCATTGGATATGGGAGTTCTGAAAGATGATCTTGTTACTAGCTAGCCAGATGCCCCAACAGACAAGTAGGGGTAGGTTCCAGATTTTCTGTGTTGGTGCTGAGTTTCACCTGGTTTGCCAGGCTAAATTGAGCTTGTCCCCTTGCCATATGATGTTGATGTCCAGTGATATATATATATATATATATATATATATATATATATATATATATATATGTATGTTTGCGGAAGAAGCATAGTTTTAAAAATCGGCCAGGACCAAGCTCGCGGAATACGCCGAGTCAGCCGAGCCGGACCCCGTGGGCCCGACTTGGTGGAAAATTTGAGTCGAAAGATCGGTTTGTGACCGAGTCGGTGAGTCGTGCTGGGAGCCAACGAGCCGCCGAGACGATGATCAGGGTACAGGAGCCGTAGGAGCCATTGTCACAAGTTGCGGAGATTTCACCGCAGAAATCCGCATTTTGAGTCAAACTTGCAGTGCTTCTGGGTGTGAGCGCAATTGGTCTGTCTTTGAGAGGATTCACACAAAGAAGAGAAATTGTTTGGAGCCAATGCAAATCCACTAGTAGCAGGCCCAGTCCCAACTCCAAGTCCTCCAGTTGTAGCCGCAGGCACTTCCTCTAGTTAGCCATGACGGAGGCGCATAACTCGTCTATCTCAGGCTCAATGTGCTACAGTTCTAGTTGAGGATGTTGATTCAGAGGAGGAGGAGCGAGCGGTTTCCCCCTCTGGTTCAGAGTTTGAGGCAGAAGATAATGTCTTGTCAGAGGTCTAGTAGTAGTGACTATTCATGTTTTGTTGTAGAGGCCATTTAGAGCCTCCTTGGTTATATTTTTTGTTTTGATCTCTATATCATCATCATGTATTGGATAGTGCACTGGGTGCAATTTTGATATAATGGATATATTCATGCTTTGTGTTTGGAAACATGAATGAAAATCTTTAAAATTATGTTTTTTTATAAAAAAATTAATATTTAATGTATTTTTTACAAAGACCGAGTCATTGAAACCGAACCGGCCGAGTTGATACCGAGTCGGAGTCGGAGCCAACCCTTGGCTGTTTTAGAACCCGAGTCCGATTTTTAAAACTCTGAGACCAAGATAGTAGGTAGGCACCATAAAAAAGGGTGGTCAATGTCTTCAGCCTGTTCATAGACTGCATCGTGAGGGGCCATGGAAGGAGCGCTTATAGAGATTATCCTCGGTTGGTACTTTATTTGTTAGCAGGCACCACATGAAAAGTCGAGCTTTAGGAGGTGCCTTGAGTTTCCAGAGAGGTCTCCACCACCAATCAGGGACATTGGGCTCTTGTTCCAAAATAAGCATTGCATATCCTTCTTTGGGTGTATATCGACCACTGGGAGAGACAACCTAAATAAGCTCATCCTCTCTTTCGGTAATTCTGACATGTGATGCCACGAGTGCTCTAATATATCTGAACCAATCATCATGGCAAATGTTAGGAATCCCTAGGGCCTGAGGCTATTTCCACACCTGCGTGATCCAATTTGAGTTTTCATCATCAACAGTTTGTCATAATTGTGAGATCCTAGCCGAATTGAGAAATTGTTTGAGTTCTTGTGGAAGTAAGTGATCATTCCCACAGCCGGACCAAGCATCTATACCAATACTAACAAGTGCGCTAGATCTAATGCGCCAAGCCGATCCTCTTTTAATTACTGAGATGGTGTGTGAGATGGCTCTCCAGATAGAAGAAGTTCCAGTCCTGTTCCTGTTTGGGCCACGGATCTAGTCCAACGTAGATAAAGGAGCAATGTACTTGTGGTATACCACCTCTTGCCAAAGGCTTTTAGATGTTAAGAGCTGCCATCCCTTTTTTGCTGCAAGAGCAGTTGCAAATAAATTTAAATCCTTTAATCCCATCCTCCCCATTGTTTAGGTTTTGTAATTTTATCCCATTTCACCCAATCAAATGTCCTACGATCCAGATTTCTCCTCCATAAGAATCTGCGGTAGATCTGTTGGATTCTTGAAGTAACACCTTTGGGAATCCAGGCCAATGCCATCGAATAGACCGGTATAACTTCCAACATCGATTTGATTAGTACTAATCCGCCCGCGCTGGACAACCATCTCTATTGCCAATTGTTGATGCGCCTTTTAACTTTTGCTATGAGCCAGGTCCAGTCCACTATACGGTAATCTTTTGGTTTGAGTCTGTATCCGAGATACTTAAGGCCCTCCTCAATGTCTAGTTTGCCAAATTGAAACTGTTGTTGTGCGTACCTTTGTTCATGGGGGGAGCAACTAATCGTCATGATGGTGGATTTGTTGAGATTGGGCATCATTCCTGTAGCTTTACAAAATATAGACAAAATCCGATTGAAGTAGTTGGAGTCCCGAATGGATCCATCTAAAAAACTTAGAACATCATCAACAAATAAAAGATGTGTAAGATAGATTACATCAGTCATTTTGACCCCATTCAGTGATCCAGATGTCTTAGCAGAGGATATGAGTTTGCTTAATCCTTCCATGATCAATAGAAAGAGCAAGGGTGATAATGGGCAACCTTGTCTGAGACCCCGCTCAACATGGAAAAAGTCAGAAGCAGCCCCATTGATAAGAATGTTATAGGATGCATATGTGATGCAACACATGATCCAGTTTATGAAAGGGGGAGGAAAGCCAATCTGCGTGAGAATAAGTTGTAGGTATGTCCAACAGGCACGATCAAAGGCCTTTGCCAGGTCAATCTTGAGAAAAATGCTTTTAAGGCTTTTGAGTTTGATAGAATGTAGTCCTTCCTGTGCAGTGCTATTGGCCTCATGAATTTGTCTATGATTGAGGAAGGCAAATTGTTCCTTTGATATGTGCAGAGATAATATCGGCGTAATGCGGTTGGCGATGATCTTGGAAATGATCTTGCAAATAGAATTGCACAATGAGATAAGCCTGTAATCATTGAAGGTCATAGGATTGTCAGCTTTAGGTATGAGGGCTATGAACGTGGAGTTAAATCCATCATACATCCTATCGGTTGTTCTACACCCTTTAATGACCAGTAGTAGATCCTTTCCATTTGCATCAAAATAAGTAAGATAAAATTCAATTGGCCATCCATTTGGACTCGGGCTGTTGTCTCTTTTGAAGCACTTCAGGACAACTTCTATTTCCCCCAAAGTAACCGGTCTATTCAGATTTTCCGCATCATCCTCATCCACATATTTGGGCATTGTCTTGGCAATGCTAAGGATCTTTGTTATGGTGGCCTCCCGGGGGCTCTGTACAATTGAGAAAAATGTCTGATGCCCATGTCCGCAAGATGGTTGTGTGTTTTGGCAACCCTACCAGACTGATCACTTAGTTTCCATATAGTATTGATAATCTTCCTACCTCTGGCACATTGCTGGAAGAATTTCGTGTTATCATCACCCACGGTGAGCCAGATTGCTCTGCTTTTTAGTCTCCAGGCTTCCTCTTTCTGTCTCAAAAGTTTGATCTTTTCTGCTTCCAATTTAGTTAAGTATTTTTTCATATATATGGATTGGAAACCCAAGTTGCTAGAGGTAGTCAACTCAGCAATTTCCCCTTCAATCTTCACAAGTGAAGCTTCATCTCTAACCTTTTTCTCCTATGCCAATATAATTGTCCTATTTTTGATCCGAGTCAGGTTGTTTGATATGACTGATGCCTGCATGGTGCTAGGATCGTGACAACAATGGGTCTGGGATTCTTTGACAATGTTGTGGAATCTGGCTCGTCAAGCCAAGAAGAATTGAATTTGAACGGAGATTTAGTTTTGCAGTTTGCATTCATAGCTTCAAAGAATATGGGGGAGTGGTCTGAGATACCCCCCGAGCCCACCCATTGTCTCACCCTCCCCACTCTTTCCACCAATTTAGATTTGATGAGAAAGCGATCCAACTTGCGTGCTAGGGCATCATCCCCAATCCTTCTTTTACGCCATGTAGGTAGTTTTTTAGCCATGTCAATATCCAGAAACTCAGATGTGTCCATCAGGTGCTCAAAGATTTCAGTCAGGGGATCCGACTGAGCTTGGGAACCCCATGATTCAACATGTCCCAAAAAGTAGTTTAGGTCCCCGCCAATGATGATGTTTTCCCCATTCATGTGTGTTGAGGCCATCACTTTATCCCAGAATCCGACCCGGTTGTGTCATAGCCTATATATGTTGATCATACGAATGGGAATATCAAGTTTAGTGGATATGATGTCAGCCCCCAAGACCCCATCACTGCTCCACATGTTCTCAACCATGATGGTTCTGTTGTTGAACCCAATAGCACATCCCCCAGATCGTCCTCTCAAATCCAGGGTCTGAAATGTCCAGCTCGGTAAAATGGAAGATAAAAGGGTCAGACCCTTGCAGTTGAAGGATAGACAAATCATGGGGTAGCCAAGTCGGGGTTGCGTTTTTCTCTAAGAACCCGTTCGATGGAGTATTGTTTACCCGATGCCACTTCGAGTCTTGCCCGGAGTATGGCTTTGGATAAGTTGGATTGTCTGCCCCTGGTATTTTTTTTGTTGTTTTGGAGAAGGGTCATCCCCCAGGCCGAAGGTAAGATGAGAGTTTAGTAGAGTAAGGGATCAAAGACTATACCTATGGGAGGAGCTGTTGTCCGAGATATCAGTCCGATCATTTTGGGGTATGAGGGCACCCTCCAAAATAGTAGGGACTGGTGCAGGGGAGGAGGGTGGGGCAGATGAAACAGGACAAGTGATGGGACAAAAATTGCTAGCATTAAAACCAGAATTAGATGCTGCTAACGAAAAATTGGCAAAATCAGAATTGTAAACAATAGATGTATTGGGGAGAGAGGATGAGATTAAAATACTCGGAATTAGACCATATCCGACAGTGTGAGATCTTGTGACCCTGGCAGAGGGTGTCTGGTCTTCAAAGTGTTGCGGTGCCTTCCGAGTTTCTCGCTGTCTTCTCGGCTGAGTTGTAGGTGCCATTCGAACGGTGTGCTATCCGACATCCTCCTGAGTTTTAGTACCCACATGCTCTTGTGCTCTGCTATGATCCTTGTTAGCAACATTTATCAGAGGGAAATCCTTGTACAGATTTCCCACTTCATGGCACCCCCTCGTAGTCTATTCTTTTCCACCTAATGATCTCTCGATTTGCAGCAAAGGCTCTCCACCAACCCATCTCTTGTGTCCAGATGCACCAATATTTTGGCCATGGATATATTCCCAGATTCCATATATGATCTGTCATGGTCCAGGTATATCCCCAGGTCATCTCCAATGCATCTAAAGACGTCCTCCGTCCAAAATTGAAGTGGTAAACCTGTTAATCTCACCCAAATTGGGCTAGCCCCCAATTTCTCCTTTTCCGGGTCAAAGAGAGGCCTCCAACGCTTGAGAAGAATCGAGGACATCTCTATATGCCAGAATTTTGATAATACCCAGTTCACCTATTCCAGCTGAGGGAAGATGAGCGCAAACCAACCACGGTTCATAGTGAGGACCGCAGGAAGTTGATCCAAGACATGACCCCAAATTTCCGTCGTCCATTTTTTTTAACCTGGTTGATGTGTAGTTTCTTCCTCTGACGCGACCGACAACCACCGTTTGTTTAGTGTCTTCAGACCGGGCCATACTGATGCCTTCCCCAAATACTAATAGTCGACCCCTTTCCCGGACCTTTGTACACTTTGATTTCTTCCGACCTGTTCTCTGGGACTAGTGTGCCTGTGCTTGTTATGTCGCCTTAGGTAGGGTTTCGTCCGAGTCGAAGGCCCTATTATCTTCTGATGCAGAAATCTGCTGTGAGATACATTTGAAGCATCTTGATGTTTTACCATAGGGAGATGGATGCCAAGTACGAGGTTCTTTGTTGGTGTCGTCGAGGATATGTAAGCCAAGATGCTCGAAGCCGAGCGTGTCCTCTACAGTACCGATAGATACCCCTGTCTCCTTGTAGAAATGCCCGACCCTTCACACAGATGTGCATTTTGTTCCAACTCCGATAGACTCAGCGCAGAAGGTGACGGGAATGAAAAAGTTTGTTGGTCCTATGCATTTGGAATAATGTATTCGATGCTCGCTGGAGCAACAAGGGATGATATAGTAAACCCTAGAGCACTGTGGGAGGGCTCACCGACCACCATGTCGGTTGTAAATGGTTCCACCTGTTCCTTCGGTTGTTGCATGTCCTCTGGTGAGTGTTTCACTGGGTTCTGAGGTAGAAATTCCACCCAGATCTATGATGAATCCAACGAATTTGAGGAGTAATCTACTAGCTCCTCTTCCATTTACGGTGTTCTATTGACAATGCTTGAAGGGTTCTGAGAAAATCGCTCCACTTGCCAGTAACCGCCTGCCGACTCCGATGGGGTCCAGAAGATGACCGTGCCCTTATATTAATCGCCTATACTCCGACATTGTGATATGCATGTAGCCCAACGCTTATTCACCGGTCCCTAACACTACCCATGGCCGTTAATAAACCCATGTCCAGGTTGTCTCGGCATTGTAGGGTGGCCATGTCTGCCGGGTTCAGCTAGGGTTTTGGCTTTCACTCGAGGTCCCAAATTTTGTCTACTTATATTTGGGATATGTTTCTTTTAGTAGGGTTATGATAGAGGAGTTCGACAATCAATGTCACTAACATTAAGGTACATAGAGGACTTGGTGCTATTGATTACTGTTGAAATATGTAACTAGGTTCGGTCTTCATAATGACATATATAATAATGATTTTATGTATTTGATGTAATGAGAAAAATAAATTTATTATTGTTGATCTTGAGGCATGGGTTTCATGATCAAGGAAATCTATTTTTAAGTCTAGCTTCCATTGTGAGCTCCTAGGGCTTGTCATTGGGTCTACAAGTCAAGAAAGTCATTGTCATGTATGACAGATCCATTTGAGGCATGTTACATATTGTAAAGAAAATTATTTGATTCAATGTTAGAGTCAAAAGACCTCGTCCCAAGTGCTACAACAAGTTGACCTTCAAAAGAGGCAAGTCGGCCTATCAAGTGGACATGTCAGCTTGGGAATGATGAAAATTCGGCCTAAAAGCATGGAGAAGAGCCTATATATATAAGGACTCAGCCTCACCAAAGAGATCATTCATTCATTCATCTACGAACAAGAAGAGGAGTGCAAATAACAAGGAAGATAACCTCTTAAGTAGCGAAGAGAAGGAGAAGAAGATCAAAGTCTTTCAACATTGTTTTTGCGTCAAATTATCTCACACGTGTGACTGCAACTAGGGTTTCTGCAGTAAGATATTGCAAACCTTGAAGAAGCTGTGATATAGCCCAACAAAGGGGTATTCTTGCTAGCTGAGTTCACGTAAGGAAGTGTCCAAGTCAAGTGAAGGAGAGAAGCCTCACATTCTGCCCCAAACAACTCACACGTTTGGTATCTCTGTGATTATAGGTTGATCGAAAATTGCAGGCCTATAATAAGAGGCCGAAATTGAAGAGAAGCCAAAAATCAGTGATGTAGCAGTCAATTTGACCAGCATTGACTTCAAAGGAAGAAAAGCTCTTCAAGGGAAGAAGTGTGACTTGGTTTTGGAGGAGTCTTTGGTCAAGGGTCTAGGTCTTGGAATTCGTTAATTGAAGATTCTACTAGAAGAAGAATTCGTATGGGTTTTCCTCTCAGATTGGAGAGGTTTTGGCCCCGGTTGATCGCGTATATCTTGTGTCCTTTGTCTTATTGTTCTTTATGGTTTGGTAACTATTTGATGATGGAAAACACTAATGATAATATCTAAAGGATGAAGCTAATTAAAATAAGTAAAAATACATCACAAATAGTCATGAAGGTAAAGAGAAATCACCTACCTTGCTGCCCCTAGATTTCTCAACATGGTATAAGAGCTAAGGTGACAAGTTAGGGAAGGGCAGCCTAAAAGAAGGACACTCAAGAATTGAAGAAATCAAGATTGATTTTTCTTGGCTATAACTCCTCTCACTGGTGGAAAAACTAGGGCAACCTCCACAGAAGTAGCACGGAATTACAATCAAGCTCTAGAGCCAAAATTTGAAGTCAGAATAAGTCAAGTTGCAGGCCGAAATCTTGAAGTCTACCATCAAGATCCTTTGAAGGCAGAATTCATTACAAAGAAAATCAAAAGTCTGGATTGTTTGCACCTACAGTAACAACTACAAATCCAAGATTTTGAGGTAAATATAATTATTTTGAAGTCTCCATTCAAGGGCTGAGATCTCCTTGCAAAAAGTTGCTAAAGGAAACACCAAAAGGAAGCAACAATCCAAATTCGTTGTGTAAAAAACAATCCCAAAATCTGATCCTCTTCTAGGCATGCTACTCATCTCAGTAAAATTTGGATTCATAAACGATATCACCCTCTCGACATACAGTTGCTCTCTGTCAAAAAATTCAAGCTTGTTAAAAAGTTTGAAGCATATCTCTCTATCTATGTGATAACATAGATCTCATCTTTAGGATGCGTCCTTGTGACATCGCTACTCTACTCTACTTACAAGTTCAAATCCTGTGGTGACCAAGTTCATGTGGCACAAAAGATGCAATCTCCAATCTCATATATACTTGTTCTCTGAAATTTAAAAGAACTAAGGAAGCATACTTGAAGTAGTCTATGTCATGAAGCAAATGTTGGAACTGTACCATCACTTGTAGCTATCAGTTTTGCGTGAAGACTTGTGAAGCTATAAAGACATCGATCCAAGGTCAGTAAACAAGGGCTTTGCGGCAATCATATACTTGAGTGAAGGAACATATGAGTACAGTGAAGAATATCTCACATCAATGAAGATGGCGTCCAAAATTACAAGTCATCACAACAAAGGTAAGTAACCATAAGATATGTATGGTATATATTTTATGTTTTAGGGTTGAAAATATGATTCTACGGTTTGTTAGAAATCCAAGGAAGGGATAAACCCTAGCATGACATAAAGAGGGAACAAAATATGATCCAGGTTTTGAACTTTAGAAGCCCTAGGATGACCTCTTGATTGCACGAAAACCCTAGAAATCTTGGCATCATGTTTTGGTATCGTATACTTTGCTTGGGGTGCTTGTTAATTAATATTGCAGGTATAAGAAGTAAAGATGGATGGGCTGATCCTTTGAGATGCATGCTGGAAGAAGGGAACAATACAGACTCTTAGACACTTTTTATGATGGATAGCAAGGAGAATTAGAAGATGGAAGACCTCTACCATGGTTAAAGAATGATATGATCCAATATATTAAGAATGACATCTTAATAAGCATGTGATTGAAGAAAGAGCTCATGTCATCATTACAAGAAGCTTGAAAGGTAGCTGAAGTTAAAGTGTACATACTTCAGAAAGCTTTAGAAGTGACATTGGAGTCAAGCAAGGTTGCCCTCTATCCCCTACTCTTTTTGGTTTATATATTGATAAACTGGAAGAGTGGCTAAATTTGCAAGGTGGGGATGGTGTTCGGTTGGGGGAGTTTGTGATAAAGCTTCTTTTATATGCTGATGATCTTGTATTGGTTTCTAAATCGGCCCATGGATTGCAGATGCACCTATATGCCCTTGAGCATTTTTGTAGAGCAGTGGGGATGCAAGTCAATATTAGCAAGACTAAAATAATGATTTTCTCTAATAAAAGGAAGCAGAGTGAGCATACGTTCTTATTTGAAGGCAACATTCTTGAAGAAGTAAATGAGTACAAATACCTCGGGATTGATTTCAACAACAAACTTAATTGGGAAGACTGTAGAAAGAAGAGAATCTTAGGAGGGTGGAAAGCATTATATGCTCTTCAAAACAGATATAAAGAGGTAGAGTTATGGGATTGGAAAACGATTAAAGTGCTTTTTGGACTCCTAGTTTGTCCAGTGATGCTATATGGGTGTGAATTATGGGCTAGCATCACCCCTGTCACAAAATGGAAGCAAATTGAGAAAATAAAAAAACCCCTGATCATGAGAAAGTTCAAAATAAAAAGTTCGGTACCTTATGAGATAATGTTGTGTGAAACAGGAGAAACTCCCATCGAAGCAATTGCTATGGTGCGGCTCATAAGATATCTAAAAAGAATTGAGCAAATGGGAGTAGGTAGATGGCCTAATGTTATCTTCAAGGAAGGCATGAGTGAAAGAAAGAAAACATGGATGAGAGAAAACTGCACATGGATGCAAAAATGGAATATCTACCTCAATGCTTGTCCCACAAATAACAAGGAGCTAAAGAATTTTGTTATGGAGAAGTTTCGTAAACAGGTATGGGGAAAAGAGCTGGGTAGAAAGAAGAAGTACTACATTGAAGAATTCAACCCTATGTATGATCTCCAACAAAGAGTACATTGGAGCCAACATTCCGTGGAGGGCAAAGGTTCTTATTACTCAATTAAGAGCCAACTCGCATCAACTTCGGTGTGAAACAAGACGGTGGAAAAGGCCTAAAGAAGCTTGGGAAGAACGGGTGTGTAAATTTTGCACGTTTGAGGCAGTGGAATTGGAAAAACATTTCATTTTGGAATCTGATGCATTCAAAGACATCAGAGAAAGTTATGGGAATATGTTAGCATCGATTTCTTGGCATTGTCTTTTCAGCGATAGAATTGTTGGAAGGTTGGGCCAACTCATCATCAATTTGAATAAGAAAAGGACTGAAATGCAAAAGGCGAAAAACAGGGAACTCGTAGTCCCATAGACTAATTTTGGTCTCGTGGACTTTAAAATCTCATTTCATTTCATTTCAATACTAGGCCGAATATATGTTTTGCTGTGAACATTCTTAGTCAATTTCAGTTGGAGCCTCGTCATGATCACTGGATATCTGCCAAGCATATATTGAGATATCTATGTGGCACTATACATCACTTCCTAAAGTATGATAGCAAGGAAGTCAAGCTGATAGGGTTCACAGATTTTGATTGGGTTGGCAGTGAGACCGATGGAAGAAGCACTACAGGTGGATGTTTTAGTTTGGGATTTGCCATGATCTCATGGATAAGTAAAAAGCAAGATCTCATTGCTTTGAGTAGTGTTGAAGTAGAGTATGTGGCTACATGTGAAGTAGGAAAGGAGGCTATATGGCTGAGGAAACTTCTGATAGATTTGTTTGACAAGCCTCTAAGTCCTACTGTGATAAATTGTGACAATCAAAGTTGCATCAAGATGTCTGAAGATCCCATGTTCCACGCTAGGACGAAGCATTGCAATAATAAATTCCACTACATTAGGAGCTTTGTGCAGGATGGGATCATGAAGCTACAGTATGTCCTGATCGACGATCAGGTAGCTGATATACTAACAAAGTCTCTTCCTAATAAGAAGTTTGAATATCTTAGAAGCATGCTTGTTTTAGTTGGTATTGATGATCTTGTTGATGATGATAAAAGTTTGGAAGAGATTTGTTGAGGTTTTGTGTGTAATACACATTGCCTGGGGAGCAATCTGGTTGGCACTTTGTGTTGATGTCTAGTTCCCGAAGTAGGGAGGGTGGCGTTGGTCATAGAGCTCTGATCTTGCATTATGCACCTGGATCCCTGGATTGATGGTTAGCAAGTAAGCTTGACGATACCTAGAGTGGCTGAAAGCTTTAGTCCATCTTAGTCCCACCCGGATAGATTGCCCTAGTTAGGAATCTAGTCTGTGGCACTGTGAGTGCCTAAACTGTTTGAGGACCTGGATATATTACCCTAGTCAGGAATCTAGTCCATGGCATTGTGGTGCCTAAACTCTTCATGGTTCATATGTTTTGAGATCTTCCTTGTACTTTGATATGTCATTATGAATACCTCCCTAGTTAAGATGGAGTGTTGAAGAATGTAATTGGGTTCGGTCTTCATAATTGTATTTGAGTCATTATGGAATGTACTTATCAAAAGAATGAAAAATATTATTATTATTATTATTACAATGACTTATTAAAGCATGGGTTTCATGCTTGGGTCATCATTTTAGAGGTCAAAGTCCCCATTGTGAACTCCTAGGATTTATATTGAGTCATTAGAGTCATTGTACATTTTATGAGACCCTTCTTGGGCTTTTGAATCATGTAAAAATAATTATTTTTGAGTCAAATATATAATTTGTCACCTCCACACCAAGTCAGCCTACATGGGAGCAATTCTGTCCACAAGAAGGCTATATATAGCAGTGCAGTTTGATCTATTTGCTCATCAACTCAACAAGTTCAATATACACAAGAAGCAGTGCAATAAAAGTGCAAAGTGCAAGGAGGAGAAGGAGAATTGCAGGATCAAAGTTTTTTGGCTATCTAACTCTCTCTTTCCTACGAATTTTTTGGGCGGTTGCAGGATCGAAGTGCCACAGTTGTAGAGATCGAAATTCTATAGTTGCAGGGTCAAAGTTGCAGGGGTCGAAGTTGCTGGGGTCGAAGTGTTGTTGCTACATAGATCGAAAGCTACAAGGTCAAATGTTTAGATTAGCTGCTGGAAGGAAGCGCTGACTTGGTGGTTGGAGGAAGTCTGTGTCTAGGTTGAATAGTCTTGGATTATCTCGTGAAAACTATTGAAGGAAGAGGTTTGATTGGGTTTTCCCCTAGATAGGGGTTTTGCCCTGGTTGAGTGCCTATATCTTGTGTCTCTTGTTTTTGTGATCTTCATACACACATAATTTGGTAATTTCTTGATGAAAGATAATATAACAAAGACGTAAAAGAAACCAACAAAATTCACAAGTAATTATCAAGAAAGAGGAATCAAAACCCTAATTCTACTAGCATTGATTTTTCAACAATCCGAGGGCTCAAATTTTCTTAAAATATCCATTTTTCCCTTGGTGGAGGACCTCCAAAAATTAACATCTTTTTGATCCACGGATTTTTGATTATTTTCCACTTGGAGAGAAATTAATTTCTCAATAATTATTTTTTGACTCAAAATTAATTAATTTTTTGGCTTAAGATTTTAATTTTATTTAGCCAAAAAAATTAATTAATTGACTCTACAGGGGATTGATAATTTTTTCCAACCTCAAATATTTTAGCCATGGTGTTGGACTGCGATGGACCATACACTAAAATATTTTTAACATCAAATAGTTATAAATTCAACTCTTAGAAGGGGAAATACACATTTAGACTAGACCCTCAATGCTTTACCCAATTCTGCGACACGATATGATCTAGTATGAAATCAAGTTTGCTTGTAATAAAATAATTTAGCCATGGTGTCTGGCTGCGAGGGACCATGCACTAGAATTATTCCCAAACACACTTTTACAATAGACTTGATATAACACTAGGACTCACCTAAGACGTTGTTAACGAATTCCACCCTAGCTTTAGGGTTTAAGCTGGAAGAAAAACTCTGCCGATTAGGCATGTTTACAAACACACATAATTCGGGGAAGTTAAAAGACTTCCTAGGATGAAATCCTTTGCTAAAATTAGAGGCTTACCTAGGTGTTGTTACATAATTAACTGGTCATACTAGCATCATGTACAATAAAACTTGCAAAAATTGGGTTTACAAAGACGTATTTATGTTGGTAGATGACATCGATCTTTGAAAAAAATTGTGTACTCCTTTCTCGGACTTCTGACAAAATTGTAGATAACAAGATCAACTATGAGATTAAGAGAGCTCGTGTCTGTGATGGAGAAACCCCTTATAAAGGTTATTCCGACAACAGGACTTTGAAAACCCTAACCTCAACAAGGATGAAGTGAGGTCTAGTGATCTAGTCTTTTTCCTCCATGTGACTAAGTAGCCCCTCAATGGATTGATTCGATAACTTTGTGCAACTTGTATTAACCTGTGAAAATTCTGATAGAAGTACAATATCTAATAAAGCCAAGAAAATAAATAATATAATAGCCAATCCACAAGATAAGTTGTTTGCACCAAATGAAATTCTTATTATGGCATAAGATCTCACTTTTTCACAACACACAAACAACATGACGAACTAGACTTATATAATTTTGCTTCTAACGACTAGTTTGAAAGCCTTCCGTAGAAAATGAGAAGACTTGTCATCCACAACCTAGAGATTAAGCTTCTTCAATGAGAACATAATTTTTACAAGTGAATCTTCCCACAAAAGGGGGTTGATTTAGTCACAAAGGCCAAACAACTAGCTTTGGAACCTCGACTTGCTTTACTTGATGTCTTTCTTGCTTGATTTGACTTGAGTTGAGGTTGATTTCAGTAAACTAGGCTTGATTTGACGTGAAGCAACCTTGCAGTGACTAGGTACGATCGAACAACTTGCTTGACTTGCCTTAGAAGCCTTAATGCCTTGCTTTTGGATGCCCAACGTCTCCCATGGTGAAGTTGACTTGGTTTATTTGTTTGATTTAAGATACCTTTTCCCTTTTTGCTTGATAACTTGCCTTCTACTTGAACAACTTGACTTTTTCTTACTTTGAATTGATTCAATGTTCCTTTTAAGTGGCTTAAAAGGCTCTCCTAGTCCTCACATGCTTGGTCGTTCCCTAGGAAAGGTAGCCTCAAGTGGAGATCTCCATTGCCTTGCTTGATTTGACAATTCTAGGACATGGGTTGTCTTGAGAAAAAAATTGCAAACGACTATTGATACCTTAATGTAGAATTTGTAGTTAAGTTATACTAGTTTCAATTGAAGGTTAAGGCTTTCTTAGGGTTAGGGTTTATATTACAGATTTGGCTATCATGGTCTAGAGAATTAACTCTTTGGCCTCAATTGTCATTTCTTCCACTCTCACCAAATTCTTATTGTATATAGTTGCAACAACATATATGTATGTGTGCTCCCTAGAGTCCTATGGGTCTTTTTTCAACCTGAAGTTTCTCCTTCAATTTTTCCCTGTTCCCCTTACTCAGTGGTATTCTTATACCATTTTATTCCTTCCTTGCTATGTGCATTGACCTTCCCAGCGATCCATTTGATTCTAATTTCCTCTAGAGTGAGGTTTATTCTTTGGTTTTCCTCTGCCTGTGGAAATGATGTTAATATTCACTTGTAGTCACTTGACATTATGGTTAGCTGTCCTCTTTATTGTATTACTAGGTTATGGTTTAATAAACAACTCGGTTAACATTATTTTATTTTGTTATAGGTGCTAAGGTCAACTTAGGCATTCATGTGGTTTGTAACCCCCTTATTCGGGAAGGTGCCCCACCTCATAAGTTGTGTATAAATACAAACCTTATGAGTCATTGTAAGATCATATTGAATTTACTAGTGATTTGTTCTTTTGCCTAAGGGCACTATGTCTTTTGTTCTCTTGCTTGTTGGTTCTCTTCTTTTTATGCAATGTTTCTGTTCTAGGTTTATTTTGGATTAGGAATTGTTGAAGTTCTCATTGTAAAATCATGATCTCTTTATCATCTCAACATGGTATCAAAGCTAGTGTGGACTCTTCCTTCTCTATACATCATTGTTGTAGGCTCCAAACTAGGTTTTTTCTAGCATTTTTAGTGTTTTCTACCCTCTCCACCATGAGTACCCTCATTTTTGGTGATTCTTGTTTTTTCCAGAACATGGGGCTCTTTTTGTTAAGAAACCCTTAGGGCATCTAATTAAGATGATTTCTCTTAACTTGATAGTTGCTTGTGATGTTCTTTGACTTCTTTAATTAGATTCTTCTTTTGATTATTGTTATTATGTTCTTTATCATCAAACAACTACCAAAAACATGAAGATCATAAAGACAAATGGACACTAGATGTAGGCTATAAGCCAGGGCCAAAACCTCTCCTGGAGAGGAAAACCCAAACGAATCTCTTCTTTTCTGCAGGAACCAAAACAAATGAGGCAACCAAGACCTTTGTATCAAGACAAATGCCTTCTCCAATCCATCGAGTTAGCCTCCAAGATAGTTAGTCAAACTTCTTCAAATGTCAACACAAAACAATTCTTTCAAGGGTCTCAACCCTGCTCTGCAACACTGAAATTTCGGCCTGCACTCTTGTTCTTGCACCTTCGTACCTCTATTGTAGATCTCTTCGCATGTGTGGTAGAAACTTAGAAACTGAGCAGAATTCGGTTCCCTTATGCTTTTCTTAGTCTCCTTCTTTCTCACAATGATGAAATCTTCCTTTTAACTTCCTTCGCACTTCTTCTTTTTTGCTAGAAAATTGCAGATTGAATGTCAATGATGATTGATGCCACAAGATCAAAGTGCTCCTCTGTATATAGTGGTTGTATCTCCTTTATGAGGCCGACTTGATGTGCTTGAGGTTGACTTGATGGAGGAGGGTTTACATGACCAATTACATAAAATAAATTTATTTCTTTGACACAATGAGCCCAAGGAGGGTCTAGATCATAATGACATGGACAATGACTCATGACACAAAACCTAGAAGCACAAAATGGTTGCTTTTGTCCTAGAAATAAAATACGTAGAGCATAAAACCCATGCCTATAAATATTTTTTCTTTTATAATAAATGTTTCTTTTTCTTTCTTTTGACGAATACATTATCACATGACTCAAATACAACTATGAAGACCAATACTAGTTATACATTTCTCAACACTTTTTATAGCACATTCTATCTTTCTTTCTGTTTCGACCAAAATTTATTGCTTTTTTTTTGGAAGAATGTTGGTATTGTGTGGTTTTCTCCTATTTTTCAGTTTTTTTTTCAAGGCTTTTGCTGGTGGCATTATTTGTAATATTCCAAATGGGAAATAGACAGCAATGCAAGGCAACATAAACAAAAACTATAGCAAATAGAAGCATACACATAAAATACTGCAAATAAACCAGAACAACTGAGCCATTTTATTATATTCTCTGAAATGAGGAACAACTAAAAAGTGTGCTTAGAATGATAGCACCTTGACCCGCTCAAGGCAGGTTGGAATGATCTCTCCCTCCTTTATCAGAATCTTTGCTCAAACTCTGCCCTGCGCCGCTGCTCCTCTACGCAGTCTTGCAGAAAACACTGCTGCTGGCTGGAAAGGGACTGCAAGATGGGGCTGCTCTGCTGCTCGGAAAATTCTGAAACTCGAACACTGGTCTCTCCTTCAAAAACATAGAAAAACCCACAAAGGAATTTCAGAATGGCTGACCCTGGAAATTCACCCTCTTGGGATGACTACACTCTCCTGCTGGGTACGTTGGCCTTTGTGATGAAAATGTTGGAAGAAGGGACTCCACCTATCCAAGGGACTCGCTATGGAAGGGTTGATCCCCTCACAAACCCCCAGACTGAAATCTCACAAAGTTCCTCCTCTCTCGGAGTTGCTCTCCTCTATGACTGCGTATTCCCCTGAGAGACTGTCCTGCCTTGGAGGCGACTGCGTAATCCTGTGGCTGAAACAATGAAGCTGCTCTCAAAAACTGGTGGAATGGCTCCTCTCCTAAGCGGGCACTCGAAGTCCCCCGAGGACGAGGTTGGGTTCTCTGCTCAAAGACACCCTTGTGCTAAACAACACTGCGGACTCAGCTAAACAACTTAAGCGTGCTCTAGTCTTGACAGACAGAAAATCATAAGATGTAAGAATGAATGAGAAAGGCTGCCTCCATCCCTTTCTATGCTTGTGAACCCTACATTCCCTTGGGCCCACCAATGCTGCGCTGTCCCTCTTGCCACACTGTCCCTTGTTGCGCTGCCTCTTCCACGCTGCCACTACGCTGCCTAGCCCCATGCTGCCTTTGCACTGTCCTAAGTGCCTCCTCTTCTGCGCTGTCACTTGGCCTCATGGGCCCCACTTCACCTTTTAATCATTTTGCCCAATGACTTTAGGAAAGTGATTTTATTCTAATGTTTTATTCATGGGTCCCCTCACCCCTTTATTTCTTGCTAAACTTTAGAAAAGCAAAAATTAACCAAAAATGAATATTCCAAATAGCTGTCTGCTAATTGGGAATATTACAATCCTCCCTACCAAAATGTTGCTTGTCCTCAAGCAATTGCAAATATGGATGTTGCAGGATCTTCCCCCCCTCCCAAGTGGCATCCTCATCTGGAAGGTTCCTCCACCTAATCAGATATTTCTTGACTGTCCTGCTCCGCAGCTGTCTCTCCCGAGTGTCGAGAATGGCTTCTAGTTGCAGCACCAAATGCCCTTCATAATATGTAGGTGAGAGCTCCATAGTGGCAGTCACCTGCTGCCCCAGAGCTTTCTTCAAGCACGAGACATGGAAGATGTTATGGATCCAGCACCCCGCTGGTAGCTCTAGCTCATATACCACCTCACCAACTTGTCTAATCACCTTGTATGGCCCATATAAGCGAGGTTTGAGCTTCTCTACTCCCTTCTGCTTCAGCGTGGACTGTTTGTATGGCTGAAGACGGAGGTAAACCAAATCATCTACCTCAAACTGTCTCTCTATGCGGCCTCTGTCTGCATACAACTTCTGCTGCTTCTGCGCTGTGACCAGGTTATCCTTGAGAGCCCGAAGGATGTCTTGGCTCTCTTGGATCCAATCTTTGGCCCTTGGGGCCTTGCTTGCTCCAAACATAACATCAACAAAAGTTAGAGCATGATATCCATACAAAGCATAAAACAGAGACATATCGATCGACATATGGAATGTCGTGTTGTAGCAGTATTCCCCCAAGTGGAGCCAACGCAGCCATGCCTTCTGCTGCCCCGAGACATAGTTTCTCAAGTAGCCCTCCAGCCACTTGTTCACTATCTTTGTCTATCCATCCGTCTGTGGGTGATAACTGGTACTGGGTTTCAAGTTTCAACTCGGTACCCACCAAACGGAACAACTCCTGCCAAAATCCGCCCAAGAACCGGCTGTCCCGATCACTGACTATGGTCTTTGGGAGACCGTGGAGCCTGAAAACATCCCGAAAGAACAACTCGACCACCTGTGAAGCTGTGTATCGTGCGAAGATGGCGAAAAAGTGTGCATACTTTGTTAGTCAATCCACAACTACAAAGATGCAATCCTTGCCCTGCACCATGGGCAACCCTATGATGGAATCCATGGAGATGCTCACCCATTTCCCCTCCGGAATGGGAAGCGACTGTAGCAAACCTGCAGGGTGACTCAACTCTCCCTTGTTCCTTTGGCAAACCTCACACTCCTTGACATGCCAGAGCACATCCTCCTTGAGGCCCCTCCATGATAACCTCTCCCGTATGGCCCTGTAAGTCTTGGTGAACCCCTGATGACCTGAAAGTGGTGAGTCATGGGCTGCACGCAAGATCTTCTCCCTGAGCTGGGAGTTACCTGTCAAATAAATCCTGTCCTGTTAATAGATGACCTCATCCATCACCCAATACCTATCATCTATCACCCGTCCATCCAACACCTCACAAGCAAAAGGGTCCTTGGAATACTCCACCAACAGCTGGGCTCTCCAATCTACGTCAAGGCTCATCAAAGACAACGCTGCTGGCCTCCGTGGCAAGGCATTCGCCACTACATTGTTGTTCCCCTTAACATACTCGATGTCAAAGTCATAGGCCTGGATTTTGCTGACCCACTTTTGCTGTCTCTCCTGTAACTGTTTATGCTCAAGGAAAAATCAGAGGCTGTTGTGGTCAGCCCTCACCCGAAATCTGTTACCCACTAGGTACTGTCGAAACTTGGCCAACGCATGGATGATGGCCAACATCTCCTTGTCATATATCGGGTATAGTCTCTCATGCGACAGTAGCTTTTGTCTCTCAAAAGCGATAGGATGGCCTCCCTGCATCAAGATTGCTCCTACACCCTCTCCTGAAGCATCACACTCCAACATAAAGGGCTGCGTGAAATCCGACAATGCCAACACTGGACAACTGCTCATCACCTCCTTGAGCCTATCAAAGGCCCTCTACGCAGCATCAATCCATCCAAAAGCCCCCTTCTTGGTGAGGTTCGTGAGGGGTACTGCAAGCTGTGAAAATTCCTTGACAAACTTCCGGTAGTAGGTGCATATGCCTACAAACCCTCGAAGTTCTGTCACATTCTTTGGTGCCGGCCAATCCCAGATGACCCGGATCTTCTCCTCATGGATTCTTACCCTGTCCACTCCGATGATATGCCCTAAGTAGAGTATCTCTGTAAGCCCAAAGTCGCATTTGGATAGCTTAGCATAGAAACGCTGGTCCTCCAAAATACAAAGTACAACCTCAATATGCTGCAAGTGCTCCTCCCATGTGTGGCTGTAGATGAGAATGTCATCGAAGAAAACCAGCACAAACTTCCTCAGCTAACCACGAAAGATGTGGTTCATACAAGACTAGAATGTGGCCAGAGCATTGGTCAGCCCGAAGGGCATCACCATGAACTCAAAGTGGCCATAGTGGCATCTAAACGCAGTCTTGGGGACATCCTGGTCCCTCACCTTGATCTGATGGTACCCCGACCTCAGGTCTATCTTCGAGAAGAACTTCGCTCCCCTCAACTCATCAATCCTAGGGATGGGGTAACGGTTCTTCGTGGTTTTCTTGTTGAGCGCCTTGTAGTCGATGCACATTCGCAATGTGCCCTCCTTCTTCTTCACCAAGACCACGGAAGAAGCAAAGGGACTAGTACTGGGCCTGATGT
The DNA here is from genome assembly GCA_034641835.2 of Pinus albicaulis. Lineage (NCBI taxonomy): Eukaryota > Viridiplantae > Streptophyta > Pinopsida > Pinales > Pinaceae > Pinus > Pinus albicaulis. The sequence continues at coordinate 1,134,730,357 of CM076578.1, read as the reverse complement.
GCCCCAACGCCAAGAGTTCATCTATGGCTCGCTCAATCTCATCCGTGTAGGCTTTGGGGTGCTTATAGGGGGTGGTAATCACTGCCTGGATTCCCTGCTCCAGCTCAATAGTATGCTCAAATCCCCTGTTTGGTGGCTGCCTTGGTGATATGTCCCCAAAAACCGTGGAGTAATGGTCCAATATAGACTGTACGTCGAGATGCACTGGCTGCCCTGTAGCTCCTGCCTCTGAAATACGCAGCTCCACTGCCCCCTCTACATCTCCCTCCATCCGGTGTGCCGAGATTGTCCGAGGAGGGTATGTGTGCATGCCTCTGATCATCACACGCTTCCTACTTTTCTTATCCGTCCACTCCATCTCCAATGTCTCCCAATCTGTAGTGACCTTACCAAGCGTGATAAGCCACTGCACACCCAAATACCAGATTGGTATCTGGGAAGTTGACCATAAAGAAATGATCCATCGTGGTGTATGTCCCCATGGTCATTGCTAATGCTGGAACATACCGCATGCACTGCATGGTCCCGACACCTGGAACCAACGCGGAGACCCCATCAAAACTCTCTGTCGGTATGCCTCTTCGCTGCACTAGTTGGGCATCAATGAAGTGATGTGTGGCCCCACTGTCCACCAACACTGACACACGCTGCCCCGGACCATGCCTCGGACACAGTCAACGTCAAATACTTGGGAACTCCCCGCAAATATGGAAGGGCTCCTCCGGTGGGTGCAAACGCTA